>JAODKE010000002.1:9394923-9408340 GCA_026779605.1 Mormyrus hasselquistii
GAGAATGCTCTGCCGCCTGCCGTAGTCCTGTCTACTCTAGGAACTAATAGATATCCTGCTCCTTGTGATCGAAGAGGACAAAAAGGGTTGTAAGGGACCAGAAGATCTTTAAGATATTGCGGTGCAGGTGGGAAAGGAAAAGGTGGGAAGTTCAGGTCCAGAAAGTAAAAATCCAGACCAAGATTTTGTTTCAACCAACCAGCTGAATACTCTGACTCTTTATACTGGATTTTTACTTCCTGGACCTGAACTTTCCACTCCTGCAGAACAGTAAGCTTCAGTGCTGACTTCCTTGTCTCTTGTGTTCAAATAAATCCTTGTGCCCCCCCAGCTGATGTGGGCGGCTTCTTTAAAGCCCCCAGCACAGAGCTGCTAGTCCGCTGGTACCAGACGGGGGCCTACCAGCCTTTCTTCCGCGCTCACGCCCACGTGGACACCCCCCGCCGCGAGCCCTGGCTGTTTGGGCCGGAGAACACGGCAGTGATCCGCGAGGCCGTCCGCCAGCGCTACGGCCTGCTGCCTTACTGGTACCAGCTGTTCTACCATGCCCACCGCACCGGCCAGCCCGTCATGAGGTGAGCCCACAGCGCAGGTACCGTGTCGCCGGCCCGCACCCGAGCCCCTCCCCTCATTGACCCCCTCTCCTTGCCGCAGACCCCTGTGGGTGGAGTATCCCGAAGACGCGGCCACCTTTACCATGGATGACCAGTTCCTGCTGGGTTGGTATTTGAGAAGGTCTGCTGAATGGGGCGAAGACTTGCAATAGACAGTCTCATCAAGCGGTAGAAGATCGTAAACAAAGACGTCAAATTCTTACATGACCAGCATTTGAAGTATGCAGTCTTGCACAACTCAAGTGTTTCAGATATTCACTTACATTGGTTGTCTTACATCTTGCAAATATGTTTAAATGCCCCTGTGTTTATAGGAAATTAACTATAAGTGTGGACTGAGGTTTTTTTCCTCTTCACTACTGACATGTTTTTATTTTGGCATAGTCAGTGAAGGGTCTCTAAATTGACTAATAGGTCACCTGTTCGCCTGAGTAGATTGTAGATTTACTGTAGTCAGCTCTGCTGACCTGGCTTTCTGTGTCAGGGAGAGACCTGCTGGTTCACCCTGTGACCGAGGAGGGGGCACGGGGGGTCACTGCCTACCTGCCTGGCCGCGGCGAGGTGAGTAGGCCGTAGCGTTCTCTTCCCCCACGCTCCATCTTCCGCGTCTTACTTACACTGTCATGATTCGCTCACTGCTTGTTAACTCTTATGTCATGAGCTTAACACCTCATGTCCGTCTCTCCTGCCAATCCTAGGTCTGGTACGACGTCCACACGTTCCAGAAGCACAACGGTGCCCAGAACCTCTACATTCCTGTCACCATTAGCTCTGTAAGATATGTATTTTTGTGCATTTAATGCCTGCTATAAGCACAGGACCCAGCGCGTGGTTGAGTGAAACTCAGGGCTCAGTTATAGACCTAAGTGCATCCAGTTGTCATCATTAAGACACCCTTCGCAAACTGCTTTTGTTTGTGTCAAGTCGATTACATTGCCAGTCAAAAGTTTGGACATGCCAAGCTGCCTACAAAGGAGAGTGATGGCTGCATCACATGAACTGGCCACCTAACCTGAACACAGTAGAGATGGTTTTGAAGGAGTTTGTCCAGAGAGTGAAGGGAAAGTAGCCAGTGCTCAGCAGATATGTGGGAGCAGCTTCAGGACTGCAGGAGAAGCATCCCAGGAGGCCACCTCCTGGACCTGGTGTAGAGGAGACAGTAGGGTCAGCCAGTCCCTGGAGGATTTGGCGTTAAGGGTCTTGCTCAATGGTCTCGGAGGGGGGGGGGGGGTAACACTCTGCCAACTCAGGGATTTGAACTGCCAACCCACAGAGCTGCCCCCCAACAAATATTTTTAATACTTTTTTTGGTCGGCGTATAATTCCTTACATGAGATGTTATAGTTTTGATGCCTTTATACAAAAATGTGGAAATGTGGTACATAAACCTTTCTGCAAGTACAGTAATTTAAAACGAGATGGGATTTCCTGTGTCCTCAGATCCCCGTGTTCCAGCGAGGAGGATCCATCATCCCTCGGAAGCTGCGCATTCGGCGCTCCACCTCCTGCATGGAGAACGACCCCTACACCCTCTTTGTGGCTCTCAGCCCCCAGGTGTGTGACGCCGAGAGCAGCTCCAGTAGTCAGTGACGGGTGGTGCTTTGCTGGCCCGAGTCCATGACTTCGGTTTCCAAGAGAACTTCTCTATCCCTGTGCCACCATACCCATGTCATTTTATTTATTTATTTATTTATTTATTTATTTTTGTGATGGGTGGAAGTTGATATAATGCCCCCCCGCCGCCCCTTTGTGTTCATTTCGTTGCAATGTATAGTTGAGCTAACATTACTATGAAGTTTTCGCT
This sequence comes from Mormyrus hasselquistii, assembly GCA_026779605.1. Lineage (NCBI taxonomy): Eukaryota > Metazoa > Chordata > Actinopteri > Osteoglossiformes > Mormyridae > Mormyrus > Mormyrus hasselquistii. Next base: position 9,397,342 of record JAODKE010000002.1, read on the forward strand.
GGAGAGCCACAAATGAAATGTTGTGTGATGTAATGAACATGGAGGATCTGAGTTGGGTATAATATTTTTTTTTTTTGTTTCTGCTGGGACTGATGAATGTGAAGGCGAGTAGGAGGTTTTTGTTTAATCTTTTTGCCATCATGACAGAGGACTGCCGAGGGAGAGCTGTACATAGACGATGGCCACACTTTTGCCTACACGGAGAACAAGTTCATTCACAGGCAACTGACCTTCTCCAACAACGCCCTCGTCTCCCGGTTTGTCACTTTAATCCTCTCTCTCTCTCTTTCTATCTTCTCCCTGTATGTGACACACGCCCGTAAACTGGATAATGGAGAGTTGCACTTGATGACGATAATGGTTATATGCGTCTGTGTTTCCACAGCTGTGCTTCTGTTCTGTACGCGCAAATGCTGAGATGTGCTCTTCTTTCTTTTCTCAGCAATCTGGTCCCAAATTCCAGTTTTTCCACCGCATCCTGGATTGAGAGAGTGCTGATTATAGGGGCTCACAAGCCCAGTAAAGTCACACTGAGGGCTGCTGGTCAGTGAACTCATCTGGCACATGCCTACGTTATCATTCAAATTTATTATATATTTAATTCAATATTACCATGATTTATTTATAGGGTCGTTCTGTAGTTGTTGGTTTTTCTTGTGCTAAACGATGCTAATCTTCTTCCTCAGATGGTGCAGAATCTCCACTGGAATTTGAGTTTGATACCACCTTGTCAGTCTTAACCATCCGCAAACCAGGCGTCAACGCTGGAGCCAATTGGATAATGGTGTTGCATTAATGCGACGCACGTCAGGGAGATCACGCACCGGCAAGCTGACACTGATACATGGGAACAGGATTGCACTGATCTCTCACTCACACACACACACACACACACACACACACTCACACACACACACGCGCGCGCACACATGGCATTCTGGGTCAAAATTGTAAGAATGGGAACAATGTGAGAGCAAGAGTCTGAAAGAAATTTAAGGTAACGTTTCACCTCTTTTCCCAGAATTCTCCGATGGTTACCGCTACGCCTGTGAGCGGTTCGTTCTTAGATATTAGTTTTAATTTTGGTCTGAAAATCTAAATGATTTGGCGGTAATGGCACTTATGTTCTAAATATTGTCTAGAATGTTTACAAAGGCACTTCCTGATTTAACTCCTCAGATGTCACTCTGTCCCCACCTCCCGTTTCTTGATGCATGAGCTCGACAGTTATTTGGGAATATAAAGTTTGTTTAAACCAAACAGACCTTAAGTGGCCATATTATCTTTCTACCCACCGACCATAGTAATTCCGAGGACTTTTCTCGCTACAGACACCTTTTGCTTTTCGGAAAAGGCAATTATAGACTTGGTTATTCCAATATTAAATACTGTAATGCGATTTATCACCTCAAAGTAAGCATCCGCCAATTTGAATGTTATCCCAGTTTGATTCTTCATTTCGATGTGACTTTGCACAAATATGAATCTGACCTGTGAGCTGTGTTATTTCAGTCAAGGGGTTTGGTGGTCAAAGCTGAAACAGGGAGGTGGGGTTGGCTTTGACACGGTGAAGCCGAAAGGGTGTAGAAACCTAAGGGGCCAGTTCACTCGTGAAACTGCTTTGGCAATGTTTGTTTTTTTTATTTTTTATTCCTGGTTCTGTGTACCATTTTCGTTTTTTGTACTTGATTTGTTTTGAAATGCACTTGAGCCTCCCGCTGTTCTGTATTTGAATTTTTCAAAAGTCGGTCCCAACTTAAAATTTAGCCCAAATATGTGAGCCAAGGGAATCGGGTGTGACACTGGTCCAAAGTGTTTCTTGAAACATACTGTCTTCTGCTGTTGAAACTGACTTTATTAAGGACAAAGATGTTTCGTACCTCCGGCTAGGTATTAAAAGGTGCGTCTGCTCTGAGAGCAGGGTGACTACCAAGCCAGTGCCTGGCTGCGCCGCTTTGAAGTGCAGCATGATTCCCTGTTGTAGATTAAACACACAGAATTCAACATTGTCCTTTTTGGAGTCAGTATTTCACTACACTGAAGCAAATGAATGGCATGATGTCATTGGTTTTAATGATCAAGTAAATGGTTGGTCAGGACAGAGATATTACCAGAGCTCAAATTTTAGTGTCCTCAGCATCACTGTTTGTCTGTTTTAGTGTAATTAGAATTGATGTGAATAAAACTTTTTCTTTGACCAAAATGTCTAAATGGGGTGCTGACACCGATTTGCATTAAATGGAGGGGGTGGTGGAAATAAAAAGTAACCGTACATTCCCAAAGTTTGATTTCAGTTTTTACTGTGTCCTACCTGTACGTAACTAAAATGATAGTAATTACAACTGGGGGTGGGCAGCCAATATGCTGCCATTTCAATAGTGCTAAGATGACTACATATTTCATCAGGTCATTAAACAGGAAAAACAAGCTTTTATTTTTATAAACACGATTGGAACACATTTCATAGCACATACTGTAAATATTTTTCTATTTTTTAGGTAATTACCTTTTAACTTTAAATGACCCAACCCGCAATGGACTATATATATATATATATATATATATATATATTCGTAATTAACGTCAACAAATGCAACCCTTGCAGGCACTAGTTCCTCAATAAATATCAAGCATCAGCTGTCGCCATTAAATAGCGTATTACATGTACGCTTCATTATAGTGTAGCATGATAGTTCATATAACGACATAGATTAGTTAATTGTCATTGTACGCCTCAGGGCCGTGCATAGAAATATATATTATTATATGGCACCGCTATAACAGGTGATCGAGTGCCACCGGAGTTGCCATAGCTTTTGTCCCACGTTGATGACGTCACACACCGCGGTACAGTTGTATCTTCAATCATGGCGGCGGAAGGACTGGACATGAGTAGCAACGGGGATGTGAGCTCCGAGCTAGGTTTGTTATTAAATGCATATTAATTTGATGTTGCCGAAAAACTGATGCGATTCTGGCGCGAAATTGCTAGACTGAAGAGAGCGGTGAGCCAACCTTGATTCACACAGATAAGCTGCAGGTCAGGTTACTGCCTTAGCTGCCAGCTAACTGAGGAACCGCATACCGTTTGGCTTTGCAAACAATGTTCCGCTTGGAATATAATTATTTTTTGACTAGTATAGGGTAAAGTCATTTGGGTTAAACGGCCTGATATAATTGTGATTACTCTAGTAATTTCTTGTCATTTGCGGCGTTCATAATTTTGCTAGCATTATGTGTAATTTATTTTCCTCCAAACTCATTCAAAATGTATCATGGCAGTATTTGACTGTTTTGTTTGCCAGCGGATTCGTGCAGTGTTGCGTATAAATGATCAAACGGCATAAACATTTTTCCATGACCGTTATCTCTCCTTCAGTCATTTTACTTTTTATTTCGCCGGTTTGAAGAGGAGGAAATTCTTGACTGAATATTCTTTCATCTGGGTAATACTGTATGAGTAGGTTTGTGTGATCTACAGGTGTAATGTATTGTTTCACGAAACTACACCTTTTGTACTCCAGGAAGTATAACAAATACACAAATTACAACTAATTATAAAAATTAACACTATAACTACGGTGACTCTGTCAGTCTGATACAAGATACGTATTTGGACGAACTTAAAAGTTTATCATGAGTGTGCTTTTAAGTTGTCCGTTTCTTGGCCAATGGATGGATTATGGTCTTCTTTTTAAATTATTCTTCACAAACACTGGAGAAGAAACGTGTTAGCTTAGACCTCATGGAATAGTTAACGACCCGAAAGTGTTGGTGTTGTGTTGTGATTGAACTACGGTTGAAATAATTGTTAAAATGGCTTCACGTGACATTTGTAAGGAGGAGAGTTCTCATTTTACACGTGTCCTTTCCACTTCTTATGCTAATATGTAATAATTAAGCACGGAATTTATGTTATTGACTTTAAAGTTGGAGATAAATATGTTTGTGTGTTAGTGATAGGCTAACGTACATTAACAATGATACTTAATTGAAAAAAATCACTACAAGAAGAGCACTGTTGCGACCCAATCGCTGACCTCAGCATTCTGCTGTCCTGTTTAGAAACTCCCGTCCCACCCGAGGTCATGCCTGCCGACCAGCCAGAACCCCCACAGCCCCCACAGCCGGAAAGCTCCCGGCCCGAGGAGGCGGCAGAGCACACAACAGAGACGCAGGACGCCAGCGGAGCCGCACCGTATCCGGCAGCCCTGGAGGAAGGCGATGACGAGGAGGGCGAGCTTCCTGTCGATTTTGACAGATTGTGGCGGGTGGCCCATGACAACCCACAGGAGTTTTCCAGCTGGACGGACCTTCTGCAGTACTGTGAGCAAGAGGTAAGTGGAGACTAGGCGTAGATTGTGATGAAAAGGAGCAGTGTTTTGTGTCGCTGTTCCAGTTATCATCATCATTATTATTGTCGATTATTTTCATATAAAGGCACTCCTTGAAGTGCTTTATCCTGCTTACACCACAGCTAACAAACAGAAAATAATAGAATAACCTATTTATTCATTTTTTTCAGAAGAAAATAAGTTCTTACCAATTAGTAATGTTCCAACGTGTTCTTAAAAATATAGTCCCTATAAGGATAGAATGTCTGGCCAGGCTTCTCACTGGAAGGGGCAAGTTCGGTAGGTTACCATAGAAACCATCAACAGACATGCACTTGCATTTAAAAAACTAAGGAAAATTATGCTGTAAGAATGACTGCTAAATTTATGAGTAAAAAGTCACACAGGTTTTTATATTAACTTGTTTAATGAAATAAATAACTGTTATTGAACAACCTGTATGGTTACGTGAAAATAATCGACACCCAGATGACATCTCTGGACCAATAAGGCAGCAGTAATCGCCGATGTCGTACTATAAGGAATAATATGTCCCATCTGCACTCTGATTACAGAGTCACACGACAGCCTCTCGCCGGGCGCTGGGGGCTTTCCTGGTCAGGTACCCCCTCTGTTACGGCTACTGGAAGAAGTTTGCGGACTTGGAGAGGCGTGCAGGGAATTCGATCAGGGCTCAGGAGGTAGGTGACTCCTTAGACGACTCCTTGACAGCACGCATGCTGTAATGTGCTTTTCGCCTCGCCTGTATGTCGCTTTGGAGAAAAGCGTCTACTAAATCTAAAAAAAAATGTAAATGCGGCACATTTTCTCAAAGGCTACCTGACTGGCAGTGCTGGTGTATGATGGACGTCTGCTTGCAGGTGTGCGTACGCGGACTGAAGGCCATTCCTTTAAGCCTGGACCTGTGGATCCACTACATCACCCTGTTGCAGGACACCCTTAACATGAACCTACCGGAGTCCACGCAGCACATCCGCAGGTCGGTCCCAGCCTGCCTGACCGCTATGCTTTCTCACAGCAGCTTCGTCTCTGTTCTTCAGTCTTCTGGTGGTTTAGTGGGACTCGTTGCTGGTGAACTGATGTGCACTGTTGACCACTGGACCGCAGGCATATCTTTGGGTGCAGTGTGCTCTCTGTTCTTAGGGCAAACCGACTGCTGCTGTCAGACCAAGCTCCTCTTGTACCAAGATTGTCCACTTTGTGTTTTGTTGTAGTCTTTATCATGTTCTGTAAAAGAGGCTTTAAGTAAAGTCACACCAGTGGCTTTATCATAATAATAATAATAATTTTAAGCTCTTATTTTGAATGCTTATTTAGAACTGCTTGTAATATTTTATAGTTGTTTTTCAAGTTTTTTTACTTTTTGGGTTGTTTAATCTATTTTAATAATCCTTTACTCTCACCATGAATATAGGCTTGACATTAAATGTCATCGTAACTCTGTAACTGGGGGAGTCTTTTGACACTGTGGCCCTTGTGTTTCCAGTGCCTTCGAGGCCGCGGTGTCTGCCGCGGGGCTCGAATTCCACTCCGATCGCCTCTGGGAGATGTATGCGGACTGGGAGCGTGAGCAGGGCGACCTGCGGGCGGTGACGGCCATTTACAACCGAGTGATGAGGATTCCCACACAGCTCTACAGGGGTCACTTTGAGAGGTACGCTATTCGGCCCCTTCCCCGTCCGCCAAATGCCACCATGAGGACCTGGCCCCTCCCAGCATTTATTGGGCTGCTCTGTAAGGCACTAAAGCTGCCCCTAAGTGATGTCACCCTAAGCCACCGGTGTCAAACTCCAGTTCTCTAGTCCCCCCCCCCCCCCCCCCCCAGAACTGCAGTTTGACACTCTTGCCCTAAGTGGCGTGGGCGAGTATGATCCTGATCATCCCAGCAGACCTGCACAGCTCACTACATTAATTGTACTGGTCCATGGTGAGCAAGATGGCCTTCAGTAATGAGGATATGTCAGCTGAATTGAACATTCTGGAAAACGGCGTACGGGGGAGGGGGGGGCAGCCGCTGTTTATAGGGTTGCTCAGAATCCACTGCCTTTTTAGGGTTCGAGCTCACCTCTTCGCCCACCACCCCAAAGACCTCCTCCCCCCGGAGGAATACAAGCGCCTCCGTGCCGAGTTTCAGCAGAGCCAGCAGAGCGAGACTGCCCCCGTGGAGGGGGAGGAGTCAGAGGAGAAGCCCCCCGGGGAGGAGGCCCCGGAGGACAGCAACACGAAGGATCAGGACACGGTGAGGGGGAGAGGCTTTTGGAGGGGGGAGCGAGCGAGCGCTGCCCCGGCCTGCCTCAGCAGCTGAGTAACACTGCCTGTCCCATGAAGGAGGAGGACGTGCAGAAGATGCAGGAGCTCCTGCTAGCAGACAGGCAGAAGCTGTATCAGCAGACGGAGCTGGAGGTGGGCAAGCGGTGGGCCTTTGAGGAGGCGGTGAGTAACTTTCCGGTTCTCCCAAAGCACTGGGTACTACGTAGAGATGAAACGATTGGCGGTTTCGCGGTAGACCACGGTTAGTGTCACCATTTCGACTTTTAATTGGCTAGTTACCGCACTTTGTGGAACTCTCCTTAAGTCCTGTTCAGCATCAGTCGTGCAGCAATGCAATATGGGTTTGTTGTGTGTCAGTGGAAACGTAGCGGAAGGCAGTAACGGCGATCTGCGATCATTTTTAATGAAAATGCGTATTTTGATATGGCTTTCATACGTTTACATAAGGTATTGGCCATGTTTTTATTTTGACCCTTATGCGAACAAAAGTACAGAGTGCTGCCAGTTTTATTTGTGGTTTTCAATATAAAACTTGTTGAAACTGTTTAGTTAATTTTCAGAAAGTACTGATACACTTCCAGCATGTTTTGAAAATATCGCAGTAATCCTGATAACCGTGATAACTTTGATCATTATAACCGTGAAACATGAAATTTTCATTCAGTTCCTTCTCCACCCGGTACAAGGTGGGGACATAGCTGGTAATTGCAGGAAGCGACAGATAAGATGTCTGTCTGCAGTACTCCTGAAATCCGTGGCCTTGAGCCGCTAGTGATAGTTTGGGTTCACCAGAGGGATATGATCCGAACGCTTACTGACTTACTGATTTATCGATATTAATGGCTTTCAGTAAGTGACAGCCATAAGTGTTCTGTGCAGTAACCCAGTGTCCCAAACCCCAGTCCCATCACTAGCAGAGCGATAAATGCTTATTTTGGGGGAAAAACAAGATTGTTGATGTTGTGGTGAATGACTTGCCTGTTGATATAATTGAGACGGTCATGTATTAAATTAATCACTAATGATAATTAATTAGCCTCAAGCTATCTGCTGCTATCTAGAAAGATATTTGTGCGGTAAATGAGATCTAGACATGTTTAAATAAAATATTGAGTTGTACCATGGGTGTGTAATTGAAGTGATGATGACGATGATGGTGTTGATGATTGTCAATAAATATGCTGATTTTTCTAAGTTAGTTATTGCCATATCCCTAGGCGTGTTGGTGCAAAAAGACACCCTTTATGTAGATTTATTTATAAATAATTCCATGGAGATTTCTCCATTATTCAGGATAATTAACTGATTCAGTATCAGTGTCCCATTTGTATCCAGTCAAGTGGGAACAAAAGACTGACTGAGACCCAGATCAATACTGACTCCTGCTGAGTGACTGGTATATAATTAGCTCTGTTCCTTAATTTGTTCTCTCCAGATAAAGAGGCCATACTTCCATGTCAAGCCTTTGGACCGTGCCCAGCTGAAGGCCTGGCACGCCTACCTGGACTGGGAGATGAGCGAGGCGGAGCAGAGGGTCCCCGAGACGGAGGACGATGGCAGCCGGGCGGGACGCAAACGCGTACTGGTCCTGTTCGAGCGCTGCCTCATCGCCTGTGCGCTGTACGAGGAGTTATGGACCAAGGTGGAGCTCTGAGGAACACAATCGTGTTCTCCCGTACCCATTTTGCATTTGCAGTTCCAATTCTCTAGAACATAAATACAGAGGCCAGTAAGAATCCTCGGGTATCGTTCTTACCCGACCTCCAAATATCAAGGACATGTCGGTCGCATCCTCGCCAGACGACACCAGTCCATTGATTCATTGTGGCCCAAATTCATTCTTGGGAGGCAAGTTAGCAAGGACACTTATTGCCAAGTTCTTGGTATTGAGAAACACCTAACACCCAATCACTGGTCCCATAAGACCCAAGATTCCTGTTGCTGTAATTTATTAAAAGCTCGGTCTAATTATCGTCTGAGCATGTTTGTCCCCCCCCCCCCCCGAGGCTTCCTGTAGCCCTTTGCCTTTGTTATCTGTACCTCCCTTTCAGCTATGAATTGTTTGTCTTTCAATTGTTTGGCTTTATGAACGTGATTGAAAAGAACCTGACGGCGGTATTTTTGGCTGGCAGTTATGAAATGGAAATGCGATGTGTGTGTGATGCGTCGGTGTCGCTGAGGTGTGTGCAGATGTATATTCGCATCTGGGAAGACCAGCTTTAACCGGCTTTTCCTCGCCTGAAGTAACGCTTCAGACCCCTTTAAACTGCAGAATGACTTTTTCATAGAGTTTATTGGATATTCTTAGCACATTATTTAACTTATTTGCTCATTGCTACCCCACCTGTCGCCTCGGTGTCTGTGTTGACAATCGCCGCGGTGTCGTGCCGTTGCCCTACCTTACCCTGATGCGTGTGCGTTTGGCAGTATGTGCGGTTCCTGGAGCAGCACAGCGTGGAGGAGGCGCAGGCCGTGTACCGCCGGGCCTGCGAGGTCCACCTGTCGCACAAGCCCAGCATGCACCTGCAGTGGGCCACCTTCGAGGAGAGGCACGGTGAGGCTTTCTGCGCTGCAATCTGCTGCCGCTGTGCGGACAGAGTGGCCCAGCTCCCTAATCGCACTAAAACTGATTCCCAGTCTGGTCCTCGGGGGCCCACAGACACTCCGACATTTTTGCTCCTGGAAGCTTAGAGGGAGCAAAAATGTGGACCAGCTTTGGGTCCCTGAGGACCGGGTTGGGAAACTGTTGCCCCCCAGCCGTCCTGCCCTGTCCTCGCCTCTCCTATGACACCTGTCCCGGATGCCCCTCGTTTGTAGATGAGAGGCGGTAGTCTTGCTATTCTCTTGCAATGACTCCCCCTGTGGCCCCTCCCAGGAAACATCACAGAGGCCCGGAGGGTGCTGAAGAGCCTGGAGGAGGCCATGCCCGGCCTGGCAATGGTGCGGCTGCGGCGGGCCGGCTTGGAGCGCCGCACGGGGCGACTGGACCAGGCCGAGGAGCTGCTGCGGGAGGCGGTGCTCCAGAGCAAGGAAACGCCCACGCTGCACGCCTTCTACTCCATCAAGCTGGCCAGGCTGCTGATGAAGCTGTCCAAGAACTCGGCCAAGGCCAGGAGCGTGCTGCTGGAGGCCATCGAGCTGAGCCCGGTGAGCGGCGGCTGGGGACGGGGCGCGGCGCTAACCGGATGGAGATCCGGCACCACGGGAGGGTCTGAGCTCCATTACTAAATATCTGCTCTGTGTACAAAGTCCCTTTACATTAAAACACCTTGACAATGGTTTGACTTCGTGATATTTTGACATCATGATGGGGCAATAGCGATGCACGTTCGAGCATTCGAACCTTAACAGACTTTGAATCTTGACTTGTTCCGTAGCCAACGATATGCCTGCCGTATGATAAATTCTACTATTGCCAGCCGAAGGCAGCATCCACCCAGCCACGCTTCTGGTCTCTGCAGCACTCACAAACGTAAACATCTCACACCCTGTTTAACAGTGTTTAACTTGTTTTCCTTTGTGTAACCAAGACCAATATGTCTGCTTCATATATTCATGGTTTACCTGCGTATTTTTCACTTTATGATGGGTTCATTGGAATGTTTCCCCACCTGTTCCTCATCTGTACATTTTTCAAGGTTTCCTACTGAAGTTTTTTTTTTTTTTTTTTTCTTTCTGCATCCCTGCTTCCTTCCTTTAATTGTGCTAATCGCTCCTCTTTCACTGCTCCCCCGATCTTATTTAACCCCCCAGGACAACAGCAAGCTGCACCTGAACCTCCTAGAGCTGGAGGTGGCGGGGGACCCCCGCGGGAACGGGATCGGGGTGCAGCAGTGTGTGAGCCGAGCTCTGGCAGCCCCCCTGTCTCCTCACACCAAGTTGCTCTTCTCCCAGCGTGGCTTGCAGTTCGCCGAAGACTTCGGCGCCACGGTGCAGAGGTCAGCGGGCGCTGGGCCTCGCAGGGCGCTCAGGCCTTTCTTACTGTACCGCGAAGGTGACCGTGTCTCTCCTCTCTCTGCCAGTGTCCTGACTGTGTACGATGAACATCAGAAGCTGCTGAAAGACATTGGCAGCAAAAAGCGAGGTGCTGAGAATGGGTAAGCGTGGGCTAGCGGGGTGTAAACAGGCGGTGCACAGCTCCACCTCCTTCAGCATTAAATCATTAGACGCTGTGAAATACAAATCATTCTTTAATCACAATTTTAGTTTTTGTGATGCATTGTTAAGACTGTGATGATAAATACATATGATGACTAATAAGGTACAGCGGGGGAGCAGTCGCTCTATTCTGAGCCCCTCTTGAATGACCGAGCTCCTCACCCTCTCTCTAAGGAAGAGCCCAGCCACCCTGCGGGGGAAACTCATTTTGGCCG
>JAODKE010000002.1:9420001-9431164 GCA_026779605.1 Mormyrus hasselquistii
TCCCAGGTTGGAGGAGCTGATGAAAGTGAAGCAGGAGGAGCGGAGAGAGCGGGAGAGACGGGAGGAGGTGGAGAGGGAGAAGCAGAGACGGAAGCAGGGCCAGGAGCTGCTGCAGGTCAAGCAGAAACTCCAGGAGGAGGAGATGAAGAAGCTGACCGAGCAGCGGCGGAGGGAGAAGATGGAGGATAGGATGGCCAAGTGCGTCTGGCTTAACTTCCAAATGTGCTGACGTTTAGTGCAGGTCTTCTGTTCTTGGATGGATGGAGACGACAACAGTTCAACAAGCAAGGAACGTCGTCATTGTACTACAGATTGTAGTGACATCTCATTGACAAACAAACACGCAATGGTGGCAACGATGTCATCACCATATGGATATTAGTTCAGTCTTCTATAATACAATATGCTGCCACATCACCATTGAGAATCCCGTCTGGATTACTGGGACACAGGTCTAGTAGACTGCCAGTCATCTGGCCTTCACAGCCTTAGTACTGAAACCTCTTCACACTGACCTCATTTATTTTTTTTCTTATTTTGTGGTCCAGGCAGCGAGTTCGGGAGAAGATCGCCCGGGACAGAGAAGAGAGAGCGCAGAAGGTACAGAATCCACCAGCCTTCTGTCTTGCTGTTTGAGATTCTTAGAGTCTGTTACGTCTGTTAGGAGAGGATGTCTGCAGGCTGGAGATACTGACTAGACTGGAACATCTCTGTTACCTTAATGTAACAACAGTGTGATAGAACTTTCTTTATCTAATAGTCATAAAATATATTAGATCTTTTTATGAACCACCCACCTAGGCGACAGACAACGTAAATACAAATCTCTGCCTTTGAATAATATCGGTTGTCACTATTTTGCTGTGTTTGACTTAAAATGATTGTGGTACTTCTGCTGGCCCTGTTTAATTCAGAATGAAAGGCAGATATGGCTCACAGTCACTGTTCAGTTGGCCGTACTCCAACGTGCACTGTCCGTCTTCCCAGTTTGGGGGGGGCTCTTCGGTGGTCTCTCCTACATCTCCCCCCTCTGAGGCCACCCCCTCTGCCTCTTCGGGTAGCCAAGGGCCTCCGCCTGCCAAGAAGGACTACGACGAGTCTCGGATACAGGTATGAGTTGTGTCTGTGTGTGAGGGTGGAGGGGTCCGCATTGTGGTCGCCACTCCTTCCTCATTTCATTATTCCCCTGCCTCTTCCCAGGTACGTCTGTTGGATGGCTCCACCCTGACTGCTGTCTTCAAGGCGCAGGAGCCGTTGGCTGCGGTGCGAGTCTATGTGCAGATGAACGGGGTGGAAGGCCAGGACTTCACCCTGCTGTCCCCCTACCCCCGGCGTGTCTACACTGACATGGACATGGAGAAGCCTCTGCGGGAGCTTGGTAAGTAGCTGGGGCATGAGAGTGGAGCCTGTGTGGCTTGAGAGGGAGGAGCCTGTGTGACTTGGGGGCAGAGCCTATGTGGCTTGGGGGGGGCGGAGCCTGTGCAGCTTTGGGGTCGGGACAGGGTGTGAGGGCGGAGCCTGTTGGTCTTGGGGGTGGAGCCTGTGTGGCTTTGGGAAAGGGCTTGGGAAAGGGCCTGAGGGTGTGAGGGCAGAGCCTGTGGTGTGAGGGTGTAGCCTGGGGTCTCAGTAACTGCACTGCATCCAATATGAAATGTCTTGGGATAGCAGCGATTTTAAAAATGCTATTTTTTCACTGTCTTGCATTCAGTTGTTGAGCTGATGTCAGTAGGTCTGGGTAAAATAAGCCTTAATAAATTGTCATTTCTCACTGGTGTTTTGTCCCTCCCCCAGGTCTGGTGCCGTCTGCTGTCCTAGTTGTTGCCAAAAAGTAAGGTTAAAGAGGAACCCTGGGAGACACCAGAACACCATCCAGTGAACTGAAGGAATTTGGATGACTAAAAACAGAGAGTGGAACAACAATAAATGGCGCTTATTAATACACTGGTTCTCTTCCTTACAGATCAGTCATGCAGCAAGCAGTAGTTTCATGTAGGGGCTATATATTCATATTCATTTAGGTATTTCCTTGTGCTAGAGTTAAACACTAGTGTAGGTGAAGCATCTCCTTAAATTCACATTGTTCCCCAAAATGACTTTGAGCGCAGCATTGTCTAAAACAGCTGTTCTGGTACTTTTCATATCTTGTCATACATGATAAGGAGTAATGGTCAAAGGGCAGAGACATAGATGGTAAGGAGCGGTGATCGCGTTTTTTTTTTTATGTTCTGCTAAATATTAAGAATTATTGTGACTTAATAAATCGCTTTTTTAAATTGTGTTTTGCCTGAATACATTATACAATGTATATAGGTATGGTAGCATGTTTTTCTTTGCAGCAGTAGGTGTTTGCATAAATGAGAGTAGAAGTTCCACATGTAAGTCTTAGCGGGTGATATCCACTTCCAGGGGTTTCCAATATCCGATGAAATTTCTGACAGAAGTCCGTTAGACTGAGCGCCACTTTCCTGGCCCAGTTCACCGTCTGTCTGGCAGGGGGGCTGAATGGATATGAATCGATAAGGGGGGGCTGATGGCAAACTATTCATGACTTATGCCAATAAATACATATTTATTTAAAAATAGGCTTAACGACGCCCCTGGTCTAGTAACTGTGAGTCTAATAACTGATGGATGACTGGATTGCATTTGAATTTTTTGCACTGACTCATAGTAATACTATTTTCTTATCTCACATGCAGTTGTCTTAGACATGAGAAAAGTTATAAAAAGTCATATTGAGAGTGACGCATTTGGGCTTTATGTACATCGTCCATAAGGAGAGTCTCATGCATGTCTGTGAGAGACTCCACGGTTTTCTGCTCTTGATATGTGTTGGTTTCCCAGCGTGGTGACGTTCCTCTTCAAGGCTGCAGCGTTTGACCAGTTTGATACAATGGAAGAAGCCAGCTTTGGTCTGACTCTGTACTGGAGGTTTGCCAGTAATATGTCGGAGGGTGCCAGTGATATTATGGATATCAAAGAAAATCTGGATGAAAAATTATTTTATATATTATATGTTTTGTTTTTTTTTTTTATTTTAATATATAAATTGTGTCTGTAATATACTTCACAAGTTACTATATCAAATGAAGGATTATTCTTGATGTTAAGCATGGTGTGACCCTTGGTTGTATTTCTGTAATGGAACAGTGTTCAGAAGCAGCCCTTTCCTGGCCCTGTAAAAAATCTTACAGATCAGTAGCGGTGTTGTCGATTGCTGTTTTTTAAATCTCATCAATGAGAACAATAAAGAAGAAACTTTTTTTTTTACATTTTTATTTTCGCCTGAAGTGCTCGTCACTTTTCGTTTTTCGTTTTCACGCTCACATAATGCCCACGTTGTTTTCAATTTATTTTAGAGCAGAAAAAAACAACCCGTTAGTCATACGTGTGCTGATTTTTTAGTATATTCATACACCTGTTTCATGAAATACCTCGAGAACAGGTGGAATGGTAGTAACTGAAATTGTCCAGTAGGTGTCGCCCATGCAGTTCCCCAGAACATGGAGCCCGTAATGACATTGCGTAAGCCATGGACGCGTAAATTTTAAATAGAATGTATTATTCTGTAAGTAATTGTATATGTAAATGAATGCGTCAGTCATGAACGCTGGCCCTCGTGTGTGTTTACGCTAGGTGTGCACTTGTTACATTTCGCATGAGAAACCTTTCGGTGCAGTGTATGTGTTGCCGTGAATTAGTGTGTGTGCGGGAGTGAGAGAGGCTGAGAGTCAATGGGACAGTTTATGTCTCTTGGCGGGTGACTCAGAGCGAGTGGGTGTACTAAGTGTAGATAAGTGCTGATGGTGGAGATGCATTCGTCAGTGTCAAGGTGATAAAGAGACGGAACACTGACACAGTGTTCGCAACGATGCTTAAATGTATTTTTAACCTTTTTTTCCTGAATCGGTTCCCAGATCTGCAGAAACACCAGATTCGACTGATCCAAAGCTGCAAACAAGAATATTTAGCATTTCATAACTGTGCGCGCATCGAAAAACAGTGTGATTGTACGATTCCTCGTGGAACATGAGCGAATGAGAGAGTGTATTATTAACGCTGTAAATTGCAGTTTCTGCACGGCCTTATGCTTGGCTCTATGTCTTCTCCTTCATGACATTTTGGAAAAACTCGAATCCCGTTGTAGCTAATCTTCCCCGCTCCTCATTCTACAGATACTTGTACATTTTCTAGACTAAATGACCCAATTGCAGACGATATTTTGGGAACATTGTTTTTATTTTCATTTACACCTTTTCCTCTTAACATTCTTGTCGCCAATTAATGTACTGACCTTTTCTCAGCAGTACCTGCAGATGGCATTTTAATGACAACATTCAGCTGCCATGGGAACACAGTGAGCATCTCCTATTCATCATGTCCTGTCTAACCAGCAATTATTAAACTGCAACCTCGAAATATTGTTTGAAGGTGAGAGATTCGTAGAATTTACACGACTTGTGTAACACCTGAGAGGAGTCCTATATCGATGTTAATACTAATGTAATTCATTCATTCATCCTCTATATTGCGTGTCCTTTAGAGGGACGTGAGGGTCCGTCCGGAGCCCATGCCAGAAGCTGCGGCCGCAAGGCAGAGAATAACCCAGGATGGCGTGCCGACCCATCGCAGGACACACTTACACACCATTCACACACACACATTCACACCTACGGACAATGTGTTACCTCCAATTGACCTCAGCTTCTTGTTATTTTTCTGGACCGCAGGAGGATATCGGCGAACCCAGAGGAAATTACACGACAGCATGAGGAGAACTTGTACATTGCACACACTTGGAGCCTGTGTGAGGCAGTATAGGGGCACAAGGCTGGGGTGTACCCTGGATGGGATGCCGATCCTGACACACGCATACCTGCGATCGTGTACTATGGGCATTTTAGAGACATCAGTGTGCCTAAGCTAATGTCTGTGTTTTGGGAAAATAGCAACTTATCAAGGGGAGAACATGCAAACTACATGGCAGGGATTCAAAGCCCACTTTCTGGAAGTCTGAAGCAGCAGTATTACCCACTATGTTGCCCGTCTTATCTAAAAAGATGCAAGATTTTAGATGGTAATGCTCATATTGTGACCCAAGGCTAATAGAGTGTATTTTTCCCTCTTTTCTAGATAGCCAACAGGACAATGTTAGTCATACCAACACCTCTCCCTGTCTCCCTTTCGCTCTCTCTCTTGTGCTGTCTGATTGCTACGGTAACACTTGTCCCTGTTGCCATGACAACTGTTTCCTGAAAGCATTGTGCAAGCGAGTGTACAGCAGTATATGTGTATGGGGTTATTGGACGCTTTTTGTGTACCCCACAAGTGTTACGCCAGGGGGAATTGCTTGCTTGTCGTTTTAGAAGTCTGTGATCCAGTTTGTGTTGAGATCTGTTATATGTGTGATTCCTTTAGTTTTGCAGAATATCACGTCCAGGTCTGCCTTGACGACACGAGGGCACTGTGTGTGGTCCACCGGTCTGATAGCTTTCTATGCACGAGACACATCACATAGGTCACATGAATTAAGAGCTGGCAATGGGATTTTGGCTGATATTTTGATTACTCGTGGCTGACATATAAGGGATACTTAGACAACAGTTAGGATAATATTGCCTCAAGAGTGGTAATTTTGTTCTTGCTGTCTAACATGTCACAACCTCAAACTGCCACAAGCAGCAAGAGATGTAATTCCTAAGTGTATTTTATTGTATTATTATTTTCATGAAATAAAACTACAACTGAGCATATTGATGCATTTTCATTGGAAATGTGTCTTTTGCAGCCGTTTGTTTCGCCTGTTCACTGCCACCTGTTGTTCCCCTGCCTGCCTCTGTACTTTCTGTAATGTTTTTCTTGCCTTTACTTTTCTCCTTTCTCACATCTCCTCTCTGCCTCTTAACCCCCCCATCTTTCACTCCAGGGTTCACATTTTTGGCTATTTCATGTACCTTAACAAGACATTATGAGTCAGATCCTGTCCATTCCTTTCTGTCAGGTATTTCCCCAAAACCAAAAATACATCCAGTCTATCTACATTCAATTTCCTTTGTCAGAACTTGTACTGTTTCGTCTAAGCAAACTTCTAAAGCTTTTTATGGATAAAATATGACAGCTACTCCATATAGATTAAAGATAACATGTAAGAGGTTATGTAATAATGTACGACTGATGGCAGCGGTATATAGGTAGACCGAAATAATAGAGCGGTGACTCATTCTGAGAAATTATTTGCAAAGCGATTACTCAGTGTCTTGCAGTCTTTTTCGTGGCCCAGTGTGTCTGGAGAGATTCTCCTGTACATACACCCCCCCCCCCCCATCTCGCCGAAAAGTGCCTCTGTGCCTGTTGACTGTGATCTAGTCTTCTCCAGGGCGCGCTGAGTATCTCTGTGTTTTCGCTCCAAGCAGAACACAGCTGAAAAATATCCAAAAGTGTGCATCTGCCATATATGCAGATCACCTTTGGCTGTGAGTAAACCGGCATCGTTTCCTTGACCATCACGCCATATTTCCCCAGTCTTACTTTCTCCTCCTCAGTTTTCCCTCCGCCTCTCTTCTGATGATCGCGTTCATAGCGCCCGGTAAATTTATCATACTCCTCAAAAGTCCTCATGAATGATTCAGGTTCTCCCGGTTCCCTCGCTCCTGCTTCGCTACACATCCCTGCTTCTTGGCAGCGCTTTTCCAATTTTAGAATTTTTGTTTATTCGGTAAACTTTCACATCATCGCCAAAGCACGAGTCTCCTTCTCAGTCATGTAATCGGCTGATGAACCAGTCAGTAAAAGGCTTTAATTTAGCACACCAGCTTTTTATGATAATAATGTCACTGGTCAGGCTGCAAGGGTATTAAAAGGGGCAGCGATAGTCGTAATGGGATTTAGGACAAAAATGACAGCGGGGTATATGGGGAGTGTCTCAGACTCCTAAAGGTGATGGGAAGGTGGCATCAGCGGCCAGGAGCAGGGAAGGAACCACCTTTAGGGAAATTAAGGATGAAACTACAGGCCTTTAATGGGTCTTTTAAAATATATGAGCTTAATTAGTTTTGTAGGTCCAAGGTCCCAGGTTAATGTTTCGGAATCCTGTCATGGTATTTCCCATCGGTGGATGGAGCGAAATGCAATGTCCGGTTTATTACAGAACCGAAATATCAATTCCTAAAATGACTTTCATTACTCATAGGCCATGTCAATTTTGTAGAATCAGCATTATTGGGGTAAAAATCTGTCCATATAGCCCATGGGATGGGGAGTGGGAATATTAGCAGCCGTTTAGTGTAAGTGAGTTACGGAGCTGATTACTCATAGGAAACGTTTGGTGCCTTTGCCCGTATTTCCTCATGGTTCTCAAAGCTAAAGGGGATGATAGAGAGGAGCTGATTGCAGTAGCAGGGCTCACTGCACACTTCAGCAAGGAACGTGTCCTGTGTCACCTTCAGCCAGTACTGGGCCAGTCAAAAGTCAGGATACATCTGCTTATAGTGAAAAGCCTCGAGACGATGAAGTTATACATATCAAATATTGCAACGACCAAGAGATGCGTTCAACATCTCAAACTTTTCTCAAATTTTAGACTCTTAAAAATAGGTGTCGTTTGCTTCAATGACAGCATTGCAGTATCTTGACATACTTTCAACCAACTTCCAGATGTAGGCATCTGGAATGCTTTTCCAACAGTCCCTGGGCACCCCAACAGGTGGCAGCCCTTCGCGGACAACTTGCTCTACAAAGAGCAAGTTGAGGGAGGCCTAAAAAGGAATTTCCCCACGGGGATCAATAAAGTTGTGATTATTATTATTATTTTTATTATTATTATTGAAGGTGGTTCCACAAGTTCTGGGCACAAGTTGGCTACCTTGCTCTTACTCTTCAATCCAACACATCCCAAACCAGCTCTATAGGGTTTAGGTTGGGAGGGGGGGTGGAATTGTGGGGGCCAGGTCACCTGTCACAGCATTCCATCACTTTGCTTGTTATATGATACAGTCTTTACGTAACCTCGAGGTGAGCTGATGTTATGTTGTCCTTGTATTGTTGAACAACAAATGATTTTCAGTTTGTGTGTCTACACTTTTTCTTGGTGCTGTACCTTTGATGAAAATGAAAATGCTTAATTCTGTGGCAGCATAGTGGTGTTTGTTAGAAACTAGCCTTATCTGTGTTCTAGCTGCTTATCTAGCATTGGGTTTATTTATTTTGGGGGGGGGGGGGTTGCTGGAGGGGGCACAAGTCAGAGAATCACCCTGAGCTGCATGTCAGTCCATCACAGGGCATGAAACAGCACCATGAACATGTACACATGTATTGGCAGGTAGGGTACAGGTAGCTATTGTATAATCTGCATCTTAGACACAGTAACTATATTTAAAACGGCATCTGCTATGTGAACAAGCTGCAGTTAAAAAATCAGAAGCTACTAAGCTTCTAACCAGTTAGCAACAAGACAACACCTACATAAATTCTGTGTGCAGAAAACAAAGGACAATGTCCTGCACTGCTGAAATAAAAATGCATGAGAGGTGTGTGGATGTCCGAGGGCGTGTGTGATGCCATGTGGATGTCCTAGGGCTCGGGCGATGTCATGTGGATGTCCTAGAGCGCGTGTGATGTCATGTACGTGTTCTAGGGCGCAGATGATGCCATGTGGATGTCCTAGAGCATGTGTGATGTCATGTAGATATCCTAGAGCATGTGTGATGTCATGTGGATATCCTAGGGCACGGGTGATGCCATGTGGATGACCTAGGGCACGGGTGATGCCATGTGGATGTCTTAGGCCACGGGTGATGTCATGTGGATGTCCTAGAACGCATGTGATGTCATGTGGATGTCCAAGAGCGTGTGTGATGCCATGTGGAAGTCCTAGAGCGCGGGTGATGCCATGTGGGTGTCCTAGACAACGGGTGATGCCATGTGGGTGTCCTAGAGCGCGGGTGATGCCATGTGGATGTCCTAGAACGTGTGTGATGTGATGTGGATGTCCTAGAGCGTGGGTGATGTGATGTGGATGTCCTAGAGTGCGTGTGATATCATGTGGATGTCCTAGAGCGCGGGTGATGTCATGTGGATGTCCTAGAGTGTGTATGATGTCATGTGGATGTCCTAGGTCACGGGTGATGCCAAGTGGATGTCCTAGAGCGCGGGTGATGTCATGTACGTGTTCTAGGGCGCAGATGATGCCATGTGAATGTCCTAGAGCATGTGTGATGTCATGTGGATATCCTAGGGCACGGGTGATGCCATGTGGATGACCTAGGGCACAGGTGATGCCATGTGGATGTCTTAGGTCGGGGGTGATGTCATGTCGATGTCCTAGAATGCGTGTGATGTCATGTGGATGTCCTAGAGCGCGTGTGATGTCATGTAGATATTCTAGAGCATGGGTGATGCCATGTGGATGACCTAGGGCACGGGTGATGCCATGTGCATGTCTTAGTCCACGGGTGATGTCATGTGGATGTCCTAGAACGCGTGTGATGTCATGTGGATGTCTAAGAGCGTGTGTGATGCCATGTGGATGTCCTAGAGCGCGGGTGATGCCATGTGGGTGTCCTAGAGCGCGGGTGATGCCATGTGGATGTCCTAGAGCGCGTGTGATGTGATGTGGATGTCCTAGAGCGCGGGTGATGTGATGTGGATGTCCTAGAGCGCGGGTGATATCATGTGGATGTCCTAGAGCACGGGTGATGTCATGTGGATGTCCTAGAGTGTGTGTGATGCCATGTGGATGTCCTAGGTCACGGGTGATGCCAAGTGGATGTCCTAGAGCGCGGGTGATGTCATGTACGTGTTCTAGGGTGCGGGTGATGCCATGTGGGTGTCCAAGGGCACGGGTGATGACATGTGGGTGTCCTAGAGAGCGTGTGATATCATGTGGATGTCCTAGAGCGTGGGTGATGTCATGTGGGTGTCCTAGGGTGCGTGTGATGCCATGTGGATGTCTTCGGGCGTGGGTGATGCCTTGTGGGTGTCCTAGAGCGCAGGTGATGCCATGTGGATGTCCTAGGGCGTGGGTGATGCCATGTGGATGTCCTAGGGCGCGGGTGATGCCAAGTGGGTGTCCTAGAGCGCGTGTGATGTCATGTGGATGTCCTAGAGCGCAGGTGATGTCATGTGGATGTCCTAGAGCGCGTGTGATGTCATGTGGATGTACTAGGGCGCGGGTGATGCCATGTGGATGTCCTAGGGCACAGGTGATGCCATGTGGATGTCCTAGGGCACGGGTGATGCCATGTGGATGTCCTAGAGCGCGGGTGATGCCATATGAGGACTCTTCTTTGTGTCTTACTGCAGGTGATATTAAATTGGCTTCTATTTTTTTCTGGTCTGAATACATACAGACACTGATTCCTGATCCAGAACCTGATGCCTGATTTTTTTTCCTCTACGTTCTTTCTGCTGCGTCACAATCAGCTGTGTTATCTTCCGTCCCTCCCTGTTATTTTGTCAACCCCAGATGACAAAACTGTGGATGAGAACCTCTTGATGTGCATAGATGCCGATGTGCTATCTGTGTTGTTTTGCACTGTCTGCAGTGTGGCTGAATGGGTGAGCATTCCACTGGACTTGGCCAATGACGATCCTGAATATAAAGCCTAGAGCAAAGGATTCACTTTTTATCCTGGAGCTTTGACGACTAGCTTACATGCAGTGTAGGTGGCCCTACAATCTAACCTGGGTCGTCATTTTGGACAGCTGGAGATTTAAATGTTCATCATCTATCGAGCATGCAGGAGCTGATCTCGGACAGGGTTGCTGGGGAGCCTGGAGCCGATCCTGGGAGCAGAGTATGTCTTAGGACTCAGGGAGGAAATCCATGCAACACAGAGAGCAAGTTGAGCAAGTTGACCCCCCCCCCTTACACACACACACACACACACACACACAACAGAGGAGGGATGCCAACCCCTAATATATAAGGTGACCAAGCTAACAGCTCAGCCACCCCAAGAGTCAGATGTCTTAGTTTAAAATATTGTGATACTAATGATGTGTGTAATAAAAGTCAGGTATGATGGGGGTGTGGGGGATATGGTGACAGGCGGCCATGCAGAGTTCGCTACCCGGCGGCCCCCCCCCCCCCCCCCCCCCTCTCTTTAATATATCTCTTTGTTTTCTCCTTCTTTCAACCCACTCCTCCTTCCCGCCTCCCCTACC
>JAODKE010000002.1:9436819-9448366 GCA_026779605.1 Mormyrus hasselquistii
CCCCCTGTCTCCCTCTTCCTTGGCCCCCCCTCTCCTCCCATCTCATACATACCCCACTCTCCACCTTCCTTGACCCTTCAGTTCCTCCCATCTCATCCATCCCCCAGTCTCCCTCTTCCTTGACCCTTCAGTTCCCCCCATCTCACCCATCCCCCAGTCTCCATCTTGCTTGTCCCTTCAGTTCCCCCCATCTCACCCATCCCCCACCTCCCTATCTTACTGATGCCGCAGTCTCCTTTTCCCTCCAGCTCTCTCACCCTGGGCTCCAGCACCGCCTCTATCTCCTCCATTCCTCCTTCACTGCCCATCCTTTCAGTCACTCCCATTCCCTCTATTCCCCAGGTTTCCTCCATATGGCAGCATCCCCTGAGTCTGACAGCTACTTTAACGTCTTAATGTCTAAACATGTTTGTGAGACAGGCATGCACTGCTCGTAATATTCTGACAGCCTGATGGAGTGAGGCTGTCTCAGTTAGCTGTGCCGCCCCCCCCGCGACCTGTCCACGTGGATGTGATGCATCTTCCTGTCATCACTCCGCTGCCCCCTTTGTCCAGTCGATCACAGAGATTATCCATTACAGTTGTCTGAGAGCCCTTATCTTCTGCCAGCAATCCCCGGTCCCCTGAACTGAAATGCTAATTTGAGCAGTAATGATAAACACGTCCCACGAAGGCACCATGAAGACTGTCAGCGTGCTAGACAGCACGCTCGGTGAGCGACGGCCCCGATCAGGAGGCAGCTGGCAGGACCAGGAGGGGCGTCACCGTGCGATCCCAGAGACGGGCTGCTAAAACCCAGCGCCCGCTGCGCTACTGCTCAGTAAGAGCGTTGGCCATCCCAAGGAAAATTCCAGAAGGACAAAAAAAATCAAGGCACAAGTGTTTCTAAACCCTCAGAGGAGGCAAAAAATAGATCCTTCAAGTGGAGAAATAATGATGTTTGTCATAAGCTTCTGGATAAGCGCATACCCAAGCCACTGTGGAAGCGTGATAACAAAGTCATTTAATTAGTTTTATTCAGCCCTGGAAAGGAAACTCGATGGCGATAATGAGCACTTTTAATCCCAACGAATCTGCTCATCGAGTTTCCTTCTATGGTTTGTCAAGAACTGGTCTTGTTAAACACTCCCGGTCGGTTATTAATTCGTTAGGAGAGATCCCCTAATAAGTAATATGGCTTGTCCTCTTACTTGGCCCGTCCCAGTTCTCAGGGTCTGGTGGGCTTCTGCTTTTCTGTCCCTCGCTGTTCCGGTCTCCTGTCTCCTGGACACCTCCATCCTCATCTGGAAGAGAGTGAGAGGCCGGTCTTTAGGTCGATCATACTCTCGCGCAGTACACGGCCGTGTCTCCATGGCAGTTGCATCAACAGTGCTGTCTGCACAGATGCAAACTCTTCTACAAGTTGCTGTGATCAAGCACACTTCATTTAAAAGATTATTGTCATAAGTACAGTAGACGATCGGTTACACTATGTGCTGAAAGTCTTACTCTTAATGTCCTTCTGGCCACTGGAAACTTAAGTTTAACATGGAATTCAGATATAAAATAAGGCGCTTCAATAGGTCAATAAATGCAAGTAGAAATATGACAATAAATATGTAAACATGGTGCACCCTGCACCGGTGCACCAAAACATTATGACTGCCCCATGTGAAGCAAATAATGTTGACTATCTCGTAAAAGTGGCGTATGTTAAGGTCTGGAATATATTACACAGTAAGCTAACATTTGTTTCTCGTAGCTGACATGTTCAAATGCAATGGACAGGGGTACAAATCTGAGTGACTTGGACAAAACATTATGGTGAACTCGATCAGGGAATCGATGAAAAGGCAAGGCTTGTGTGGTGCTCATGGTCAACCATGGTGAGTACCTACTGAGAGAGGTCAGAAGAGGGGAAAACCGCAAACTGCTGACAGGGTGTTGGGGCGGCCTGGACTCGTTGATGCGAGATGTGAATGAGGGCTATCCCATCTGGTACGAACTAACAGAAGGGCGATCGTGGCACAAATAGCAGAAAATTTTGATGATGATCACGGGAGTAATGTGACATGACACAGTGCAACATGCCCTGCTGAGTAAGGGGCTGCACAGCCGCAGGCCAGTCATAGTGCCCATGCTATCAGCTATTCACCATCAAAAATGCCTACGATGAGCATATAAGCATTGGGACTTGACCTTGGAGCAATGGAAGAGGGTTGTTTGGTTCTACAAAGAATCTCATTTACTGTTGCATCAAGTGGACGGCCGTATACTTGTCGAGCATCTGTGGGGGCTGTTGAACTGACAAGTCAGATCAACAGCTATGTAGCCCCATATGCAAGAGGGCTCGATGCAATGTGTGTCATGATACGTTACTCCAGTGACAATTATCAAAATGATCTGCAGATACGCAACAACTGTGAGTATTTCAAAGGAGTGGATTGACATACCTATATCAGTGTGAGGGAGCACAGATGTGTTCAGTGGTGTGTGTGTATGTGCATGGAGCTGCAGCGTTTCTGTCCTTCGTCCACGCAGGACTGAAGACCTTGGCTCTGCTTGCTTGTTTGACTCGTCCCACGTGCACATGAATGAGAGAGGAGTCACACAAACAACGCAGCTTCCTG
The DNA here is from genome assembly GCA_026779605.1 of Mormyrus hasselquistii. Lineage (NCBI taxonomy): Eukaryota > Metazoa > Chordata > Actinopteri > Osteoglossiformes > Mormyridae > Mormyrus > Mormyrus hasselquistii. The sequence continues at coordinate 9,439,429 of JAODKE010000002.1, forward strand.
TGTGCACACCGCCTCTTCCCTAGTTGCACGGATGCGTGTTTCCGAAGGGAATTCCCCGGTCCTTTTAGGGCAGCAATGTGGCTTCACAGGATGACACACAGGATACAATATCTGCGAATCCATCACGCTCGACTTCCTATGCGGAAGCACCTGGATTCGGCTCCGTTAAACAGCTTAAAAGCCGGACTCGAATCTCCCGCTGTTACGGTCCCTCAAAGTTCCATTCGCTTTCCAGTCATACGGCTGGGGTCCAGTTAGTTGACAAACTTCTACCTAATGATTAATCACCTCACCTGAATTACACAGGAATCATGATTTGAGTAATTGTTATGCAAGATTTAGGATTACAGTCTCGCCAATCCGTTAAAATCACACACCTCTGCTCACCATTCTGATTAATTAGTTTTCTGTTTATTTGTGAATGTCTAGATCTACAATGCTTATGTTAGATATGAGATAGCATCCACTCATCCATCTTCCAAATGCTTATCCGGATGAGTCTGGAGCACGTTCCGAGTAGCACAGTGCACAAAGCCAGTCCACGGCAGGACAAATGCACTCATGCACAAACTTAGCAGATCTTTAGAAAACTGGAACAGGTCACATTTTCCAGTAAAACTGGGAAAAATGGCTGCCTACTTTCTGGTAACTATGCGTTATTTGTGTGATTAAATGTCTTAGCCATGCTTGTCTTGGTGCATCAGCCGTGTCCTCAGCTAAATAAACCACGTGGAGAAGCACACCGGCTGGATGACGGACACGGCCCAGGGTCACCTTTGCCGCAGGAGTAGTCCATGTCTTCACCGTCGGGGTCCATCTCAGCCGAGAAGTTTCTCTGCACGGAAAGCTCATTTTCATCGAGGGCGCACTCTTCCTCTTCGTCCTCCAGGCTGTCATCCAGCGGCCCTGAGGGGAGGAAGGGGCAGCCGAGGGTGAGACGGTCCTCTGCAAGGCCGCACGTTTCACTGCGAAGCATGGCTGGATCGTAGAAAATACACCGGTGCATCAAAGAAGAGCCTGTGTTGTCCCCCCTTCGCGCATTCTATCTTCTGATCTTTTTACCAGAATTTTAGAAGGATCGATGTGAAAGTGGATTGAAGCCGATTGAGGCTCAAGAGCGGCCTGCTGTTGTACCCTAAGTTAGAGCACACCAGTGAAAAAGCCCACTGTATAAATCTATGAGCTTGCCAGATGGCAAGACTAACGGACTGCAGCCCTGGGTTCTGCACACCCAGCTGTGCCACAGAAGCATTTTAATGGTACAAAAGTGCCTCCCACTATGTGATTCTGCAGGAGTAAGTCCCACACATTGTGCTCGGTACTGGAGAAGACCGCAGCCTGCGGCCCACGGACCGGAAAACAACGGCTTCACTCTCCGTGTCACCGACAGCCCCTGGGGGACGCACAGGTGACGTCGGGCATTTATTAATTTCTTGGCCTTATCCCGGGGAACAGTTGTTGATTTTTCATTTATATTTCTTGCCTTCAGGTGGTACACTAATACAATCAAAGTAGATTTTTTTTTCCATTTGATTAATTTTACCCCCTTAGCACAGTATTATTCCACTATATCTATATTATTCTGCTTTTTGCTTGTAGCTGTGCAGTTTATTTATTTATATACATATATTTCGACATTTACATATTGCTATTTCCCGGTCCATGGTGGAATCAGCATCACCTGCATTGTATCAGTTTAATGCACACCACAATGCATGGTGCTCTCTTCTCTTTGCATCAGCCTGCTGCAGGTATCAACCAAAAAAGCATTATCACCTATATTCTGCAAAAGAGAGGATGAAAGAATCTCGAATTGCCCTGATGATTACAATAACATGCATGTACCTCTTAGTTTTCCGATAAATGGTACGTTCCATTTTAATAAATACCATGGCTTCAGAAAATCAATGGCTTCTATATTCCGTGTCATTCTGGCATTTATATGTTACAGTATGTAGCTGTAAATTTAACCTGTATAGTAAATAAAGAATATTTTCTGTGGTGTTTGAAATTAAACATCTGAAAGTTCACTCACCAGTGACCAGTTATGAAATTGGTGGAGAAATTCTTGAAAAGTGAATTCTTAAAATACTGAACAACAAAGCTGAACAACAAATTTTCCAACTATTTGTTTGATTCCCGTTGCCATTGACTGGAAAAATACCGTAACACATTGAGCCTGTCATATCATCCATACTGTAGCGGTATCCTTAGAGTACAAAATCACAACATTTGACTGCAGATTGTCAATCAAAAGCAATAGTCGACACAGTACCTCGAGACTTAGAGCATAAATCGTGAAATGCAGCCCTACTATTAACTGCCCTGTTACAGTCTGTAGTTTATAATTCAAAAGACTTTCACACACCCAAATAAAACACACATTGCACGAAGGAGCCCATTCGTGTTACCCTACAATTCCAATCATTTGCTAAATTTCATGGGGCTACGCTTTCCTTTTCAAGCAGGAAATGAATTATTTTTTGCAGCCTGGCTGCTTTGCCGGCATGGCCTTTGGCCCCTTGGGTACGCTAGCGGTAGTGAGCAGGTTTTATCTTACACCGAGCCTGAATATTGTGTAGTAAGCGGCTGCTATTGTTACTTTAACAAGCCCCCTCAGCTCAATAAAGTGGTAAGTTCAGTTCAAACAGCCGACGTCCTCCCCCCCCGCCTTTATTCTTGTGCAGGGACTCATAAAAGCACCCCCCCTCCCCCCAATCTGCACAAGCGACCTGTTCCTTTCATTAGTCTTACGAACGACTCCTTTGTAGCGGATCACGTTAGCGGGAACCCGGCACATGAAAACAATTTGCGCGCGGCTTTTCCGATAGGCCCCGTCGAGCGAGACGGATGCTGTAAATTAAGATACGGTTTTATGATGTTTATCTGACGCCTCGTGCCATGCAGCAGCAAGGAACCTGCGGCAAGAGCTCTACCGCACGGCCGCTCTAGCTAAACGCGATTAGGATCGGGCCAGGCTACCGAGCTGCAGCTAAACCTTCTTCTAATCGCACAATCAGAGGATAGCGGGGTTTTTTTTGAGAGGGAACTTTCACATACTCCTCCAGATCACACATGACTACACCAGACAAGCATCTAATGTGCCATTGTGTGTTAATTAAATCTGTATCACTGAATGCTACACACATTAGCGACGGCTAATACAATTATATCATCGCGCTACACACATTACCGATGGCTAATGGAGACACACAAGGGCCGCCCAGCCTGTTAATGTATATCATTACATTAGATCATAATCACACAAAGTACACATGAATACAGGCCGGCAAAGCAGACTTGGAAGCTGTGACCATGGATATAATGTACTGGCTGACCACAGCATCCAATAACCCTCACAGGTCCTACCAGGAACCGAAGAAACTTTAGTGTTCTGCTAGGTTTTTTAAATTCCCTTCAAGATTTCACTATAGTTTCTGGAGTTCATCTGTGGAAATGTGAAACTTTTCACAAAGTATTTCTGACACAAGGTGGCCTGCGGTCATTTCAAACAGAGCGATGATCAGAAAAACGGCTCCCCGGACGAGCGGCAGAGTGCCGCTAATGCGTTTTCCAATAGTAGAGAAGTTCTGCTCCCACGGTTTGGGCATCTGGCTCTTCAGAACCTCTCTGGCTCAGGGATGTGAGAACTTGTCCTGGGCTGCCTGGAATCATGCCTTTAACGATGTTGGGCTGATGTTGACATGAGCCTAAAACACATTCGCTGCTGTTTAATCACTGATTTTTTCCCAGACTGCCTTAAGGTATCATTACTAGTCCAGTTCACTGTAGGGGTCCTGTGGGCTTAGCAGCCCTGTGGAGAAAACCTCCTGACCCACTGCAGCGTATGGAGCTTCATCAGAGTCGGCACAGAGTAGCATCTCTTTAAGAAAAGATGGACAGCACTGGTACTCTTACTGCTGGTTACCAGATCAGTGGTCTTGGGCTGGGACCTCAATCCCCAGCTGTCATTCTCAGGATTCTAGAGGACACATAAAAACGACCAGGCCTTTGCAGAGAAGCCAGATGCTCCATCCCCTTGAGACTGCTCTGGAGTCTCCAAATTGGGAGAGGAGAACACTGGCAGCTTACCAATACTGCCACAGACGAAGGGGATGACGGCACGTGGATCCCAGATTCCTGGATCTTGCGAATCCGGCCCGGCCGACGGGACTGCTGTTTGAGAGTGACTGAGAAGGAGCTTGGTGATAAGACGGACCGCAGCCTAGCAAGTTAGCGGGTGTGCGGATGATCGGGAGAGAGGTAGGAAGTGAGCGAGGGGGTGGCGACTTGGTGAAACAGCCGACACGAGCTCACAGCCGCTATAGCGAAGAATAACCAGCTACTGTTTAACTTGATATTCCGGTTGCTTAGCGATGTAAGTCCGGTGATCAGTGATGGCAGCCCTCCTAAACTCAGCCATTTACAGTAAACAGTCAACAAACGGCTTCAAAGCTCCCAGCCATAATCCAAAAGGCTTGCTGTAATGACTGTGAAAAGACCGAGTTAATCCAGTGCTGACTCAACTCGTCCCCGCCTCAGCGCGACCGGCGTCCCCGGTGGACGACGCAAAGGCCGCCGCCTTCGCCCGCGCTTCGAGGGCAGAGCTGCACACGCCTCACCGCGCTCAGCAGCGGCCAGGGTGCTGGGTACGAGCATCTTTATCTGTTAAATTAGCGACACTAGACATCTTTCATTTAGTCTGCATCATGTAACGAAATATGTACCGGACCTAAGGCAACAGACGCACAGTAATGGACCAGGTGTGACAGACCCAGCGGTGCCGTACTGGTTCTCTGAAGTCCCCATCTGTGCACTCAAGTGGAAAAAATATGACCTTTATTTCTATACTTTTTTGCTAAATTTTGCTCTACCTTGAGCAAACGTTTCTAAATATAGCAGTTTAAGATGGCAGTGTAATTTACTGTGAACCCTTATATAAGCCTTATGTACCCAATCATTCACGGCTTTTTCCTACGCTTCACCGAGCGTAAGCGGGAGCCACCAAATTCCAATATCTTCTGTATTTCCGTAAATAATGTGCATTCCTATTTAACGGTACATTTCTAGTGCAAATTATCTTTTCAGTGCATAAACACTCTTTTAATATTGCAATGTTTTTGTGGTTTTTAAAAACGCTTCATTACTGATTTTCCAGGTAACCTGTTAAATAGAGGATTTATGGTAAAAATATACACAAATATGGCATTACAACATTCTATGTGATACTTCAAGCGTGGTTCATGGCAGCTTTCGTATAGTTGTTACTGCACAGATTTCATTCTGTTTTTTTTCATTCAACCCCCTCCCCCTTCCCCAAAGACTGGAAAATCCTCCCATTTGCATGCACTCTTGGGGCGTCTCGTCCATCACGAGACACACAGAACACTGTTCCTACGCTAAAACCAGCTCTGCCATGGATGAGAAGGTGAAGGGTCGTCTCAGTGCCCAGAGCAGCTCTCAGCCTTATCCCCGCTGTTCCTGAACAGCATGGGGTTTAACTATCCGTATCTCGTCTGGTCAGTGCTATTAAATCCTCAGTCAGATGGATCTTAACTGCAGCTGACCTAAACTTGGATTAAATCCACAGCTTGCAAACTCTGACTCCAACTATAACAGAAGTTTACAAGCTCTGTAGACTTATTTGACCCAAAATCAGAGAAGCAGCCGCAGCCCTGAAGGCTGTTAAGACCTACTGGCCTAATAAGTAGCAAATATTAGCAAATGGTCAGGACAAATAATGTAAATATATTTGCTATTCATTATTTATTGATATATGTTGTCTGACGGGAGGTACTGAAGCAGGTTTTTCATTGTACTTGTACAAATAACAACATAAGCTTTTGAATCCTTGACTCCTTGAACCCAGAATAGCAAAATATCCTGCAGGTACTTTATCACCATGGAAATTATTTTCCATGCAAAAAAAAGGGGCAAAAAAAAGATAAACTGAAGAATTACTGATTAAATCCAAAAATGCAAGTATCAAAATATGAGTGACTAAATAAAAAATGAAAACATATCTTTTAAATGCTATAAGAAAACATGGCTGCAATCAATCTTATATTCAAATATTTTCTTATTCCTATAAGAATGAACATGATGAAAATTTGCTTTAAGAGTTGTTTTTAAAATGATATCCATCCTTATAAACACAGTGAATTAAGAGGAAAATGCAGGGGGGGGACATGACAGATTGCATCCAGCTATTACAAATTGAAAAAATAGTGTAAAGTCAGATGAGCATTTCAAAAGAATAATTATTTATGGATCAGTTAAATCTTTTATACTTTTTGTAATTAAAAGTAAAGAAAATGGAAGCTAATTATCCTATAAAGATTAGCTGCTGGGCATTTTTCTGAAAATGAGTTCTCATTAAAGGGATTGTCAAGTGACATTCAGATGTGCCCCCCCCCCCCCCCCCCCCCCCTCCCCGCCCGCAACGCCCCACCCCCCTCGCCGCCAGCCACCTCCAAAACGCCCGCCGCCCCCGCCTCGACCCCACCGCCCCCCACCCCCCCCCCCCCATTTTGGACTCCTAATCCAGCCGTGCACAAAAGCCTGGAATTTCATCAGATTCCGGTCCCCCATTCCCTAAACCTGATCACCACATACCGAGCGCCAGAAACCGGAAGGTAAGATAACCTTCAGCAGGATGGATGTGCGTAACCTGAGTGCTAAACCTGGGACATCACTGCAAAACGGGGCAGCAGACGAATTAAGCGGTAATTCTCGTAACTTTTACAAAACTCCGCAACCGACCGGAAAAAATCCTATAAGGGATTGTATGATCAGTAATTCTGAAGAAATCCATGCTCAATTTTCAGAATCAAAGAGTTTATTCTATGGTTTATTCTTTGGAAGAAAGAAAGAAAGAAAGAAAGAAAGAAAGAAAGAAAGAAAGAAAGACCACACCGCTCTTCTTTGATTCCCAAATTTTTACATAAATAACATTAAGGCAAACTGTCAAGTCGTTCCTGCTGGTCATGTGACAGACTGGTACCCTAGCGTTCTGCCTGGTGCATTCTGGGATAAGCTCCTGGCTGCCTGCAACCCTGACCAGGACAAGCGGTTAGAAGACGGATGGATGATAATTTCATTGCAGCACTTTCATTTAAGGCAAACTGTGGACTGAGGCCCCCAGCATTTAACATAAACACCATATGCAGCCTCCCTCTGAAATTATACCCATAAATCTTTAATGATTTATAAACTGAAAGTCTTCAGTGAATCTTAACCTGAAATTCTGTGATGCACCAGGTGTCTGCTGCCTTGTGCCCTGTGCTTCAGGCATCAGCAACACCCCCCCCATCTCACCCTAACCCTGAGCTTTAACTTTCTTTCTTTTTGACTCCCAGCAGGTTGAGGGAGAGGGAGGGGGAGGGGGAGGCAGGGGAGGATGCATATAACTGGCCAGAAAATCACAAAATTAACAGCTGAAACACAGAATTAAAGATTATAGGTTATATAAGATTAAGGTTATATAATTATGGATGTTACAGTGATTACCCCCCCTCCCCCGCGGGAGCCTGGTTTGGATGGAGGTGTGCAGCATGCGGCAGCATGGAAGGGAAGTGTTTCACTGCCTGAATTATGCTGTCTGCATTCACGAAGAGCCCCACCCCCCCACCCCGCGCTGTTTTGCTTGGCAAGCACTCTCCCCGTCCAGCGGCCGAGAGGGGGAGAGTGAGCTACGTGGTGTCCTGGGATGGAGTGATGAGGTGCAGTGGAAAGGAGAGCAAACTGTAAGACGCTCCCTGGATCTCCGCCTTTGTCTTCCCAGGTTAGAAGCTCACCAAGGTGTATACCATGCTGAAAGAGTTTAGAAAATCACACATAGGCAGAAGGAGACAGGAAATCGTATTAGAAAATTAGCACAGTAGTTATGTATTTGTTCTATGTGGTTCGTATTATCTTCGAAAGCAGTAGCATGTTTACCAAGACTATTCAAATGATATTTTCTTCTATCTTGGTCTCCTAGACCAATACTATAGTATATCTATGTTATTGTGCACACGGTAATAATCCTGCTCAATATTATTTTTCTCTGAGAATAAATAACCATTTTTGGGAGCATAACTGTGGCAGGAACGTCTTACATTTACTTCTGATTCCCCACATTTCCCACACACATATGACAGCACTGGCTGTGCGAACCTTGCTTATTTAACTTGTGTATTTTTATTTGCTAATGTAACAGTGGTACCAGTGTGTCTTCGCCGAACTAAGGACAAATCCATCATATATTATCCCAAAAAATGCTCTAATTATGCTTCTGCATTAAATGTTATAAACCATATTTAGAGCTTTAAAGTCCAGCATTTTCTGACGAATGGGATCCACATCGATATATAAGTACATCAGCAAATATACTATGGCAAAATTACACCTACAGGAAATGTTATGACATCATGTTCTAAACCCATAGGCATCGACATGGATGGTTCCCCTTCCTTACATATATCGTAACTTCATAATAATGAGTGAAGCACGGTGCGGATAGTGTTGATAATAGCCTCCCACTGACCTGTACAGGTAATAAAAGAAGGAGAGCAGGTAGAATCCCAGCTTGCACCAGGACTCCTTCTGGCAGTAGTTCAGGATGTCTGCATTCATGATGCTCACTGGGTCGTACATGACCTCTGAGCCGTCAGCTGGCCGATGGAAATACCTACGGCAGGCCAGGGACAGCATAATGCGTCTCAGATGGGTGCACCAGTCACCATCACCATCATCATGAACAGTATCATCATCATGAACATGAACAACAGCATCATCATCATCATCATCAACCGCATCATCATCATCAATAACAGCATCATCATCAATAACAGCATCATCATCATCACCACCATCAATAGCATCATCATCATCATCAACCGCATCATCATCATCAATAACAGCATCATCATCAATAACAGCATCATCATCATCACCA
>JAODKE010000002.1:9448466-9462725 GCA_026779605.1 Mormyrus hasselquistii
CCATCAATAGCATCATCATCAGCATCATTATCAATAACAGCATCGTCGTCATCATCATTAATAACAGCACCAATAATAACATCACGATCATCATTTTATATATTTTCTGTTGCACTGGTATTTATGTTTTATTAATGTGAATTGATATTTACTGATTTACCTATAAATGAAAGACATTTATAATTTTTTCACAGCTCCAGTTTGTTCCAGTCTTAATGTTTGCACATTCTTTCCATAACCCTGCATACTCCCATTTCATCAATCATTTCCCATAATGCACGCCTGCATGGTCGGGGGGGGCGGTGCCCTGCAATGAACTGACATTCCACACAGGGTTTACCCAATCAGGATAAGCAATCAGAACGTAGCTTGGTGTTGTGTTACAAAAATGCTACAATCAGTTGGTTGCACTGGCGTGTGGTGCTGAGTGCAGTGTGAATTCTGCAGGACAGAGTACCTCCACAGGTGGTAGAAAAGCAGGGGGATGTTGAGGCCCAGGGTCACCCACTCTGCTGCACACATGAACATCAGGCAGAAGAGTCCATGGATGCAGTACTCAGGGACCACCAGCTACAGACAAAACGTTACTGTTACGCCACCTGCAGTGTGAGGACTGCATACAGCATTGTGCAAAAGCCTTATGCAGTCGAGGAAAACGATGTTTAATTCGTCTTCATGTCGATGTAAATCTATGATATAATGTCTGTCAAGGTATGTCAGCTTGCTTCTAGGGAGTTTTTCCTTGCCACTGTCGCCTCTGTCTTGCTCACTGGGGGATCTGGGCAGGGATAATGTGAAGCGGTTTGAAACGACGTAATGCTGTGAAAATGCGCTATACAAATACAACTGAATTGAAGTGAATTGAACAGCGTAAACCTCTCCTTCAGTCAGTCCAGGATTTGCAGAAACCATCCAAAAGACCAATTTATTCTTTGACTTGATCACTATCCCACCTTGTTTGGCTAAACAAAACCTCATCAAGTTATTTAACTAATTAAGTTACTTAATTAATTGAGCCAGTGGTGAAACTGAATGAGTAGGAGATGCTGCTGAGGAGAGGTGTGGGAACTGAGGCTGAGTTCATCCATCCAGCAAGATATCAGTAACTTTTTGGAGAAAGGAATACATTTTTGTTTTTTTATTGTGGTACAATTAATTTCCATATGTTCTAATGTTAAATAGATTTTTTTTTTCTGAGCAAATATACACTTACTACTGAGATAAATAGCCCTAAACATTTCCTTTGACTACACAAGACTTTTGCACAGTACTGACATTACACAACAAAGCACCACACATGCAATAAAGCATGCAAAGGTCACTTGATTACATTCATGTATGTCCCATACTGTACATGCAGGTTAATGTCATACAGCCACTGTCAGACACGCCGGCTTTTCGGCACATAAAGAATGTTCAGACACAGGACACCAAACGGTAATTTACTTGTAAAAATGCAAAAAACCCATTTAAAGACCAGACCTTTGACTGGGCACAGATGTAATATTTCTCTTTCTTTTTCCTTCCCCCCCCATAGTCTGATTACTTCTCTTCCACTTTGTCTCTCGCCCTCCGCCACTTAGCTGTAAGTGGCCTCAGTCTGTTGCCAAAGCAGCCCCAGTGTATAAAACAGTAAAAGCTACAGATGGGCCATTCACTGTGATTTTTGTTGGGTTGTAACGCTTTCACTGCATTGCAAAACCCGCAGCCTGATCCAAACCCTACGGGGCTGGGGAAGAATCGGTTCTTTTCGGCAGAGAGCAGTGGAGGCCGAACACAGGTGCAGATGGAATGTGAATCAATCTGTCACAGCTCTCAAAATAGATTCTGATAGAAGGCCAGTCAGACCTTCCCCCCTCCCCCAGTCACCCCCCCCCCCCCACTCCTGCAGGTTGCTGGGTGAGCTCCTCATACCTGAAATCTATTGGTTTCTTGTTACACAACACCCCCCCCCCCGAGAACTAATTCGGTCTAAACAAACCAGAAAATAACTTCCGGTTCGTAGTAAATTACAGATTCGTTCGACATTCTTTATCCTTTCCCTCTAAATAAAGAAGCAAAAGATAAGCAGAGAGTTTTGAGTACTAAATAATACTTAATAATCGTTCTCTTCGGTAGATATTCTTAATGTTATCCAGTGATTAAGCATGTAAAATTGTCTTTTTTATGGTAATTATTATGAATGCATTCTATTAAATGAACTCTATGAGACAATACTATATTTAAAGAAAAAGTATTTTCAGTATAACTGTCATATTAGTGAGTGGTTAGCTAAAACAACTATGGTTGAAAAACAAATTGTAACTAATCAGATACTATTTTTTTTTTTTTTAAATGCAACGTAAAAATGCATTATTATAATTTTTGTAGTAGAGTTTCAATTAATTTTAAAATAATTTTAAATCCTGTATGCTAATGAATGTCAGCTCTGATTCGGGTAGTTTGCAGTTGTATACCTCTATCACTCCATGTAGCTTTGAATTAATTTGCCTCGGGCTAAATAATAACAGATGCTGCTGATTTAGATGTGAAATCTATTTATAGCTTCAAAACTCCTGCCCATGGGTACACCTGTGATAATGAAATGCAACTTATGTTCCAATAATCTGATTTACAGTGATTTGGTTGGTGCGTGCCCTTCAAGCAGACAATACAGATCAGTGTTAATGAGGACCGGGGAGAAAGGACAATAGCCTTACTGCTCTGGTGGGGTTGCTCTGGTCGATGGGATTCTTGAAGTCTTGCCGGAGATCGTCAAAGGCAATAATCTACAGATAGAGAAAGAGCAGCCCAGCAGTTCACTGATACAAGGAATTAATCAAACAGTTCTCCCTATGTAAGTAGGCAACGCGAAGGCAGGCAGGCATGCCAACCCCCCGGGGGGGTTAAGCTAATTCCATTACTAGTCATATATTTCCAGAATGATAATGCAGAAGGGTTGGCGTATCACGGTTAATATCTTCCTGACAGTGTGCAGCCTTTGTTTTTCTCACTTAGGTAAAACTGTGGATGACTAATGTTTTTCAGTTCTAACACTGCATTGTTCTGATGCCGCCTGTCCTGGATTTAAGACGACAACGGTTTTGTGCTGATTTGATCAGCCAGTTCCGCTCTTGGCCGCCACCAGGGCACCACCGGCATGAAGACACCAAAGAACATCCCTCTGGACATCTCTTATTAGGAAGTATCCCCCTTGCCCCCCCCCCCCCAGTCTCTCATCGCTCGTGACCGGCTGTCTCAGAGATCCTAATGCTACCGCCATCTTTGCCCTGGCAGCTATACTGGCGAGGAGTTCTTACTTGACTTTTGTGTACATTTGTTTATCTCACTTAGTACCTCCATAATTAAAAGTTTATCTGTTTTCAGTGTGCCATAATGATTAAAATCCAATATATATATTTTTTAAAAAGCTATAAATAACTTAAATAAATAAACGACAGCACATTCGTGAAACATGGCCACTCCAAGCACAGAAGGATTGGATGGATTTCATGCAATACCCCACTTTTTCATTCCATAAATAGCTAATCTCCCACAGGTTTCTGAAATTCTGTTTCACAGGGCTACGCATTATTACAAATCTGTCCATTTCTTTTACATATGCCTCTTTCACTCGCATCACTTTACTATGTACTTCTGCTCTTTCTCCATCACTCTCATGGTGTAAACAGATGCGGTTGCCATAGTGACCAGATGAGCACTTAAGCAGGCGCCATGGTAACTATGAAGCGAACGTGCAGTCCTATTGCACAAGAGCTTCACAGTGGAGGAACCATGTTTCTGTCTTGATTAGGCTGAGTTATGTTCACACAAACTCCTGGTGCTTAATTATGACTGCGCAGATATCCTCGCATTGTTCGGCTGCTTGCGAAAAGTATTCTGTGAGTTACTAGCTTACGAATTACGACTATTTCCATGCAGAGGTGCCTTTTTAAGAGCACACAGGCTTTATGCATGCTATTTGTGCTTAAAAAAAAACACCAAAAAATTGTGTGAAGTTCTAAGACCTTACAGCGTCAATGGAAAGCAATTAAAAGCCATGATTCTAGTCTAAACATCATGATTCTAGTGTAAAAGCCATTCCAGTATAAGGAATGTGCAGGCGGCCATGGGAGTCATCTTATGTTTGAGTTGAATATCAATCAATGAATTGATTATACTAATCATACAGTCCCATACATTCTAAGTCTTATTTTCATTACCGTTGGATAAAAAAACATTGACAAAAACACCCACTTCATCATTGCTCATATGCTGATGATGTGAACTTAGATTTGCAGTCTGTCCGCCTCACTTTGCCAAGGCCCCGTCTTAAAAACGCCTCGAAACCTCTTTATTCTTCCCTGACACACACCATTGCGTCAGTCCGTCACCATGGCGCTTATTAAATTCCATTACTCATTTTGTTATTAATTTCTTTGCACCCTGTTACCATTTCACTGAGGGAGCTCTCTTGTTTCACGAGGTGATTTTTAGTCTGCTATTAAAGAATACAGGTAACACTTTAGTTGGGGCACAAAAAATATAGCGTTATACTATTACTTATGAATTAATTTACCACAAACTAAGTCTTAGTTACATACTGATCTTATGACAATTTATCATTAATGAATAATGATGTATGTTGTATCGCAAGCAGTTATTATATTTGTTACTATATCTGTTATTTCTGTAAACCTTTGTGAATCACTGAAGGAACTACTGAAGAAAAAAGCCAAGAATAACAAGAGAAACACTGATCTCATGTTTGTTCATCATTAATGAATCGTGACACATCTTTATCTCAAGTAGAGACTATATTTGTTCATGATTTACACTTCAGTAGTAACAGAGTTATTACTAAGTATTTGTGACCCATCAATACAGTATTACCAGAACAGAAATTGTACTTCTCACATGCCTGACTTTCTGCTTTTAAGTGTCTCACCATGTCTGTCGTTCAGGCATTTGGACCGATGCCCAGTGAATAGAGAGTGACCAGGAGATGCTTCCCATTGTGTTCCTGACGCTGTTACATCCTCCTCCACAATTGACCTTGGGGCCTTTTTACTTGCCATCACTTTCTCCCCATGCAATCAGTATAATACACCTGTACCTGGCCATTCGCTGGAAGCTCAGCCTGGCTGCACTTAATCTTAGTCGACTCCTTGACAGCATGCATGTTGTAATGTGCTATTTGCCTGACTTGTATGCTGCTTTGGACACAGTGCTTTTACTGCTTAAAAGTGTAACGTGTGCTTTTCATAGTAATACAATAGATAAAACATGTAATGGCTTCAAGCTTTATTATTTGTAGGCCCTTTTCTGTATTTACACATTTATACAGATCTTTAGGAATCTTTAGACAGCAGGTCAGTATCTTAGTAAAATGCCCTGTTGGAAATGTATGATTTCCTCTCCACTCCATCAAACAAAAGTCTCATTTAAATAACAACTTTAAACACCTGCCAACCGAAGCTACAGCTTTGCACAAAAGCCAAGTGTATAAGGGTGTACGTACCTGTGCGTGCATACGTGTACGTGTACGTACGCGTGCAGGTAAGCACACCCGCTGGCATGCGTGTCGGGCGCCGAGCGAGAGCAGCACTCACGTGCCAGATGACGATGAAGATGAGGGCAGCGCAGAGCACCAGCGTGAGCATGTAGCAGAAAGCGGCGAAGGTGAACGCCATGGCAGCGGGCTGCAACTCCCCCGGGCGGCGGCGGCGTCGTCGCCGCTCTCGGCCCCCCGGCGCGCCTCCTCCCTCCGCTCGCTTTATGCTCTTCCTGGCGTTTCTGTCTCTCTACCACTCCTCGTCTTGCAGAAGGACAGAGAGAAACGAAAGAGTAGTGATGGGTTCTCGTCCTTTCGCGGCTGTCCGCGTCTTCCTCTTGACGCCCGTTCCTTCGCAAACGCGCGTGGCAGCTGTCTGTCTGTCTCTGGCTTTTTCACTCGCCGTGTCACCCACTTCGTCGCTTTTCAGGGAGTTTATATGAGGATGTTCTTCTTGCTTTTCTCCTTTATCGCCTTTTGTCGGCTTTTCGCTCTTAACTTTCTCCGTCTCTACGCGTCACATTCACTTCGTCTCGCCCAGCGTTGCCCCCGCTCTGTTTATCATTTCGTAAAGTTGCGTTTCTTTCTCATAAAGAGCTAATAAGAGTGAGGCAAAACTGATTTTTGGCATAAAATTATGCGTTTAAATATATTAAATAAAAATGCAGAAACTTTGTGTTTGACTGAATGAAAAATTTCACCGTTAAAATCGCCTGTCAGAATACAGATTATGATAAAAAGTAAAATAAAAAAAAAATCAGGAAAATGATCGCTAAACAATGGTGCTGCATTATTATAGCACAGATCCATAAAGAAAATCAATAGTAATCGCATGAGTAACATTCATTCATAATTACTTTAGACACGCCATTAGCTTGAAATCACTTTTTCATTATTCTGGGAGCTTAAAGATTTTTCACTAATGTTATACGTAGCTGCAGATACAATAATAATAATAACAGCAATAATAATACTATGTTAATGCTTTACAATATCAAGCAACTTATTGTCGAATACCTACATTTTTCACAGCTCTGCATGAGGTGATGCTAGCAATATAGGATTATTGTATTACAGAGTTAATGTTAATATAAATGTACCTGTATTTTTGCCAGGCTAAGCCAGTGAGCCGTTTTACACTCTCTTCAAATAGCATTTAACACCATCCAGAACATTTCTCCTCTTCTGTTTTTCTCTCTCTCCCCCTCTCACTTTCTCTCCTGCAGTCGCTTCCATCCACTGCCTGATCTGTCACTTTTGTAAACACGGTGTAAACGACGGATGAAGATGGGAGGGAGGGACCATATGCTTTGGAGGAAAATGAATTCCTGTTTTTGTTCTGATTGTGTTTTCCTGACAGATATATTGAGCCCTATGTCTCTTTTTTTAAAAAACGGCATCTGAAAATTAACACATTGAAGGAGTTCCCCTTCAGTCCTCCTGATTCTCATCCTACTTTGAACTTCCCTCTTTCATGCTGTGACCTCTCCTTCAGAAAACTGCAGTTTGATAAGGCAGACCTAGAAATGTCCTCCTCTCCCTTTGTCTCTCTCCGTCTCGTGCTGTGGACTCAGACGTCCCTCTTGTCCTCCATGTAGTATCCACGCACATTCAACAGTCTCTGTCTTTCTGACACAGTCCTGCTTTCTTTTATCCGCTTGTCGTATTCTGGCGTTCTCTGGAGTAGGCTGGGGGGCGATGAGGGGTGGGGGAACCTGGGATCTCCAAGGCTGGTCCTCTCGCTTTTTTCTTGGACTTCCTCACTAGTCAAGCTCCCCACTGCCTCTCATCACTCTGTCACATCTCCCTCTGCTGCTATTCCACCGTCTTTTGAAGGCAGATGAAAGGCTACTGGAATGACTGCTCTCTCCCTCTCTCTCTCTCTCTCTCTCTCTCCCTCCCTCTCTCTTTCGGTGTGCCAGTCTGCTCGTTGTGGGTGCATGTGTGTGTCTGTGTAAGTCTCCCCCAGCCTCCCTCACAGCACCCCCTCTTTCCTTTTAGAGTGTTTTGTTCACCATTTTGTTTTGAATCAGTCCTCTTCGTCTTGTCATAACTCTTCTCCTTTTCCCACTAGAATTCAGTTCCTCGCTGTCTCATCATTGCCCTGATTCCCTCTGTCTTTAGTGGCTGTCCAGGCCGCCCCCCTCTTCGTTAATTCTCTATTTTCCTCTCTGTTTATCGCCGCTTTCTTTCCTCTGACAAGCTTCAACACTTTCGCCCGAAACCAAGCATAAATACAGGGTATGTCAGAAGCTGAAGTGAAGAATGAAAATGCTTGTTTTGAGGACTTGACAGCCTTGCCTTCATCCGCGTTGTTCTTCACTGCCCGCCTGCCTCATCACAAGAGCCGCTTACAAGACGAACCACAGATGTTTCACATTCATTGTTGCATGCAGGGTGTTATTTATCCAGCCACTTGCGCCTGTATCATGGTACAGTTATCGCCGAGAGGAAAACCTGCCCATCCATTTTCCGTGGCTACTTATCAGTAACGAGTGATGGGACAAGTGCAGGATTTGAGGCGTCACAGAGAGCCTGAACACACCTGGTTCAGATCTGAGGTTTCATTCAAACTGCATCAAGAAACCAAAACTCAGACCAGACAGGCCAAGCCTGAACCAGCAATCATGGGCAAGCACGGTAGTGATGCTACCCTGAAATGGCGACTTCAAATCTAATGACAACAACAATGAAAATGCTCTAATTTAATTACTAATTACTAATTTACATTACTGTGGTATTACCAAAGTGACGAGCACTCTAAAACTCACTTAGATCTCCTTCCTAGTTTAATTCACTGATGATTTTTTTCCCTTTATTAACCATTGAGTATAACAGCAAATGCATGCATGCACACACAAACGTGATTTAAATCAGCAGGATGAAAATGACAGTCATTCTGAGTTTCAGACACTGGACCCCCACAAGCACCCAAACCCTTCCACACATTTCAGCTCCTCATTGATACCATGGGTCTTCTTTACTTCAGATGTTACTCATTTCCTAATTAAGTCAACATGTACCTTCTCACAGTCAGGCCCACTGTAATGACCTTTAAAATGAAGACCCTCTGAAGGGGAATGAATGCAATTTTTAAAAGCGTCACATCAGCAGGGACCTGCTTTGATGGTGCCCAGGAGAACAGCTGAAGGTTATTAAGAGAAAGGTAGTAAACGACCGTTTTGTGAAACGTGGCATCGCCGCAAACCCATGTAATTGCTGTTCTTTCTGAGAAAGCAATAAGGGACACGTATGTGGCTGCATGTCTGATCACCATTCATAGCTGCAGAGTGCCCCCTGGTGGGCATCAGCAGCGGCATTTAGGAAATTTGTGATTCAATAGCAGAGTGTGCGCATATATTTGTGGACACACATGTTTGACATATGAGCTCCTGGTATAGCAGTGAGAGAGTGGATTTCCCATTAGACTTGGAGAAAACTGGGTCAGGATTTTAAGTCCAGAATAAAATGCAGAGAGGAAGTACCTTAACTCTGGATGGATGACAGTGGAGAATAGAACATGGACAGTTTTGTGGTATCTTGTAGGACTAGAACTGCTTGCTGATGTTACTGCACTGTGACCTCTAACGCCTGGAAGCAGTCCCCGTCAAAGCAAGATAACTGCGGACATCAGTAAGCAAGGCTAAGTCAACAAGGATAAGTCAACAGGTACTAATAATGGAATCATTTTAATAAAACATATACAATGAGTTACAATGAGGATTGAATTATTCTAATATCACATGAGCTCATTGATTTATCTATTATGAATTTCAAATTGGTTACACCTCTATACAGACAATATTTAGATGAAAGCATGAATGCATTAAAAGAAAGCCTTGACTTACAGCATTGTATGAGGTCTGACATAATGTTTTATAGAAAAACAAGCATTTGAATTAAAGTTTTTTAATTGAGTTTTTTTTTTTTTGAGGATGACAGCTGTTAATTGTGATTTTGTCTTTCCGACTGTCATTGTCTGTCTGTCACACAACTCAGCATTCCAAGAGAGAGTGTCACGGGGCAATTTGTCCTGAAATGCGACGTTAAACTGCCATGGCACACATTGTTAATAACTACTCAGTGCTCAGGAACAAGACAGGAGGGCTGCGGAGAATTCCACAGGGCAACGCACTTTCTTTGCCGATATGAGACCACCACTCTGCTGGGATATCCTCAGAGCCAGAACAGAGCGGAGCAGCGGGATCGAGGGCCCTGGGGCGGCTGCGCCACACCCCGCCTGCAATCTGGACTCTGCTCACCACCACAAACTAAGAGTAGACAGTCACAGAAAAAACGTATTAATCAGCTTTTGCGAAGAAGGGCCAAAAAATACTGAATGCTTTCAGGATGCGGAAGGCGGCCCTACAAGAAAAAACAAGACACAAAGAATCGGGGTCGGTTTCGGGCCATGGGGTAGAATTAGTTCCACTTTTCACTTCTAAAAAGGGTCAGTACTACTGCAGCTTACAAGAAAAGAGAAATTCAGACAGGAACAAGCACCTTTGGAATTGCTAACAGAGATTCCTGCCCCGTATCTCATTGGAGGCCAATAAACCGCAATTTCCAGCATTCAGAACGAGTGAAGTTTGCATATTGTTAATTAACTGGAACTGGAACGAATTAATTTATGCTGAGTCCTTAGGAAAGGTCTGCCTTTAGTCCCCGTTTTGTCAGTTTGAAATTGAAATAAGCAGGTCTGGCAAACAAGCTTTTAAAACAGAACCATCCAAATCCTCACAATTATTTACAAAGAGAAATTAAAACGGAAAGCAGACAACCGTGTCAAAAGCAAATATTCATGGAAAGGTAGTTTGAGAGAGAAAAAGATGGAGCGAAGGTAAATGCAGAGGGCGAGGATGAGTGCGTGGGTGGAGATGGTGGTAGAAGACGTTTTCGTTATTGTGACCGGTTGATAAGGTACAATCGCTATGCGTGATCCCAATTAAACAACCACTTAATGGCCTCGAGAAATGGATGAACTTAAACTGTACTTATAATTAGCAGAATCTGTCAGTGAACTAACTGGAGGAGTAAGTTGCTGACGTCTTACGGAGATACAACATTGTCTTTTATGAGTGACATGAAGCTGCATGCTAACAGCCAATCAATTATGTTATACTATACTGCATTTTACACATAATATAATATAAATGTATTTAAATAACTTATGCTATATATTCTGGGGGGGAGGGGATGTCTTTCATATCAGCAGTTGTCCTTTAGCCTTTTCCAGTCCATGTCTATTTGCTTTATGTGCTTTCCTTCCACCCCACTGAAACTCTGAGTTTGCTGTGTCTTGCAATAAAGCAATACAACACTGTAGTTTTTATGTGCGTGCAAAAGCTTTTCTTACTGTGATTGCATTGATAAGAGTGTCCTAATCTTGTCTCAATAAGAAGACCAAAGTCTACACCTTAATAAAAACTAATTGGCAGCACACATCATTGGTTGGGGTACTGTACAGTATGTGTCAACTTTGGGATTCTGTGACCCTGATTAATAGTGGTCTTTGATGCTGCCACCTAGTGGGCACATCTTCCATAGCAAGACACTGGCATACTTGTAACATACACTGATCAGCCATAGCATTAAACCCACTGACTAAGAGGTTAGCTGGTTACAAAGGCACCTGTTAGCGTGCCACTATACATTAGACAAGTGAGCAGTTAGTTCTTGAAACTGGCATGTTGGAAACCGAAAAAAACGGGCAAGTGTAAGGATCTGAGCAACTTTGACAAGGGACAAATTGTGATGGATGGATGAACGACTGGGTCAGAGCATCTTTAAAATGGCAGGTCATTTGGGGTGTTCCCAGTATGCAGTGGCCAGTACCTACCAAAAGCGGTCCATGGAAGGCCAACCAGTGAACTGACAATGAGGTCATAGGTGCCCAAGGCTCATTGACGTATGTGGGGAGCAAAAGCTAGCCTGCCTGGTCCAGTCTCACAGGAGCACTACTTTAGCACAAGCAGAATGGGTACGTGAGCATCAGAACTGGACCATGGAGCAATGGAAGAAGGTGGCCTGGTCTGATGAGTCATGATTCCTGTTACATGATGAGGACGGCTGATGGAGGAAGTGTGATGCTCTGGGCAAGGTTCTACTGGGAAACTTTGGGTCCTGCCGTTCATGTGGATGTTACTTTGACACGTACCACCTACCTAAACATTGCAGCCCAAGTACATGCCTTCATGGCAACAATACTCCCCGATGGCGGTGGCCTCATTCAGCAGGACTATGCACTCTGGCATGCTGCAAAAAATTGCTCAGAAATGGTTTGAGGAACTGAGCTGTTTTGGTGACACGAGGGGGACCTACACAGTATTAGACAGGTAGTTTTAATGTTACGGTTGATTGCTGAATGTCCTTGAGCCAGATTTCTTCCCCCCAGTACTCTGTACATTCCACCTCTGTTATTTCTATCTTTCTCATTGACTAGTACTTCATAATAAAATATTAAAAAGTAATACTGTTGACCGTTTTAGAATCCTCTCCACAGTACATTTTTATAACACCGTCATCATGTCAACCAAGCCTTTATAAATCTTGAAATTATAACCAGGGATTACCCCCGCTTGGCTGGAATATTATTTTTGTTATCTAACCATTGCAGGCACCTGTGGCACGAAATGAACAATAAAAAAGGTAATATTCCAAGATTATAAGAACAGTACAGAAACTGAAAACACAAAAATTGATTTTCAAAAAGTTTTACAAAAGCAAAACTTTGTAACCATGCACTACGTAAACACTGCTACTGGCGAGTGTGTTAAAAAGCTGCGTAAGCTAAGATTCCTTTGATTAAAGAAATAATCCCTGAGCTAAAGCAGAGGTGTTTAGTGCTTGTCTGAGTGCTGCCATTACTGCGATGGCGGGGGCCTGTGTGTACTGGACATTGGCCCACGGGAGGGGCCCCAAGCCGGTTAAATATTGACCGGCAGGGTAATGATTAACCCATTTCCCTCCCGGCTGCTTTTAAACCGGACCCGCTTTCAGGCAGAGCACAGCCTGGCCCTCATCAATGGCCTGCCCAGGACCTGTCTGTCCTCCTTCCCTGCTGCTCTCTGACGCTTCTTTTTCTTCCTTTTCCTTTCTTTCGCCTCTCTCTATCTGCCCCTTTTCCTCCCATTTGTGTTCCCTCGCTCGCATCCTCTCGGTGTGGACCTCGCGTCGTTCCCCCGTGGGTGAGTACACTCCCGTGCATCCATACGTGTGCCTGCATGCTTGTGAGTGACGCTGCTCCAGTTTAGCTCATTGATAGTGGCAGGAGTAGTGTGTGGCACAGTGGGCTAAGCCTGCATGCCTGTAATCATAAGGTTGCTGGTTCAAACCCAGCCTCAGCATGTCTATGGCTTCTGGAGCAAGGCCCTTAACCCCCAGCTCCCTGGGTACTGCTACAGGTGGCTGCCCTTCACAGACAACTTACTCTACAAAGAGCAAGTTAAGGGAGGCAAAAAGACAATTTCCCCATGGGGATTTGACAACATGAGGGTCAATTAGACAGGTAGCTTTAATGTCACGGTTGATTGCTGTATGTCCTTGAGCCAATTTAATAGCAGATTTCTTCCCCCAGTACTCCGTACATCAGTATAATTTATTATCATTATTAAAAAAAGAAAAGCATTGGGTGCTGTGACATGTACCACAGGAGTCCAAGAATAAGAAGGAGGTGGACTGGAAGTGTACTGAAACCCGAGGAGAGACAGACACACCCAGTCACCCAGACAAACGCATGTTTTTGAATGAAGCGTTAAGCCGATTAAATCCTCAGTTAGTGACTGGGGCTTTATAGACAAAATGAGCCTGACTGCAATGGTACATTATATAAAAGGTCAGCAGCAAATTGAAGTCATTCTGCTGCTCTGTTTATTGGCTGTACCAGTGTTCAGGCAGCATTTTTAGATTTAATTCCTGTCTACTCCCGCCGGTTCGGCGGCTACGTCCTCGCCAGCTGTCCCCCATCACCCTGCGAACTCGCAGATCATTCCGCAGCCAAGTCATCCCAAAGCCCAAAGAAACGTGTTCCCGACCATTAACGCCATGGCGGCGAAGTGACGGGAATGTCAAAAATCCAAGTACCAGTAGATTTTCGATTAATGGCTTTGCTGCTGAAATTTATATTTACCCGTGTCAGTCTGGGCGTGCTGCCATCCAGTGGCAGATAAAGCGAAACGTCCTCCTGATCCTTCGGCTAGAATTCCATGAAACTTAAAAATAGAGTGATGGCTGAAGAATGACAAACAGCTTTCCCCTCAAGAATGAATAAGAGTCTATATAAGGCTGGTTATTTCTCATCATGAAACAGTAACACGGTAACCATATTTCATTAGTATTCCAGTATTTAGGACCATGTGTTCTTCTGTGTCACTATGTTAATGCTTTATAAAATAAGATACAATTATACCTTGTTAGAACTGAAAAAGCAATATTGACATTAACAAAAATGAGGCAGGAACAGGAATGACATTATGTGAGACGATAACAGGGGACAAAGGACCCGTTTCCTCACCTTTTAATTGTTTTATTGTTCTGTTTTTCTGCAGATAGGAATGGGAGTAAGGTCCACCAAGTATTTGGGCACAGATCCACTCAAGGAGTGTAAGCAAGGACCAGCAGAGATGGGGGGGGGGGGGGGGGGGGCCCCCTTCCCCCCCCACGAAAAGCCCCCGCCGCAAAAAGCGGGGGGGGGGGTGGGGGGGGAAAAGGGGGGACGAACGGGTGGG
>JAODKE010000002.1:9462825-9472960 GCA_026779605.1 Mormyrus hasselquistii
GCGAGGGTGTTCGTATGCGTCGCGGGGCGGCCCTTCCCACGGATCGACACCGATAGACGTGAGGGGGGGGAGAGCCGGGGGGGGGAGGAGGGGGGGGGGGGGGGGGGGAGGGGGACACGCTTACCTGCCATCGAAATGCCACGGCTTCTACTGCAGCCATAAAGTCCTGCGTTTTCAGCAGAAGCTGGGCTTGACACTTTCATGGGGGAAGATTCAGGCTGGGAGTGTCTATAGGCAAACAAAAAGAAAAAAAAACGAATGGAGGTCAAAGTCACTCGTTACTCTGCTTGCGTATTGTTACAAATGCCCCCCAGGGCTGAACCTTTACTTTCTGGGGTTTCCGCTTGCATTGCAGATGCTGAAGATGTCGTGATACACCCAAACTTCAGCTATAAGCAGAATTCCACGCCATTCCATTCATCAAATGAATGTATTTATATTCCTTGTGTGCGCCCTCTATGTAAATTCCGCAGCATGAACATATGCATTGTTTTATGCCCGTGTTGAGGGCTCACCTCTAATCCACAGGAAAACAGAGAAGCATGGGAATGGCGCATGTCACGTTCTAAAAACAACACGACGAATAAGGCCTCGGCGAGGAAAGCAGCGTGGCCATTAATACCCCCTGCGCTGTGGTATCGCCACTGTGCTTCTGGCGGTATCAACATGCTGAGGTGGAACTCTGGAGCAGGTGCTGGCTGCCTGTAACAGCAACTCCATGTGGAAGTGCTCTGAATTCCCGTGGAGGAGCTGTTATCTGCAGACAGTCACTGTGAACTAGCTAGAAAGACGTGGGCGAGACCCTAATACATGTATACTGTAGTCAGTGAGAACAACCAATCAGACAAGCCCAGGGGGGCAGGTCGATGACCTATGAATTGACAGCCAGCGATTGGCACTGACCTGCCTGTCAGTTCTGTAGGCCAATGAGCTGCTCGCTCCACTTACCTGTGCGTGGAATTAGAAGAAACAAACAAGGAATATTTGTAGTAAATGGAAGATGCAGAGCACCAGTTTTTACGATTTATTATGAAACTATTAAGTGCACCATGGGATTTATTAATAAAATTTGACTACATATTCAACCTCAATGTGTGTCTATATTAAATATTAAAATTCTCAGAAAAAAAAACGATTCGTATAAATTACATTACACACGCTCTGCATAAGATGACACTTGTCAAATGTACAAGAGTACAACTTTATAGTTTTGCTGAATTTTTTCTCATCTTCAAAAAAAACCGCTTTCTCTTTCACAGACCAGAAATGGCCGAGCTTTTGGGAAGGTTGTGGGGGTGCGGATTTTCCCTTAATTCCCTTTTAAGGTTTTTCACTTTCAGTTTCCTGTCCTCGGGAGATCACATGCACCCATCTTCCAGCCCTTTCTCCAGTACAGACACGTAGCGACGAAGGAGATTACGTCTCTGAGTATCGAATATCATCTTGTACAAAAATGATCCTCCAGTACAAACTTGCATAACGATGCTAATCCGCGAGTCCATAATGCATCAATAAAAAGTTCTGTTACGTTCAAAAAATTACGTACAGATGAAGCACAATTAGAACACTCAGCCCATTCCTAAGAAACGAAAATAAATATTAATAAAATTAAATAAGAATCAATAAAAGATTAAATATTCTTCAACCTACGCAACACACCACATTATACTACTTATCAATTGTACTTTGCACATATTTATTGTTTTGCAGATATTTACAGACTATCGGTATTTTGCACGTATTGTTAAATGTCACGTGTCTTGTCCTGTGCTGTGGTTGCACGCCCCGTAAAACCGCTAATCCCATCTCGTGCTATCGTGACCGATGACAATAAAGAATTGAACATTGAATCTACATACATACATATCTTGAAAATAGAAATATAAAAATTAAATTCTGTAACTGTGCATGATTAACAAGAATCATTTTGAGAAGAAGGGTGCTTTACAAGTAAGGCCTACATCTAATCGTTTAAATGCTGACATCTGCAAGGTCCAGATTTTTAATTGTACAACATGGCCCATAACAGTTCACTATGAGGACTAATATGTCCCATTGCTCTGGATTCTATATACATGTATGAATGTGTGTGGGAGGGGGCAGGTATACATTACATTGCAGAGACCAAATGTCCCCACAAAGTGATAAAAACCTATTATCTTCACACTGTGGGGACCATTTTTTTTTTGGTCCCCACAAGGGGAAATTAAATTTTTTAAAAATCTGTGACTGCAGTAAAAAAAAACTAAAAATGCCAAAAGACTTGAATTTTGTTTGAATACTTATGCTTAAGGTTAGGACTGGGTAGGAGTTAAGGTGGTCATATTGGGATTAGCGTCTTCTCAATAGAAATGAATGGAGAGTCCCCACAAAGATAATCACAAACTTGTGTGTGTGTGTGTGTGTGTGTGTGTGTTTGTGTGGCATGGTAGCCTGTATTGGGTAAGATGATGGATATAACTATGTACATTTCAAATTTGAGGGATGATCTCATTTTAAAAAGTACATACTCTGCGTAGTACAATTGCACCCTCCTCTGACAATGTGATGAGAGTAGCAGGCCTGGACCTTTCCCCCTCCCACTCTGGGAGTATGTAGTCTGCCCTTTAGGAGTCGTGAGTCAGGCCATCATACGAAACTGCAGCGAAGTACACTGAGGCAGACAGAAGACATCAACAATGTCTACAGCTCGCGATGAGCAGGAGCCCCCGCCACCTACATGCTTTTATAAAGACGCCGGTAAGCATTTCCTCTTTAGAGGAAACTTTATTTTCTCCAGGATGTGTTATAATAAAGTAAACTTTATGAGTAGAATTTGTAGATTCTTCTGCAGGAATGCAGTATTTTTCATTATTTTAATGTTTTTTGCTGAAGTTCAAAGTGATTTTAGGGAAAATCCCGGGAAGGTACAAACTGGGCAAGAGCTTTCATCTGATAAACTCCGCAAAAACATTTTCGAATAAACCCTTAATGTATACAATAACTAATTGTTATCCAATTAAGTGTAATCGTATCTAAATCAGTTCCGAGAATTAACACTTTTAAATTTCGATCATCTTTAAATGCCGAAGAGGTATGATTATGAAATTTTAGGATCTAAAAAATGAGTTTCAAAAGAACCAAAAATTTGATCACATTCTGGAAAAAACGGAATGTATCGGAACACATGCAGTCAAACCTACATAACTGCCTTGTGCCCTATGGTTCCCGGGAGGGGTTCCAGGCCCCCTGTACTGGATATAGCGGTAAGTTTCAGTTATACATAATTCGCATAATTCACTTTGAGGTTTCGGGCTTCAAGTGGACTAGCCGTTAACTATATAAAAATAAAAAGATAATAGTATCAGCATAAAACACAAGAGACGATTTCCTGTAATCTATGAAGGATGGACAATTGGTTGGACAAATATTTTCTAACAAACTTACTGCTTGTTTTTGACTTTTCTTTCAGATGAAAACAACCGAATTCAGTTTTAATCAAGTCAATTTTAAACGCAGACATTTGGGAGGGGCTTTTATTTTGAAGTGGCGCGGGGTTTCCCTGATTGCGTAGCGCACGGGGCAGGGTGAGCTCCAGCGGCGTACGGGAAGTGGCCGGACCCTGTGGGCGTATTTTAAACTTCGAGCTGCGAAGACGTGCCGGACTCTAAGCGGCGTAACCGACGATAAACCAGGAGATACGTTAGGACGGAACCCTTCGGTCTCGTAGGGAGCAGGAACGGACGAGCGGGCGCTGACAGGACCGAGGCCGGTTAGCCGCTAGCTGGCGGGGGGACGCGCTTGCTACTTCGAAAACTTCATCCATTCTCTTTCTGCTTGTTTGAGCCGTTTACTTTTTTTAATATATATATATATATATATATATAATTTCCAGATTCAAGTTCGGACACCATGTTCAGCTGGTCCAAAAATGAGGGGAAAAAGAAAGACCCCGAGCTTTTCCAGACTGTGTCAGATGGGCTTAAGCGGCTTTACCGGACCAAATTGTACCCGTTAGAAGACACGTATCGCTTCCATGATTTCCACTCGCCGGCGCTGGAAGACGCCGACTTCGACAACAAGCCTATGGTACTCTTGGTCGGCCAGTACTCCACCGGGAAGACCACGTTTATCCGCCACCTTATGGAGCAAGACTTCCCCGGCATGCGGATAGGCCCAGAGCCCACCACCGACTCCTTCATAGCCGTCATGCACGGAGAGCAGGACGGGGTGATACCCGGCAATGCGCTGGTGGTGGACCCTAAAAAGCCCTTCCGCAAACTCAACGCTTTTGGCAACGCCTTCCTTAACAGGTGACCTAAAGTCTGCTTTCAACATTTCTTGGCCAGTGTATTGACTTTTAAAAGTATCTGTTTTTCAAGGCTGCCAGGAACCCCCCCCCCCCCCCAATACATAATAATTATAAAATGAGACATTCTCAAAAAGAAACTGGGTTCGGTTTCTTAACCCGCAAGGAGCAGATCGTCTATCTCATAATAGTCTTTGTCTAGTGTTCTACTCCGTAATAATGCAGACATGTATCTGTTCTTGATTACGTGTTACTTTAAGCCAACACCCTTAATTTGCTTATGTCTGGAGACGTATAGGTCTTCGCCGTTTATTGATCCAAATTCAGCTTTTAACGTACTGTGGGGCATTGAATGACTCTGCGTTCCCATTTACCTACTTAATAGTTACCATTTAAGTCCCTGAGGTCAATTTGCCATGGTTGATATTCTTGGAAGTGTGTGGTTGGTTGGGGGGGTGGTCAAGCGTGTGTCAGAAAGAATGGTGCCGTACTTAAGGCTTTGATCCTTTTTCGCCAGTCCTGATTTTCAATGTAAAGACTGGCCAGAAAGGAATTCATATTATTCAGAGAATTTCCTATTAAACCAATGAAATGGTGTTGATTTCTCAGGGATTACCTCTCACAGAATGAGATCTGCCTTCTCCATGCTATTCTTCTCCATGAGGCAAATCGTTTCTGAAAGCTTAATTGGGATTTGAAACTGAAAGTCATCCAGCAGTCTTGTTTAGTAGTCGCTGTTTGCTGCTGCAGTATGTTCTATGTGGGACCCGAGGGCCTGCTTGCACCTCACACACTTTGTCCTCTCAGTTTCTGATGTAGGGAAGGTGATTTTGGGTTTTCTGTATTGAAGGTGTGGCAGCGACTGATGTTTCATGGAGCAGTGGTGTGTGTCCAGCTGATGCTGGTGTCAGCTGTTTTGGCCTGGACTTCATGTCCCTCATTGTTACTGAAGCCACTTTAAAGCATTCAGGACAGGAAAGCATTCAGTAATTATTTTTACGCGAAGGAGCGTTGGTCTGTGTCATTCATATTTCTGTTCTTTAATTGATGTTTGTCCTAAGGAGCTCAGTTTAAATATATACAGTTAAATGTTGCTTTCTGGTAAATTATCCTAAACTGCTTAAGCACAACAAATTACATGTTAGGTGAAAAACATAATATGTATTAGCACAAGTGTGTTTTTTTTAAAGCAGTAGTAACTTGTCATTACAAGTGTGAATGCTGTATGTTTTATTTAGTCTGGTATAAAGGGAAGATCTGGTTTATTGGCTTAAATTATTGGCAAAATTTATTTGTGGGTGCCATCTTTGACAAGCCGCATACTGTTTGAAACTGCTTGATTAGGGTATGTTTTTATCTGTAAAACTCATTGTTATTCTGACAAAAAGAACTACAGTTTATCTACAAAAGCTTTTTTTTATTTGGCATAGAGGGAGCATTGTGTTTGAAACGAAGGGGGGCCATTGAAAAAACACTGCAGGCAGAGAGCAGTGAAACTGCTTGGACGATGACAGGACGGCCTGTCTGTCCTGCCCACCAAGATGTCTTACCTTTCAGAAACGACTGGCAGCTCTGAGCAGAATACCACCCCCGCCGTCTTAAGGGGCCTGGTTACCCTAAAAGGAAGAATGTGTGTTTTTTTTCTGTTCCCACATCCTGGCTTTGTGGCCTTGAAGTTACATGAATGAAGGTCTTTGGTTGACGCTGCACCCTGCAGAGACTGGGCTGCGGGGAACCACAGGAGGCTGCTTACGAGCTGTTTACAGTAAGCTGAGAGGCCATTTATCTTCAGGGCAGGTCACAAGTGATGTCCTCTCCATAGCAGAACAAAGTCATGAGGAGTATGTTTTAACAAACGCCACCTCTAGCAAAATAGAAAGACTAGCGTTGGGTTGTCCATTCATATCCGTCGCTGACTGGTCTCCATTGTGTTTCAGACTTTGGTTCATTCATCAAATGCATTGTTTGGCTGCGCAGTGACATTCCCTGTCTACTTTGCTGGTAAATTTCTGCTCCTTACCAGTTACTGTATGTAAATGACTTATGAAGTTAATGATGGAATGGTGGGATCAAACACAACCTGCATGTAATATGGCCCTGCACATAGTGCCTTTGTGTGTGAGCACTTCATATATATGATATTAGTGATATTATCAGACATTATGTGTCTAGAGTCCTGTCATCTGCCTGGTCAGGAGATTCTTTCCATTTTGGTGATATGGAAATGTCACAAAATGGTGAGTGATACCTCTATGAAAGAATAGGTTGCGGACCTTTACATGTAAACTCATCCTTGCTTCTAAAACACTGTAAAATTTAATAAGTAATTTTAAACTTTAATGATTTCTTCCTATAAAAAGCCTCTGTAGTAAGCAACTGGTGCTACTTGCCATAGAATCTATTAAAATTAATATTGCATTGTAAGGTACTTGTAGCAGTGTTAGATTTTAGAAATCCTGTTCAGTCATTGATAAATCACGTAAAAATAGTTTCTTTGCTGGATATTGAAGTCATGTCTTGTTCCGTTTCCGCAGGAGGGTTCAGATGTCTTCACGCTTCGATGTTTGCGGTGGCCCTTTCGATGAAAGGTGTTGCTGTTAGGGGACTCATCTCTGACCTGCCCTAGTGGGACCGGAGATTGGAGGCTAGTGCCTAATCTCATCAAGATGATTTCCACAGACCCTGATTAGCATGGCTTTGTCGCTAATGGGTAAACCTAAGCAGACTAGATGAATTACATAGAAAGTCTTTAAGTTTTTTGTTTAACTTTTTTTTTTTTTTTCCATTTTATGAATGGCAGTTTAATATCTCAGAGTCTATTCGAAAAAGCAATGGGCAATCTTGGTCAAAAACTAGTGTGACTCATGTAACTTTTGACAGAGACTGACCTGGGGTGGTATTCAAGCTGTAAAGGGCTGAATCGTTAAGTGTGAGATTGCACTGTGCTGAGTGTTATTACTGGGGAAATGAGTCAGCAGGTTAAAAGTACCAGTAAAACTCAGGGTGGAAATAAAATGGATATCCTGTGTGCGCATGTACAAACACACACACACACTCTCCATGTATTTGTATTATTGAGGGGACTCTCCATTCATTTCTCTGGACATAACTCTAATACTAACTGATAACCCTAACCCTTACTACAAGAAACCAGGCAAAATACAAGACTTTTGGCTATTTTCGCTTTTTGATCGTATTTACAGATTTTTATAAAATCAAGGTTTATATTGCGGGCACTTGTAATATGTCCCCACAAGTTAAAAAGTAACAGGTTTTAATTTAAATATAGACCTGTCACTTGTGAGATGTTTGCTTTTTCTTTCTCCTCGTTTAACTTTCTCAAGCTGCTGCAGGCCTGTGAACATCTGAACTTTATCAGGCATCATCTAGAAAGTGAAATCTGCCGTTCACCAGAGATGCTGTTACACAACACCCAATTTTCCCTCACAAGTTTCAGTTTAGCTGTATCATATGAAACTGCCTCACTGGCAGATGGACCCTGCCTTGTGCCGGTCGGCAGTTCTTTCGCTCTTCTCCACTGCGCGCTTGTGGACTGCGTGGCCTCCCCCAGGAGCACTGAGCCTCCTTGGAGTATGTCTGCAGACATGATAGTTGCTGCTGTTTTTACTTCCCCCTGGAGGAAGGAGATGGAAAAAATGGCAGAGGCCTACTGTCCTGTGGAAGGGGAAGGGGGAGGGGGAGGGAGAGACCTAGTAGGAAAGTAGAGCAATGGAATGAACGTGGGGGAGGAGTATGTGGGGATTCTAAAGGGGAGGGGGCTGCCCTTTTCCATTTGATGGTGACGCAAACGTATGGTTTTTGTAAAGGAGACAGAGGGGTGAAATTCCAGAGGAGGATTTGGTGGGGCTCTGCATAGAAGTCCCTGTAGATACCTAAGGAGCGCAAAGCAAAAATACCTGCCAGCAGAAGGAGTTCGTTGCAGAAGGACGAAACCAATTTGATTACAACTTTTAGCAGATGCGCTTATCCAGAGGGTCTTGCTCAGGGAGGTGGGACTTGAACCCACAATCTCTAGGTCCAGAGCCAAGCAGCCTAACCACTAGACCACCAAGACTGCTCATCAGTTCAGGAGGATGAGGGCTGTTCATTATGGGTATTCTAATATAAACTATGCGAATGTGTTGAAAAAAAGTTGCTTTTTTTTTTCTCGCTGTTTCTCAGTAACAAAAAATGGAAATGTAATACATCCCTGTTGGATTAAGAGGCTCCAAGTGACGTGGCTGTTTTCTTCCTCGTACATTTTCTTTCTTTCTTCCACTTCCTTGTGAAGAAGAGCTTGATTTGTTATGGAAGCTGCCCTGAGGTTCAGGTGTTACTGGACAATTACGTGCATCTGGGAACTCCCCCCCCCAACCCACACACTACATTAGTACAAATGTCCATTGTGCGATCATTTGTTTGTTCTTTGTGCATTTATAAAACATTTTTAATCTCTCTCTTCCTTTTACCATGTTGCTGCTGAGGGCAGTCCAGACTTGTGCAAACATTTGCATGCATTTGCGAGTCTTTGGATTTAAGTTTGGTGAGGAAGGTTTGGTCGTGTCTTGAGAATATTTGCTAAGAATGGGAGTATTTCCTGGAGAATAGTTTGGAAGGTGCGGATGATTATTATTATTATTATTATTATTTGTTTTAACATTTAGATGTTAATGCACTTCATGTACATCAAGGAATTGCTGCAGTAAAATGAGCTGTATAACTGGGCAAAATAAATAATTCTGCATTGAAGTGTCCACTGAATAGGAAGCTATTGAGGACAATAAAAATGAGTTGAAGTGCTTTCTGTGATAAGGCTGTAATCCAGGCCTTCCTTCCTTCTCCAGGTTCATGTGCGCTCAGCTGCCAAACCCTGTGCTGGAGAGCATCAGCATCATCGACACGCCAGGCATCCTGTCTGGAGAAAAGCAGAGGATCAGCCGAGGTCTGTCTCTACAGCTCCCTGCCCCTCCTTCCGTCCTCCCTCCCTTCATTTTTTAGTTTCCTGTCTCCTTCCTTTATAATTCCCATTTAATTTAAACTAGCACAATAGATAGTCAGCACGGCATCGCACATGAGATGGGAGCAGGCTCCCTCAAGAGCTTTGGCTTTGTTAAATTGCCAGGAAAAAAAAAAAACAAACAAACCAAAAAAAGCGGCTTGCAGTTGAACTGGGACATAAGGGCCGTGTGCTTTTCTGCCTTTGCGGCAAGACGCGTCACCTGTGAAGCAGGCAGCTCTGTTTTATGTTTTCGGCTTAGAGGTGCCGAGTCCCACGTCAGCTCTTCTCAGAAACATCAACAGATCGTCTCCTCATCCGCGGGACGGGGCTGGATCTCCAGCCAGGAGAAGGAACAGACCGAGTTAGAAAGATGGAAAGATGCAATCACTACAGTTTGTTAGTGTGCTGGAGGGGTTTTTTTTGCTCTTTATTTTTGAAGGCCCCGTCTGTATTTTTGTTTTTGTAAAATGGAAGGTTGTGCGTGTGGTCTAGGTGGCTGGGGTGAGCACGGCAGAGCCAACCTATAAAAGTCTCCTCAATGCCATTTAAGGTGCTTTTCTCAGCAAATTCAGAACAGCCTGAAAGAACAATCATGGCTATTGGGCTGCTTATAGATATGCTGTAGTACAGGACATGGGATTTACTATTATAATTGTTGTTGTTCAGTCTTTTTTAAATGTTTATTTAATGTACCCATTTTTTTTCCATAATGTGCAAGTAAGTATCCCATGGGTTTTGTTGTACAGCTTTACAGCTGTTCATAATTATAATTGTGTTTGCGCTTTAAAAATTTCAAATTCACTTTTCCTTCCCGTACCAAAATTCAACCCAACATTTACATGCATATA
>JAODKE010000002.1:9473126-9488897 GCA_026779605.1 Mormyrus hasselquistii
GCCTGACAGGGGAGTAGGAGCTGTGTGTGGGATGAGGGTATGCAGGCTGGGAGGGGGGGGGTGCTGTTCTGGGTTCTGAGAGTGGGGAGTTTTCAGCTTGGATGCCCATAGCAGGACAGTGTTTACATTCTTAAAGAGAGTGTGTGAAAACAGAGCCTCTTCCCCCTGGGCTGTGACTCCTGTTCTGGGGAGTGGTCTTGTGGTGCACAGGTAGTGTGAGCTTTTGTGGTCACAAGATCAGAGTGACATAAGCAAGATGGGGTGTCTGAGTGACAGATAAGCAGACTGTGACAGGAAGCGCAGAGTGGGCTGTTTTTCTTTGAGACTCTCATGGGGAATTCCAGGGAAACCTGATCCAAGTTAGCAAGTATATCCCATGTTAAGCCTGTATGAAATGTGAGGTGTTCTTGTGTTCCATTTCTGTTTTTTGGCTTTTATAAGGTTTTTCTTTACACTCCTGTTTTCAGTATTTGCAGATATGCTGAGGCTGGGTTTGAACTAGCAACCTTGTGATTACAGGCCATTCTTTATATTACTGCATATTAATATGTTAAAGCTTTCTTCATTTCCGCATATTCTTGCTGGCTTCTGCCTTGTCTTTGGTATTCAGTCACTTAAGCCGTCTTTTTCAGTCAACCTCCCCGCTCCCCCCAAGTCCTTTTGTCACTCCATAAGAAGTAAATTTATGCAGGCATGTCCTCATGAAAAAGGTCTTAATGAAGTCAACAAGAAATTACAGGCTATTTTTTTCTGCGGCCAACTATGTGCTTAAACACATTTGCAGTAAGTAGAAGTTCACTGTGGCTTTGGTAGAAACCACAGTTTTTCTGTTTTTACTTTTGTGTGTGTCTGTGTGTCTGTGTGTGTGTGTGTGTGTGTGTTGGAGTGGGTTCTCCCCAGACTGCACTTTTTAACGTGCAGAATGGTCTCCTGATTGGATCTTGTGTGGGTCCTTCCTCTGAATCCCGATTTACAGTAGCGTGTCATTCTGCTGTACCTGCTAAATCTGGCAGTGCCTGGAAAAACTGGTAGTGCTGGGTGACATGGATGAAAAACAATATCCTGGTATTTTTAGGCAGACTAACCATCCACGATAACGATAATATATAACAGTATTTTCTGTGAAGTCTAATTGTTCAGTTTGTGAAATGCAAATACAGTTTCATTCCCTGTTTGTCCACACTGTGTAAATTTTACATTTTTCTTTTCTTTTTACTCCACTGTCTACCAACAGACTATGTTTTTTCTTTCCATGTTTTTAACACCGTTCTCAAAACAGGTCAATGTTTATGAACAAAATAACTAAAACCTATTTGGCAAATGGCTCTGAAAACAGAAGCCCGGCAACCTTTGAAACTGCACTTAATTGGAAAGATTCTCATTTTAAGGTATTACATTTCAAAAACATAAAACAAATATTAAAATTTTTATCCTGCGAGCCTATTGGCAGTGCTTTTAAAAGGAAATACACCAATTACCAGTCATTCCTCACCTTTCCCCTCCATCAGCTTCCCGCTGAGACGTCGCTACCTCAACGGTTTGATTCTTAGCTGTGAATTTTGGGACTTCCCTACAATGTCATAACCGAAGCCCTCATGCTGTTTTCAATCAAGAAGGAATACCATTGGTCCCTATTAAAAATCTTTAATTCAAACTACCACTCAGCCCTGGGCAGCAGCCTAATGCGGCGAGCCAGGGGTCAGTCAGTAATTCCAGCGCAGTTTTTTCAGGCACTGTCTGCATGCACTCTGGAGAAGCCCAGAGTTGGGACTGAGAGGCTTGAAGGCTGATTTCTACTTCCATGGAGAATCTACATTATATATTACCTTGTACCCTTTTGCCGTACCCTGTCGTGCACCTTCCCAGAAATGTAGCTACAGCATAGACTATGGCGTAGGGTCTGCAAATATGCAGCTATCTAGACATAGATTCTACATAGAAATGTGAATCGGCCTTAACAGTCACTTAGTCTCTTGCCGACTGTCTCTCATATGGCAAACTGCTGTCAGGCAAGATTTCTCACACATGGCCAGGTGTCCCATTGCATGCTGGGTAGCTGACCTGCCCATTGCTCTGCTGCATGTGGTGCTGGTCGAGAGTGAATGGGTGTAATTATCAGTACAGACACAACTGTAATGGAGTATCAGCACTGTGCCGCCGTTAAGTTGTCGGCATGTGTGTAGTTGAATATACTTTGTACTTGATTGCTTTGTAATCATTGCTGTATTACAATATGCTTTTTAAAACTTTCTTTTCCAAGCTAGTTTGCAGTTGTTTAAGTACATACTGGTTTTACTGAAGGGACTTCAATTTGATCCTAGTGCCCTGTGTGACATGTCTGTCATCGATGTCTACATTGCAGCATGTGATATATGTATGAATGTGTGAATGAATGAATGAATACTAGACTATGCAAACCCTTTTCAGTCGGAAATAAGTAACCCTTATTGCTAAATCACGACCTTGCCGTGATGCAGATGAGGCATGGCATACGACTGCCTGTCAGCAGTTTTTATTTTACACTAAATGTTTAATGTTTACCAGCCACCTTGTAGACTATTTCTGAGACCAAAGCTTTCACCAAAAACCGGCCCATATGCACAGATTTACACCCCCCCCCCCCCCATCCCAAAACAAATTATACCCCAATGCATGATATGGTTCAATCTTCTTGTTTATATTTTGGAAAGTATTCAAACATTCATTTGTCTGGATTTCAAAGTGCCTTTTAATAACAGATTGATGGTGTAAAAGAAAAATGTCATTTGGAGGAAGGCGACGGCCGGTCTAAAGAAGGACAAGTGTTTCCCACCTGTGGTGATTTCTATGATTTACAGTGTGACAGGCAGGCAGCTGGAATGAGCCATTAGTATGTCCTGATTTGTGATGAAAGCCATCGCACTGCCATGCAGACTCTGATTCTGCTCAGCACAAGTGACTGATTTTTATTAAGGTTTTTTTTTTTGCTGCGAAATTATGCTGATTGGAAGGGTCTGAATCGTAGGGTAATGGTGGTGTTTTATTGTGGGATGCATGATTATTGCAGAATCTATCTGTATGTTTTTAGATGCTTATCCTGGTGAGTTTCTCGGCTGTTATCACAACTGCTGTTAGGTCCGATCATGAGTATTTTATGCCTGACCCTGAGTATGTTACCCCCGATGCTAATCTTCCTTCAAAACAGAAACAAAAGTCAAGCCCTGGATAAACTTGACTTAGTCCTTGTTTTTATTTTCAATAGGGGTTAAATGCAGAGGACACATTTCGTCGTCGTGTGCTGTGCTGTGTTAACATTGATCACTAAATTCTAATTAAGATGTGTTTCTTTGAATTTTTATCTAGCTGTGAGTGCTCTGGGGGGGGGGACTAAGTAATGTAGACAGCCTAGGCATAGAATGTGCAGAGACAGGGCAGGGGCTGTAAGCTGCTCTTTATTTAAGATCAGATCAACTGCCAAACTTCATTCTTATTTATCTGCTGCTTTCACAGTATGTGTCTGAGGAGCTGCCCCCACCTATCAGAGCTATCAGCTGCTTGGCTGATTAGATCTTCACACTCTCTGGTGTTTCCAGCCCCATCTGTTGGGACACTATTACTTCTGTGGAAACAGGACAGAAACTGAAGTCCCCGCTACTGAACAGCAGCTTCCTTGTGCGACAGACCCCCATCATAACAGGGTCGTGATATGACTAACATCTTTCGCGTCAGGTGTTGGTTTCAGTTCTTTATTTACGATGGAGTCCTCCAGTATTGAAAGACACACCTACTTAGTGATTAGAGATATTTCTGCTTAAACATCCCCTGCAGCAGTGACACAGCAGTCAGGCCCTTGCAGTAAGAGTGGTTGTGTGTCATCTCCATTTTTGAATAGTGGTTTAGTGGTAGAAATGTGAGAATTGGGGCTTCTGGTCCGTGAACAAACTTCAGTGGAGACTTAATGCAGATGGAGATTCGGCCCCGCTGGGGTGACGTGCCGAACTGGTTCACACCGTGGCTCCTGCTGTAGCAGCTTGTGCCGAGGTCCCTGGGTCACGCGTCCTGTGTGCTGCGCTAGAGAGCTGGGCCTGTTCGTTAGCTATTGCCAGATTTATGTCTTTGGCAGCTTATTGTTGTTTTTGGCACTCAGGCCTGTCAGCTATGCAGGGTTATCAAGAGGCTGCACGGAGGAGAGGAAGCTGAGTTATGCTTCCTGTTACTTTTATTAACTGTTTATTTCCTTCTTATAGTACCTTATTGTCATGTTATTCATACCTCTGTCGCTGGTTGCAAAATTTCATGGTCTGTTCCTTTACATCATTAAATGTTTGAATGTCTAAGCTGATTTTCTGCAATTTCAGCATTATTTGTTAACCTGTTGGGCAGTGCCCTCGTGCCCTTTTGTGTGTTCCCAGTGACCCGTTCCTAAAGTTTACTTTTCTCCGTAATCTACGATACATCTGCTGTACCTTCATTTCTGTTCCACTTTTTCCTGATTCCTATGGATCAACTGCAAACGTCATTCTGCACGAATTTCACGACGAGGATCTTCTAACATTCTAACATTTCAATACAACAAATTTGTTCACCTTAAGGCAAGATAGTGAAGAGTGTTTTTAAGACAACAAATCCAATCCGGTAAAGTAGGCTGCAATACTGCTGAATACCGTTAGTCCGTAAGTAATGTGAGTTTATCGCACTTGATGATCAGCCCTTCCCTGTTATAAATGTTAGAAAATTACAAGGTTTATACAGTTATAAAATATAGTGCTCTGAGACTATGCCAGAGTTGGTGTTTTTTTTTTTTTAACCAAAAAATACATTCCAAAAATATAAAAAAAGTAATTGTAAAATAAATTTACTTGGGTGGAGTGTCCCTTTAGACTTATTTAAGCAGAACCTCCTAATCAGTCAGTATCTGTCAGTTTTTTGTTATAATCCGCTTTCGGTATCTACCAGAAATGTCCTTATCGGTGCGTCACTAGTTGTGTGTCCTTGTGTGACTGCTGACGTGAGGGCCGTCCTTCCTGCTGTCATTATGAATCAGGTGGCATGATCAGGCCCTCGGCACCAGGAAGGCAGTTAAGTGCCTGAGTGCTTTGCCGCTCCCTAAATTGCCTCATTTATTTATTTATTTTTTTCCCCTCTGTGCAGCTGTCATGACTTTCATGTGTTCCTATGTAACAAGGCACCTGTTTTCTCATGTTATTTCTGGGCAAACCAGTTTGCTGAGCTTCCTGCATGACTGTTAGAAAGCTGCTGCCACCGGTTCTGCAGAATTACATAAAACATAGTGGATGTGTGATTTTTTAGTAGAAGTGTTGGGTACTGAAACATTCTGCTACATTAGAAATTTGCTACAAGAAATGTAACAAGTGTAGTCATTTTCCATTGTGGGTCTTATTGGAAGGACTGTTATAATAAACTGAATGTATATTTTACATTAATGGATATAAAAAGGTGTTTTGACAGCTGGTTCAGATGGCCTTCATTCTCTAAGCATCAGTTTGACCTGTGTGTGGGTCCCCTGATTTTAATATTCACATAATTCCCATTTCGCTAAACGTTAACAAGCATGTCATTTCAAGAATTGGTTTCCTTTTAGCAGGAAAAACCAGTTTTTCCCTTTCTTTCCATAAAGGGCGGCAGTTTCTCTAGGATGACATAGCCATTGAGAAATTGATTGCATGTTAAGACAACTTTGCTCAAACATTTGAAAACCTTTGGATCTAATCTGCTTCTCTTTGTAATTGTACCCACTAGCGTGAGGAATTAACACGAGGACAAATGGTTTTAATTAGGCTGATGTGTCAAACTTGCAAGTGTTTCTTATGGACCATTTTTGCAGTAATGACCTCTCATTTCTATACGTACTTCATGGTCCTAATATGCTTAGGGAACTGCTGAATTTCGTAAAAGTATGTAGGGGAAGGGGGGGGGTACAATTTTCAGTTGACGTTTTAAAAGACCTTGTGGAAGACATCTACCCATGTGCGCCTAATTCTTAATCCCAAACATACTGTGATTTACAACATTTTTCCCACTTTCCTGGATCTGTCTGAACACGTGCACCCACAAGTATTTGCAACCAGTCCATGATACGACCTTGGTTCTGTTCTCTATCTAGATAAAGCTGTTTCCTGGGGAAGGCGTGATCCAGGGAAGGC
The DNA here is from genome assembly GCA_026779605.1 of Mormyrus hasselquistii. NCBI lineage: Eukaryota > Metazoa > Chordata > Actinopteri > Osteoglossiformes > Mormyridae > Mormyrus > Mormyrus hasselquistii. The sequence goes on from JAODKE010000002.1 coordinate 9,479,270, forward strand.
TTCAGTAACACGTCTTTGGCGTTCTTACTTTAACTCGCTGTTTGCCACCCTCCTTCTGGCAGGCTATGACTTCGCCGCAGTGCTGGAGTGGTTTGCTGAACGCGTGGACCGCATCATACTGCTCTTCGATGCACACAAGCTGGACATCTCGGACGAGTTCTCTGAGGTGATCCGGGCCCTGAAGAACCACGAGGACAAGATGCGCGTGGTGCTCAACAAAGCAGACCAGATCGGGACCCAGCAGCTGATGAGGGTCTACGGCGCCCTCATGTGGTCTCTGGGGAAGATTATCAACACTCCGGAGGTAGTGCGTGTGTACATTGGCTCTTTCTGGGCCCAGCCTCTGCTGGTTCCAGACAATCGCAAGCTCTTTGAAGCAGAGGAGCAGGACCTCTTCCGCGACATCCAGAGCCTTCCACGGAATGCTGCTCTGCGCAAGCTTAATGACCTCATCAAGCGTGCACGTCTTGCCAAGGTACGGCTCCAGTCACCATTTTGAATATTCATCCCAAGGGCACTGTATCCAGGGCCTGATGGAAGACCCAAACAAAACACATATTACTAATTACGTACTAGTATGTGACTTGCCCTTTTTTATGTCTGGGCATAGTTCTACCAGCAATTAGTCAGTAAGGAGGTTATTATCTCTCAGACCATTTTGAATATTTAAATGTATGCCAGTTTTGTCTGAGTCTGTGTTTAAACACATTGGTGGAACAGGCCATAACAGGCACATTGATTTTTTTTTTTTTTTTTCCCTAGGTTCACGCTTATATTATCAGCTCATTGAAGAAGGAGATGCCCAGTATGTTTGGAAAGGAGAACAAAAAGAAGGAGCTGATCGCTAATCTGGGAGAGATCTATGTAAAGATTGAGAAAGAGCATCAAATCTCTCCCGGGGACTTCCCAAAACTGAGCAAGATGCAGGTGAGTAGTCAAAAGAATATTTCCTACAGTGTCTGCTTGTGTCTGAGGCTCACAGAACCTGTACAGAGTCTGTTAAACTTGAATCTGAACCGAAAACATTAGTGACGATCTTCACATCTTACAGACACTTACCTAACTTACTTAATATTGTTTCCTTAAAATCAGTAGGTAAACAGACAAAAATACTTCCTAAAGATTTGCCTCGTCCTGCCTTGCCTCCCCTCACAGGATTTGCTGGCGGGCCAAGACTTCACTAAGTTCCAGTCCCTTAAGCCGAAACTTCTGGAAGCTGTGGAGGGTATGCTGGCCAACGACATCGCCAGGCTCATGACCTTGGTGCGCCAGGAGGAGGCCGCCATGCCTCCTCAGATTGTGAAGGGCGGAGCCTTCGAAGGCACCAACGGGCCCTTCGGCCACGGCTACGGCGAGGGCGCCGGCGAGGGCATCGACGAGCTGGAGTGGGTGGTGGCGCGCGACAAGCCCAACTACGACGAGATCTTCTACACCCTCTCGCCCGTCGACGGCAAGGTATCGGGAGCCATGGCCAAGAAGGAGATGGTCAAGTCCAAGCTGCCCAACACAGTGCTGGGAAAGATCTGGAAGCTGGCTGACGTGGACAAGGACGGCTTCCTTGACGACGAGGAATTCGCCCTGGCCAATCACCTGATCAAGGTGAAGCTGGAGGGTCATGAGCTGCCGGCGGATCTGCCCGCTCACCTGATACCACCCAGCAAGCGAGGCCAGATGTGAAGGACTGAGGAGGCTTTTACCATGGGCATAGGTCACAACTGGACACTTAGCTGCCCTCTTCTCTTGCTAAACAATGGTTATGGAAAACGTAAATAAAAGCCTAATTTTGGTAAAACATGAAATGATTCTAACTTATTCTTCTCTAGAACTATTTACATAATTTGATCATTTGCTTATAGTTTTATTACTATAAAATATCCCTAAGGTGGATACTTTTCCCTAAGCTCGAACCTAAATCGTGGGATATGCCACCTGAATATTATTCATTTAATCAACTTTACTTCTGAACAAAAAACCAAATAATGGGCTGAATGTGACAGGTGTTGGAACACTGTGCTGTGCAATCTTATTCCAGTTCGTCTGTCTTTTTGGTGAAGTTGTTGTCCGTAGGATACAGAGGAGTTTAATTGCATAGTGGCATCCAGTCGAAATGACAAACCTCTTTCCAGAAATTACAGTTCCAAAGGTGCCCACTGAAGTGATGTTTGCGACGTGGAAATACATGATCACTGTGATTAAAAGTCAGCAGAATGGCTGAAGAGTAGCTGTCAAACGGGAACAGGTTTATTATTCATGGGATGGGGTTGGTTATACCCAGAGATTTTTTTCCTATAAAATCTATAAACTATAATTTTAAGGTAAGGTGACAATTTCCGGACCAGTACTAATGTGATATGAATATGAATATGTGCGGGAAGATTTTTGGGTTTTTTTGTTTGTTTTTTTTTTGGTAACTTCCACGAATTTGCCTGTGCTTTGCTGCATCTGTGACATAAGCTCACCAGCATCCGTAGCTGTCATTACTTTTCCTTCTTTATTGAATGTACTACAGGTATTTTCTGCACCACCTGAGGGGAGATTTTAAACTTTGGGACAAATGTTGCCTTTTGATGGGTTTTATTCTCACACATTACCCTCTGAAATCGCTGCGCAACTGTCATGTCAAAGTAACGAACAAAAGTTCATTTGAAGGTTTTTGGTGGATATGTTCATTTTCCATTGTGTTTTTGATGCCGTGGGGAAAAACAGGAAATGTTTGCGCAGCAGTAAAGGTTAAGCGTGTGAGAGTGTTTGTTTTTATTTTTAAGGATTCCCAGTGTTTTCAGAACATCTTTCTGCTTTTTACACGTAGGAAAGCATCAAAGTTTCCTTGCACTTGTAGGCAAGTCAAATTTAGCGACTGTGGAATCAGCTGCAGTTCAACTGAAGCGGTTTCCGCCTTCATCAATTGAGATCTCTGCCGTGCAGCGTGGGGGTGAAGCTGAGGCCTGGTAATGTGGCCTGGAGCTTTTTACTGATAGCGTGCTCAGGGTGTACGGTTTGCTGTACATCTTGCTGTTCCCGCAGCCATCTGTTAAACTAGCCTACGTTCTTTTGCTCTTCGTTAATGTCGACAGCTCGTGCCTGTTCTCCATCGGATGGTATTGTACACCAGTCCAGCGGGTCAACTGGCAGTCATGGGTTCAGCCCCTCATAGACTCGGGTAGTGAGGATTGTGTCACGTGACCTGGTTCCTGCAAATTCCCCTCCCAAATTCTGATGCTGGATGCTCGATGTCGCATTAGGAATAAAAAGTGCCTCAATGCCAATAGCATCACGCTTCTATTCTAAATGATGTGCAGATGTATAATGTATATTGTTTTTGGTCATTATTTTTGAATAAAATTCACTTATCCATTACTCAGTTTTGAAGCATTTTGTGTGGGGGAGAGGATGTATGGAAACTATCAACCTCAGAAGGGTAATGTGAATAGCTTAGGGACCTACTGTCTGTCTTCTGTTGCCGCAGATCTTTATCTTTTTTTTTTTCTTTGCAGGAACATTGTATGGGTGAAGATCTGCTCAAATGTTGTGAGAAATTGCACCAAAATGGAGATGTTCGAGATGTCTTGAAGCCATAAAACACCCACAACAATCCCTGCCTTACCACTGTTTACGTACTCACCATAGTAACATAATGCTGGTGATTTCATGCGAGAACTAATGAATCTCATCTTTTCAAAGCTGAACTTTCTATGCACTTTTTCACCATTTCACTGACAGAGAATGTGCACGTGACTCTATGCTCTTGCAATTCAGTGTCTAGGAGATTCCATCTCTGCGTTGATTCCTCTTATTTTGAGGAACGTGTTGCGGCCTGCAGACCCAGGTAGTGTGCCAAGCTCCGTATTACACATCAACACCCATTGTTTGTGTGCTGTCTGGATTTCCCCAGAATTTTGTCACCCTGGTATGTTGACAGTGGCAGTCACTGGTCTTCATGCTATTAGCGTTTTAATTCATAGAATGTTTGGGGCGCCCCCTCTTGTCTGAAGATGGATCTGCAGGCTTCTTTTTGTGCTATGTTGTCAGGGCAGGTGTGTTTTGTCTTATGATATAATTAAGATCAGAGACATTATTGGGTCTCCAAATGAAACTGCTAAAACGAATGTTTTGCCCTCTAGTCTCAAACAGCTTATTGTTGGCACTTTACTCAGGTAGTTTTAAGTGAAACCACTGTCCATACCGAAACATTTAATGCAGGAGTAAATGTCATTATATTTGTTTAGTCTCTTCTTGATGGATCTTTTGAGTAGAACTGCGCAGTCTGAAATGAAATCACAGCCTAGTTAAAGCCAGTTAATCTGGGCCGAATATATAAACATTTTATTGCCGATCTGTAGGAGTAGTATTAATAATTATTATAATTCACTTCAGAAAGTAACAAGCATTGTGTACTTACTTTGGATAACAACATCAGAAATAACAAAAGAGGAAAGGGTTACAATTTCTATGTGCTCCCTGGGCTTTGGACCGACAACCTTTGTGTTAGTACAATGTGCTACTTGAGCTACAATATATGTCTTAAGATACCTAGTAATGATTGTCAGACTCTAAACGCAATCAAAATAACAGTTAACAATATGAGTTGGGTACATAAAGCAGTTAACGGAATATACAGTGAATCACTGCTGAGATCCATTAATTAGCAGGAATCCTCCTGTCCAGGCCATTGAAGTTCTATTTTCGTCTAATCTTTATGCGTATCGCTGTTTGTTTGTTTTTTTAAAATATGCTTGTACTGAATTATAAGCAGTGAGCTTGAATGGTCAGCTTATGACTGAGCATGTTCTCCACTGAAGAGGCAGGTGTCTGCTTGTGGTGGGTAGGCACACCTCTGTTTAAATGGGTGCTCTGTCACCTCACAAGTCACATACAGCAAAGTTTCTTCTCACTTTTATGTTAATTTAAATGGATTTGATTGGCAGCTGCGCTGTGGCCAAGCGCATCCCCAGATATAAATAACTGTGTCCCACATTTTTATTTTAATATGTGCCGCCACACACACCTGACCACGGCTCATCACTGCAGGTGATTTTGAGGCTTATTCCATACGCAGTGCTTGCTTTAGCCCTTAGCTCAGTAAAAGTCCTCTCTCTTTGCCGCATTCTTACATGGTCGTGAAGCTGGTCTCAGCCAGTCTTCGCTCACCCCCATCAAACGCCGCAGCCAAGCTAAAGAATACAGAGTCTTGGTGCTGGAATCGGTGGATGAGTGTGAAGTGAGAGGGAGCCTGTGTTCCATGCTATCTATAACCCCCCCCCAAGCTATACTCAGGCCCCACAGCCCCCCAGCCCTGCCCACCTGCCTGACACACTGACCTGGTGTGCCGTGGAGTAGGGGTGTCAGGTGACACAGCAAGGCAGGCGGGCGTGCCATATGTGACAGTGTGGTGTGAGACCCAGTGCGCACGAAAGGACATGGGCTCTCAGTGTTTGTGTGGTCCAGGTATACCTTACCTTGTGGGGACCAAATGTCCCCACAACGTGATAAATACCTGTTTTTTTACTTTATTTTTCTTTTACTTTACCCGTTTCCAGGTCCTGGTCCCCATAAGGGAAAACTCTATTTTATAAAAATGCAATGAAAAAACTAAAAATGCAAAAACTCTTGTATTTTGTTTGGTTACTTAAGATTAAGGTTAGGGATCGGTAGAGGTTAAGGGTGTCGTGATTGGGATTATGTTTACGGTTTTTCCTATAGAAATGAATGGATGGTCCCCATTTATATAAGAAGACCAACTTGTGTGTCTGTGTGTGTGTATGTGAGGTTCATAGAATTGCTAATCCAGCCCGTTATTTCACACTAGCATATCTGCTCAGTTTAGAATGAGGAGAATATAATTAAATCAGGTTTAGGATGGGAGATGGGGCGTCTTCTCATATGTGAGCAGGCATTAGCCACGCAATCACTTACGGTCCAGTGAGTATGATTAAGGAGCTGGCTGATTTGCACATTTTGATGTATGTTCCCTATGTCTTCTTGCAGCTGCCAGCTCATTTGCTTTTCAGAATGTCTTCTATCATGTGATTCGTAGACTTTTAACAATGGTCCAGTGACAGCCTGGTCCGAGGAAACCTCGATATATCCTGGCGATAAAGCGTAACGAAAAGGCCCTGCATGTGCGATAAATGATCTGGTCAATGACCATATAAATGTAGGCTGCTGTACATATACACATTCCTGGAAATTTATTTATCCCATAGTACATATTGCTGCTGATATATCCATAACCATAGCTGTACTGACTATAAAATGCAGTAAATCTTTTGTTAATGGGATATACATTTAGTTTATAGATTATTGATGCTTTGACCTGTTTAGCTGAGAGTACTCCAGAGGCTCCTGCTACAATAAATGATTCAATAAATTCCATGTCACGCCCAGCTCCGTCCGATCCTCCTGTGTGCCATGCCCATCTCGTTACCTCGTGTGATTCCCTGATTGTAATCACCTGTTTCTTGTTACTGCTGCTTGTATTTAGTCCGCGTCACGGTCAGTCTGCCCCAGATCTGTCATTGTCGTCGATCCCTGTTCGTGCCTGCCGTAAGTTCTCGTCCTGCCTATCCCTTCCTGGTCGCCAATAAACCCCTGTTGTTTCCGTTAAACTGCCTGCTCTCTCCTCCATTACCTGCTCGCTGCACGTGAGCTCTGACATTCCACTAAATAACAGGAGATTTTATCCTAAAACAGGTTGGTTGGAGCTCCCCAAAAGTGGACCATAGATGGAATTTTCAACAAGACGACCCTAAATGTACATCAAAATCATACACTGAGGGCCATTCAGAGGGGCCAAATCACTGAACTGTAAGGATATTTAACAATATGTGTACCTGACCGTACTTCTGCTCTCACCTACCCGTTTTACATCATCTACCATTGTTGAAGATCAGCTCCAACACTACAGTAAGAGGAGAAGTACAGAGGATGGTAAAAATCCCTGGATGTTGTTAATGCACAGCACCAGTTGCATCCTCGCCTAGGAGAACAATCCCGTGAATCATTGCTTCCCGAGTTCATTCTTGAGAGGCAAGTCAACAAGACCGCTCTTGCCAAGAACACAAGTAAGACCTTTGTGCTCTTGCTATTGAGAAATGCTGTAAGTCTTTGGATTGCAGGACTTCAGGAAACCCACACAGTGAGGAGAGAGCATGTAAAGTCCATCCAGACGGCAGGACTGGGATTTAAACCCACAGCCCTGGAGACAGGAGCCAAATAAGGCTTATATAGGGTGCATGTACACAGAATACCAGCCATACATCCATTTTCTGAAGTGTTTCTTGAAGCCTATCCAAGGCACCACAGGGCATTTGGCTGGGCTGCACCCTGAATGTCAGTCCGTCACAGGGCACCTACACTCGGGGGGGCCTGGAATCCCAGGGCCTGCAGGTCTGGCTGGTACCCTTTCAGGCACCGTGTACAGCCGTGGCTGCGGGCACCAGGATGCCCCCAAGGACCACACGAGTCGCCTGATCTAAAACTAGCACAACTCACCAGTGAGCGACGTCTAAAATTTAATTTTTATCCTGTTGCTATTCTCCTTTAATCACATTTTCCTTTACAGTCAGGCTCAGTACCCGTGAAGTAGCTTTCAGTTTCTAAAAGTTTGGTGACCCCTGCATGGTGTACAGGGTACATATATTATATATTCTGGTTTTCATTAGTAGGGTACAATACTACGACGACTCTGCTCATTCAATAACAAGCAGTTCAATGGCTACTCCTGTCTATGTTTCACTTTTCTTTTCTTTTTTTTTGTGTGACGATTCGTGGAATTCTATAGTTACACTCTCTTGAAAACGGTCCTTGAAAGATATTAAGGACAACAAAAACAAATTCTTAAAAGGTTGAAACATTTATTTGGATTTCATTTATTTTAAATACTCATAAATATGACACCTGGCTGGACAGCAAGACGATGAGCGTCCAAAATTTTATAATGTACAGAAAAGACCTTTATAGTTACTGAGGAATGGCTGACTGTGAACTAGACACAGCGTGAAGATGGATTTCCGCATGCAGTTCTGCAGGATTCAGGAGCAGTGTCCTGCACACCACGTGAGTCGTCCACACATTGTCCTCATCTGAGCAGCTTTTAGGGACACAGTCCTGTTGGTGACTCAAAGAGTGGTGAGACGGGGGCCACATCACATGTTTACTCCCTGTGCTTGAGGCTGGATCATTTCATTAAATGTCAGCAGGGAGACGCCAATGCTGCCCCCCCTCCGAACGTGTCCTGGGACGCATAGGTTATGTAGAGGAAGCCGTCGGGGTCCCTGAACTGGGTGTAGATCTCCCCCATGCTGGCGGACATGCAGGACATGCTGTGGTTGGACACCATCAGGTACAGAGTCTGTGTGGGGCCTAGGTCAATTTTACTCCTGTGGGAAAAGATGAGATTAGGTTGAGTCCCAGTGACGTCTGCTAATCACTACTGATCTACAGTCACCACCAAGCACAGACAAAACAAAACAAAACATTATTTATAGGGAAAAAAAATATGTTCATAATGTAGCAACTCTTTTGCAATAAAATGCATAAAATAAATTTCAGAATTCTGAGGCACCATTTTTATAACTCTAAACGAGATATCTGAACACAAAATTGTTCATCAAAAGAGGAAACACACAGATGGGATTAGCCGACCAAGGGATGAGGATGAAAATGCTAACATAGATAAAGTGGAAGATGAGGCAACAGAGATGTATCAGCGGGGCTCCGGTTACTCAAATTAAGGGAAATCGCTGGTTAAAGGACACACGTGCATTGACATGCATGTTACATGCAGGAGCGCAGTTGCCGTACCTGAGCAGACTGAGGAACTGACCCATAGTGAGTTCAAATGGAACAAGAAATTTGGTTTTATCAAGCAGTGGAAGGTGCTTCTCACGAACATACCGCTCCACAATAACCTGGATGAAATAAGAACACGAAAGTGCACAATTACATACTGCAAAATAAATACGCAATCAATTACAGCTCCGTTCACTTCTTGCATGCGTATTTTTACATTGCTATGTTTTAAGATTATACCCAATGTATAGTAAATAAGCAAGATCTAAGGTGTAGATTGGCAATAAATGACAAAAAGAAAGAAAATAAATTAAGTAAACGTACGGGTAATTTGTTTGGGAATTTGGAGCGAATACTGCACACCTCATCCTTTCTTGTAGCTGGAAGAAACACCAAAATCTTAATTAAAGGAAATGTTAATTAAATTAAACTAATTGAATGTAATGCCCATTAACTTATCCTCATAAAAGCAGTTATTTGTGCCTGTTACCACATCAACGCCGCTGATAAGCGCTACATTAAGCACATTGTCACAGAATCAGCTGCAGGTCACGTAAGTTTCGTACAACGCAGACTGTGGTCGGGGACGCGCGCAGTGTCTGCATTCGGCAAATAAACAGTGTAAAGTGGATACTTACCGAGGCATTTCCTCTGTTTGAAGGGTTTCAGCTCTTGTGACTTCTCAAAGGGAGGCATATTTACTTGCGGTAACGTGTCAAAATCAATGAAGTTATATGACTAGCCTTTGGGGGGGGGGGGGGGGGGGGAAAAAATTTTTCCCGGTTGGTGGAGGGGGCCTCCTTCGGGTGGAAGTGTGAGGGTGTATGGTTCCCATTTA
>JAODKE010000002.1:9488997-9516021 GCA_026779605.1 Mormyrus hasselquistii
AGATTACTAACTATCGCTGTTGGCGCATAATTGATACGCCCGGAAGAAGAGGGCGGGGGCGGGTGGGCGGAGGGTCAGTGACAAACTGTTTCCCCGTTGGTGACTGGGCGCTCCTTCGAGTGGAAGTCTGAAGTTGTACAGTTCCCATTTATAGGCCAGCCTTTTTGGGGAGGTGGGGGTGTGAAAATAAGGAGGCCCAAGTCAGCGTGCCTGTAAAATCAAAGCCCTGTAAAATCAAGACTGTCGCTGGGTGAAAATAGATAAGAATTGAGACATAAATTCCTAATTAATCACATTATGTCATTTTCACAAATACGAGTTATTAATGCGCGTCACCCTTAAGATCATCGGTCATAATATTGAGACTTTAAATCTTATCACATAAACCATGTTATTGAACATCACCTCTTTAAGGGTGAGTATTGTGCCCAAGTAATACATTTCAAATCATTATAAACGTGTAGTGAAACATGATGCTGGATAAAAGTGAATATTTCAGGTTTCATTTTTTAAATTCAGTCTTTCACGTGGTTTGCGGTAGGCCTACGTTGTCGTAGTGTTGTTGATTAGGAAAGACCACCGCGGAAATGAATTTCATAAGACCAAATGACCTCTGGTTAATGGCTGTCAGGGTGTATTTCTGAAAAGTGTAATTATAGTTCCTCTTATGATTTTAATTGATCTTGAGCTGATTGTATTTTACGAGATCAATTTATAATAAATATGAGCTGCTTTTGATGATTAACAACAGGATCAAACATAACAATAGCCTATGTCAATATTCTCACACCTTTAAATTTTTACTTTAAAAAGAGAGCATCACTTAAGACTCGATATACTTTACACCAGGGGTGCTGGAGACGCATGGATACCCTAGTAGATTCGGGGGCCCAACACTTTACAGGGGGGCCCAAATTCCACTCTGAAGTGGGGAAGTAGGTGTCATTTTGTCAGGGAGTCCAGAATTTCTTGCTAACCCCCTGCTTTACACATTACTAATACTTAATACGTGTTAAGATAACAATCCACCCTTTACATTGTATGCTTAAGTTTGTGAATCGGATAAGAAAAACAACGAATGGAGGATTTTCAATAATAGGCTACTTCTTTAATAACAGTAGAAACACATACACTTCTTCATAGCATCACAGAGTTAAAACGGCAGATCTATAGGAGTTTTCTCCCGGAGCGCCCCCTGGTGGGTCACAACGGTTCATGCGACATTTAAAATACTGCATCATTTTAGCAGTCTCGTGCATTAAATTGCATGCTGCCCGTACCTGCTGTGATAAAAACAGGCTCCCCGTGACCCCGACAAGGATATGCGGTGTGAGAGTGGGGGGTGTATCACTTATGTAAGTAGTTCTGGCTAAGATTGCCTGCCAAATTCCCTAAATTTAAATGTATCCGAAAGGACCCTCCAGTGATTTTGATTTTTATAGTAATGTGACAGTTTCATCACAATCATATAAAATCATGTAACTCGGTAACTTGCAGGAACCCCATCTTTATCGAGAATTTTAAACTTTTAGGCCTACTTCAAAACTGCTAGTCTTTTAAAATTTGGTATAAGATATGATTTTTCATTGATCTGTATCAGAAAATTGGCATGAGTGTTTTATCCAACCACAAACTACAAAATAAAATGCCGTTTCACAAATATCTGCAGGTAGTAATGCAGCTAAGTACGATCAATCGCTTTACGTTGATAGCATTACGCAATATTCTCAGAGATACTGAGAAGCCGCAGCTATTTATGTAGTTTCGTGTGTCCCTCCGCTGTCCATAAAGCTTCTTTGTGTCCTGGGAGTGTGTTCTCAGATAATGAGTGTGTAATGCTGATAGGCACTGGCTATCGTCGTTGCTCCTTACTGATCAAAGCCAGGTTTTATTGGGTTTAGGGGGGAGGGGGGTAGGTGTAAAATGACAGGAGGTGGACAGGTGTCCTGCGTGATGAGGGAATAGCCGACAGTCTCAGAAGTCGTCAGTCACTCAACTGCAGTACTGACACTATTCCCCACATATTTAAATTCTATAAAGGTAATTTATGCTCGTATGAGTTGCAAGCAAACTTTATATTTCTTTGTACGTTTATTATGGGTTTAAGTTTAAAATTGTCCTATATGAAATAAAAAGTGGGAAATGCTTTTTTTTCGAAACCTTGCACAGCCAATCACACCAGCCAGCGGCGCTGCTGCCCCTCCCCTGTATAGTTCTTTCCCCCGAAATGTGTAACGAAGCGACTCGCTTTGTTATCTGGATCCTCACAGTAGAAGCGGAGAACTGCAGGAAGCGGAGGCTAGCCATGCAGTTTGGGGGTGAAAAAGAAATCAGGCCATATATCATTGGGAATGCTGACCGATGCTGAAGAGACAAGATCATTAGAATAAAGATCGTACTAATGACTCTTCATTGTTTCAGGAAAAAAAAACAAGTGATTTGATTTGCTGGTTTGCTTTGGAGCTCCAGTGTACAGAAAGTTAGCCGGCAGGCTATTCCAATGGAGTGTTAATACAGGGCTAGCTTGCGCGTATAGCTACTACCAGGCAAATTGGGTCAAACGTACGGACTGTAGCCGCCGTGGCGGAGGTGTAATATGCTTCATGGGGTGATGCTTTCCTGGAGCCAATCCATCGCACTTGTGTTCCCGTAAACCGGGCTTTAGTGGTGCACCTTCAACCCGGACATTGGTTCGTAATGGCCGGTCGCCGTGGCTGCGTGACCTCGCTGTGGTCCGGCAGCGAGCGCGTCCGGATCGGAGAGCGACTGAAGGCGAGCTTGGCCGGCATCGTGGAGTTAGACCTCCTCCGGTGCCGGCACTGGGAGATGGTGGAGGCGGTCCTCGGTCGGAGAGCGGCTGCCGATACGTCCGACTCCGGGCGGCGAAGACCCGGCGAGGCTGTCGCCGCCGATGGCGTGTCAAGTTCCCGCAGGCAACAGGTCAGTGGGAGGATGCAACTGGAAAATGATGGCGTGCGGTGTCCGTTAATTGAACATGTGAACGTGTTCAGAGAGGTTCGTAAACGGTGACTGGGTATACTGAATAATGACTGAAGCCTGCCAACTGTACGCATTTTATATGAATTAGATAGACGCAGAGCCGTGCAGCACTGCAATGGCAACGTGAATACCAAGTAGGTTTCACCCCGATGGACATAACTAAACCCAATATAATACGACTGACATTGTCAAACCTCATACCTGCTACTAGTAAACGACAGTCCCCTTGGGGATTAGTTCAGATCCATTAAGTATTTTCGAGTGCATGAAGCAGAACAGATCGATCGTTGTAATTGAACACCCGTTTTTTGTACCATTCTGGCGCTTGATTCAATCAAACAAGTCAAAAGGGAAGCCAGAAAAAAAACCCGATTCACAGTGCTTCATACCTTCATACGCTGCGGTACTTTATCTTTTACAGGGATGCTCACATCCACATGCGGAATTCTGCTGTTTCTGTTTGTATTTTATTGCATACCGCGAGATTTCAAAATGTATTTCATTATATAGCACACAAAACATATATTGTTGGGTAATGTAATTTAGAAATAATAAGCACGTCTGGTGTACCATGATGATAGATATATATAGTGTATTGTGTAAAATGTATCAGTTACATTCCTTCCTATAATTCATACGGCTTTTGGAGAATCGGGGTGTTTGTTCAGGCTTCCAGCAGAAGTGCTGCAGTGTTTTTACACGTGTGACTCCAGCTGACACTTTTTGAACTGTTTTGATGACAGTGAAGTTATGGGACACCTTAGTGATTTATTACTGATGTAGGCCTTTTATGTTTTGAATGATTTTGAATCCTGTTCATTCAAGCAATTTCATAATCCCGAAGATCTCTAGACTAGTTCTGTTTTATGCCAGGTTATATAACACACATTTTGTAAAATATGGCTTGGTCCCATGTTGACCCTATAGGCCCGTGCAGTGGAATTTGACCGCTCATCGATCTTGTTGTAAAACCTTTAATGGGGATAGTCGAATCCGTTCTATAAGAAGTACCATGACATAGCCTTACAGAAATACGGCACATGAACTGCGTGACGTGGCTGACACCTTAGGTAAACATGGTGTTCTTGTTAAAACTGTACATCGGTAAGATTTTTCTAAGCAGTTGCGGAATGTCAAAAATTTGCATTCAACCTCAGATTCCGAAATCCCATGGCGCATAGCATAGGTACCTATGTCATAGGATATTTTCAGCGGGGGTGGCATGTGTAGTGCTATCGTAAATCAGTCAGTGTTGTAAGGACACACATCCCCATTAGTAAAATCACTGCAGAAGCCTTTGTTGGTCCCTTTAGCATCAGTGCTGTTGATGGCTGTTCGCAGCTGGAGGACCTGAGTTCCACGTGGCGCTGCAAACTCCCACCGTCCTGAACTGGCATCGGGCTGACCACGGCGGTGCGGAACTGCCATACAACTTTAAAAAAAAAAAAACCCAAATGTTGGTTCTAGAGGAAGTGCTATGCACTTAATCCGTAGACCTCCAACGCAGCTTTATTTATTTTGGTTCTTTTGTGTGATCCGCATGTGCTCTGAATTGCTTCAGAAACAGCCTACCGCCAAACTGACTGTCCTTGAAAAGTTGTAAGAAGGGAGGCTATTGATTCTCTGTTTTAAAGGTGGAGGTCAGGTAGAAATGAGCAGGTATCATAAGATGGCAGTATAAAAAGCGGGAGCTAAAAAAGGTCTCTGTATGTTTATGGATTTTTTTTAGCGCCTTTATCAGGGTACCTCTGGTCTCGGCGCTTAGCCGCAGTTATATAACGAAACCAGGCAACTTCACGCCAACGCGATCCGGATTTTGCATGAGATCCCGTTACACAACAACCGGAGGAAACGGGGAAGAGCGTCACTTCGCTAGTGGAGAGTCCCCAGGTTAAGCCTCACCGGCCGCTAGCCCGTTTTGCCGGTGTAAATGACGGAAGACTGCAGCCATTTCGCCACAAATCACTGAGCACAAACTTGCAAAGGGTTGGGAGGTTACACGAGCAATAACTAATCATATAAAATAATGGGGCAAAACGAACCAACAGCAGATCATTTACCTGTAGAACTGAATTGATTTGCCTGCACATAAATTAAGAATTCTAATGCATAATTACGGCCACAACCTTATAAATGTTGGCAGTGGCAGTTTGTAAAATGAGATTCATAAAGGGTACGAATGTAGGCCTGTAATAAAATACATAAATCCATGCATTACCAGATTTTAATGAAGTCGATTATAATTTAAATAAACTATTCATTGTTAAAAAGTGATAGCGAACCTGTCCGTAAATGGGCAAACGTGTCTTTGGCTAAATGTTTTCATCGAGAATAAAAACTAGGCTACGTTTTTTAAAAACCATGTCTGTAATAAAAAAGGCTATTAATGTCCGTCAGGATTCGGAATGATTTAACTCGCCTTGGTGTTACATGTAAGCCCAGAGCATTAGTCTTATTCTCAAACAAAACAAGTAGCAAGTTACAACTGAAAAAATGACCAAAATAACTCAACCACTGACAGTTATCCTTTAAAAAAAATAAAAATATTGACCTAATGGTGCATTTTAGAAATCGCTACATCTACAAAGAGGGCATCTCTCTCACTCACACACACACAAATACTCATTCACTGTCTCTCTCACACATACACACACTCATTCACACACTCACTCTTCTTTCTTGTACACCTCCATGTGTCACACACCGCACTTCCTATTCTTAAACACCGTGTATGATTAAACTGCTTCACCAAAACAGTGTTTTTCTCTGCTGAAATGCAGCCCAGGTTAAGACACGTTTTGTCCACTGGTGCTTTGAACTATGTTTTAAAACTTGTCTACAAAACAGCTTTAGATGGTGAACTAACCGTATTTATGCAGTGACACTGTTTACAACTTTTTTTATTGGAGATAACAGGTACATCTCTGTCCACGTATCTTTTCCAGGGTACGGATGGCAATGGCTGCTTAATTCTGGAGCACTTCTTGACGTTCCTACAATATGCCCGTGAGGTGATATATTATCCGGGCAGCACCACATACCACGTGTTCCCTGTGTTGCACAGTACTGAGCAGATTGATTAATGCTATTGTGCAATACTGCAAGGCATTTGCATTGTATATTAGTAGATTTACGTATATAATAATGGGGGTGGCGCAGTAGTTAGCACTGTTGCCTCACACCAGGGTTTGATTCTCCACAATGGCTTCATGTGTGTGGAGTTTGTATATTGTCATTGCGGGAAAATTGACAGATGGAAGTGCATTATAATTAGTGGCTGATTCCCGTTTACACTGCATCCACATTTAGACACCTGTGGCACGTTAATACCGTATGTATGTATTTAGGCTTATGCCTGCTGAATATCAGTCTTCACGAACAAAGGCATTAGCTACATTCTTAGCTGTGATCTCAAAACGTCTATATGAAAATGGCCAAAGAACCAAATAGAACATTAAGTTTGGAGACCAGTGTTTACATTCTGTGTAAATGCCACGATTATCACGCAGGCAGTTCTTTGTTGTACATTCTAAACACATCCACCACACAACATGGGACTGGACCATTTGACTGAGAGAAAATGTTTTGCCCATCGGCATCAGTGTCTGTCGTCACCTATTTTGGACGATCGTTCGTTGCCAAATGGTGCCCAGAGTTCCCAGAGAGATGTCATTGCATTATTTAGCATCCGGTGGCTCCCTGGCTGTAAGTATTTCTAATTGGGGTGTAACTGCTCTGGGAGGCTACTAAATTAGCGTCTGTCGGCGGCTTTTGCTGATCTGTCCGGTTTCGTGTGGGACCTGCCTGAGTGTTTGAGTCTGATGCCTTTGTTTAACGTTCTTTCCCGGGTTATTCCTCATAACTGTTTACCACGTTGGAACTGCAGAGGCTATTGGACCCTGAGCTGTTCTTCGTAGTTATTAATTTAAACAGAATTGAGGCATCTTTGAAACTGAAGACGATCTGAGAAATGCAAGTGGCCGTGGACATCGGCGCTGTCATAAAAAAGGTTATAGCCCTAGTACAGATTTGTACCCCAATGTACAAACAACATTAATGTGCCTCTAATGGGCAAAAATGTTGCGGAGTCCATTTTTGCACCTTAAAAGGTACATTTACCTAAAGCTGGGTACAACTGGCAGACCCTTGGGGATACCAAGCAGTAGTCTCAAAGGTACAAATCAGTACTTTTTTTTCTGACAAGGTATACCATATCACTCTAGCTTAGAGAAGTTTGGATGGAGATCTAAGCTCCTTAATACTCCTAAAGGTGTATAATTTGCATGTTTGCATAGACACCTGGAGTGAAGCATGAAGTTTCTCCTCAAGTACCGAAAGCGTTTGTTGACCTAGTTCTGATTATAAATAAATATATTTAAAGTAAAGATTCGGTGATGTTTTAAAAGATGCAGGTTCTTCGATGACTTACAGCTTTGTGTATTTGCACAGTGTGACACCTGCGATTTAAAAACGTGACCAATCAGGTTTCCCTGGTCATATGAGCGTTCGAAATGGCTGCGAACATGATATGTGGATCTGCAATGTAGTGAGTCAAACAGAGCTGACTGTGAAGTGTAAAGTCAGCTGAAGTGCATTTGGTGTTTACTGGCTGCTCCAAATGAGTAATCCTGCCTTTGCCTGCAAACAGGAAGTCACGAAGCAGCCCCTGACAGTTGGTGAATTCAGATTGTTCTCTAGTCTAAAACTTTACTTATTTAGCTCAGATCGATTGGCTCTCTATTGCACATTCCATGATCCAACTGTTCATCGGCGTGCTTTTTGAGTTGAGTTGGCCTGCGTAACTTCATGCTAATGGGTTTATTTATGACGAAAACAGAGTACACAGGGCGGGAGAAAGATCGAACAGCTGCAGCCGTTTTAGGGGAAAGCGGCACAATAATCGTTCATTACAGTTTCAGCGTTTTGGGCGTAGTGTTGCAGTCACCCATTTGGAGGCTGGTCCCAGCTGGAAAAAGGTACTTAAAACATCTTTCTGCTTGTTCATGTTGGATCCAACAGCACATCCATCAACATGTCTGTTCTGAAAACTTCTCCTGTAATACTTAGTAAATCTATTTTTTTTTGAGATATGAATTACTGTTTGTCTGAGGAATTGCCTGCAAGGTACATTTAGTTATATTCATTATCAGCACACAAACAAATTCAGATCAACACGAAACACTCAGACCTCGACGGTAAAACACAAGCACACAGTTGAAACACATTAAAGATAATTAAATGAAGCATAATGAATGTTTTATTGCAGGAATGTGTCCTGCGTTACGTAACTGGGTGGAGTAGTTGTGGTGACGGATGTGTGTGTGTGCGCGCGTGTACTACTCCAGAATGCTGGTGTGTCCGCGCCTGAGAGCGTGCGCTCTCTGAAGTGTACTTTTGCTACATCTCTCCGCACAGAATTTGGCGTGTGGGCGACAAGTGAAAGAGAGTCACTGCTGATCAGTGGGGGAGGAAGATGGTGGAGTCGGGGGGTCTTTGACTTGCTTTTCCTCCTGCTGTTTCTCCAGCCAAACCCTCCCCTCCCCCAGCAGCACTCTCTCCTACCCCCATCCTCCAGTGTCTGCATCTTCCATCTGGTATCAAATGGGGAGGGGAGATGAAGCTCAACAGGTGGAGTTGAGATAGTTAAAATCCCCCTTTTCCTCCAGTCCCTTCCTGACCTCCTTTCCCTTTAATCGCGTCACTTATTTTTTTCCCTGCAGTCCTGTCTGCTTAACCCCTCCCCCCTTTGCCTGAATGGCACGAGTCACCTGTGTTGTTCCTTACTCCATTTGCTTCATTACTGTGGACGGATGCAGGCTGCATTTGTGCTGATCGAAGCTTTCGACGACTGCCAGGTGACGACGAGGACGGACGTCGGAGCATACAGCTAAATTAGCTCCTGAGGAACCTCATGTTACTCATACACTCATGATATGTTTTGCATATGCACCCGTATATCGATGAGTCACCTGCCCATTTTGGAGGCTGTTACATCACGGATTACCAAGGCAACTAAGAACCGCAGAAATCGGTGCTCTGACGACTCCGAACTGCAACAGCTGAAGCGTTTTTTTCGTTTGTCATTCTCCAGGCCACTTCCCCCTTGAAGCCAGTACTCCCCTACCTCGATGGCATCGGGACCAGTACGGACTGGTCAGCTTTGTCGTGGGACTTGCCATCTGAGCCACTCTCCACCCCAACCCCCGACTCCTCATGTGCTAACCCGCTGGATTGTGACTCCAGGCCCAGTTCAGGTAGCAGGGAGTCTGTTGGGACTGGGTTCTGTGTCTGGTTTGGCCTGAGAGCCCATAGCATGCGGTCAGATAAAGGGACACTAAGTTGCAGTAAAACATGCCTTTAGACACCCTCCCCAGTTGATGAGTGACTCACTGTGCAACAAAAGTTCTGACTCTTCTTTCTCTCCCTCCTCCCTTTGCGTTCTTAACCTTTTGTGTGCCCCTCTCCCTGCCCCCGATGCTACTGTGCCATTCCCTCCCTCCCTAGGTTTCTACTCAGTCAGCGGAAGCTCCCTGTCCGACTCCTGCTGCTCTGTGTGCAGTGACGGTGTCCAGGGGGCAGTAGGCACATGTGTGGGCAATAGGGGGGGCTGCTGCCCCTGGGACTGTCGACCTCATTCAGCAGACCACAGTGCCTCCCAATGGCAGGATGCCAAAAAGCCCCCTGGTCAGAGCACACAGGCAGTGTTGGAGAAGGGAGAAAAGAGGCCATTCTCTACAGGCAAGAGCATTGTTCAGATAATTAGCTGACAGTTTTCTCTAAGAATATTTTAATGGTGTGATTGAGGCAACTGACACAAAACTGTAGACCACAGTAGTCCAACTCATACTGACCTATGCTGGACAGCGAAATAATACCACAGCTGAGCTCTTTGCTCTTCTCTCCTCCCTGACACAGGTGATTTGGAAATTAGCGGCCTCCTGTTCCTCTCCGATTTCTGTTCGGCTCTGGGAGAAGACCCATCCCAGTCCATCCCTGGTGCTTCTTTACTCTCCCGACTCCAGTTGGACCCGAAATTCTGCTCCGACTTGGTTTCCAGGAAAACCAAAGAGGTGTACCCCTACCCTAGTCCCCTACATGCTGTGGCCCTCCAGAGCCCCCTCTTCACCTCCTGCCAGGACCCCCCAGCGCCTGCATCGACCCCGGACCCCTGCCCTGATTTGACCTCCAACGACCAACCCCGACCAGCAGCTCCTGTCCAATTGCGAAACCCAGCGTCTCCCGACATGGCCCAACTCGACCAGTACATATCCAAGCTGGTTCTCCGGTACCATTCCAGGTCCGCGGTAGAGCCCGTCTCCAGGCTGGGCTCTCGGAAGTGGCATACGGGGCCCAGCCGCGGCTCCAGCCAATCGCTGGCTTCCTTTGACAGCCACAGCGCCGCCGGCATCACGCAGCGGCGATCCCTGTTCGGTACCTCCGGTGGAAGCAGCTGCCGGAACTCCATCAATCTGGGCAACCTGCCATCATTGAACGGGGATGGAGTAAACCTGAACCTCCACCTCAACTTCAATCTGAACCTCAATCCCAATTTGAACGTGAACACCACCCTCGACATAGATTCCAACGACAGGAAGGGATCGAGCAGCTCGTGTGACTATCTGGGCAATGACACCCCCACTCCTACGCCCTCGCCATCTTCCTCGTTCTCTGCATCCGCCTGGAGGGGCAGGAAAAGGATCTCAACATGTCCCCAGACGGTGAACCATCGAGGCTCGCTGGAGATGGCGGGGCGTGGCTTCGGCACGCAGGGCTTCTCGCGTTCACTGGATTGGAGCGGCATTTCTCAGGAGGAGGCGGTGGCGAGTCCGGCCCGCATCTGCGATAGCTCGCCCAAGATCTGCGCCGACTCAGAGCGGGTCTGTGAGATTGCCCGTGTATCGGGCCTTCCCCGCTCTGTGGTGGCTGGGCTCCTGGAGGAGGGGGTGGAGCTGGACGCCGACTGCTTCAGGAGCGACGAGCAGGAGGAGCCCTGCCCAGCGCCCGCTGCTACCTCCCAGTCCCCCATTTCGATCCCGGCGCCCTGTTTGCACCCTGGCCCGTCACAGGACGTGCCAAAATCCCAGCCTGAGCAGTCTGGCACTTGGTGGGGCCCCCAGCTTCAGTATCATTCTGCCTCTGTAACCGAGTTGCAGCCAGCTGCTCAGGTGGCCCCACCATGCCCCCCAGAAAGCCATCCCCCCCAGGAAGTCAAAACCCTCGGCCTGGTCCCCGCAGCCCACTCCCCATCTCACTTCGATTGCCACCCGTCAGCCCTCGCTTCCCAGAGATCTCCCTCCCCTCGCAGTTCCCCCTGTGAGGCCCCGCCCCCCGAGCGACGGGCCTCGCCGCAGCCTCGTGCCCTCTTCGCCCCACCCCCTCTCTCTGTGTTCCAGCGCAGCTCCCCGACACAGTCGTCGCTGCCTCGCCTGCGTGCCGCTGGCCCCCCGCCTGAGGGAGACCTGCGCCCTCGAGGTGGCTCCCTGAGGCAGGAGGCTGGCTGGTGCTCGGGGGGTGGGGCTTGGAGGGGAGGCGACGGCGAGCGGCTTTACCGGGGTAAGCACGCTTCCCGAGAGCTGGTGAGGGCGTCGACAGTGACTGGCTTCGTGCGCAGGGAGGGCTTCGGCCGGTGGGACGAGGCAGGGGAGGAGGCGGCCACCAAAAGGGGCGCCAGCTTCCGGAAGAGGCTGGAAGGATTGTTTGGGGGAAGGGAGAAGGAGAGATGGAGGGGCAGCGAGATGGATCGTGGGAGGCGGAAGGCGCAGATGGAGGAGCCCCCCAGTGCTAAGAAAGTAGGGCAGGTGGGGGAGGTCCTGGGGCAGGCAGACTCCAGCCTCCCGCTGGCCGGGTCCCTCTTCCGCTGCGGATCCCAGGGCTTCCTGGAAGCGCGGCCTCAGCGGCGTGAGGCCCGAGAGCGCCGGCAGCAATGGGTGTCATCCCTGGAGATCGCCCGTGCCGGGCTGGGCCACAGCGCCGTGGGCTTGAGCCTGGATCAGAGCAGGCCGCTGGCCGTGGCTGGCGGTGGTGAAGACGAGCGCCTCTCCTCTACGGCCAGCCTCTTCCACCTGTCCCGCTCCCAGAGTCCTGAGGGCAGCTGCCCATCACTGTCACCCCTATCCTCCCCGTCCCTGTCACCACCGCCCCCACCCCCCCCACGGCTCACACGTTCCCGCTCCTTCCGGGACCTCGGCCGCAAGGTGTTTGGCTCAGTGAAGCCGTTCACTTTTAAGACTCAGAGTCTGAGGAAGTGAGGCAGAGTACGATCACAGCACAATGACGTGCGGGGCAGTGCATTCCCGCACCAGTGGCCGGATCATCAGACTTCGGTTGCAGCCTTGTGATGATATGGAAACCATGGCCAGCTCAGCATCCGCACCGTGCCGCCTTCTATTGTCTCTTGGCTGGACTATTGCATGGAGATGGGTGTGTGCGCGTGTGTGTGTATGCGTGCTCTCTGCAGTGGGGTGTGTCTCTTTGCCTTTCTATAGCCATGTACTTTGCCCTTTACATACAATACCTGTATTCAGTGACAAATCTATTGTGGGGTGAAGTAAACAAAAGGTATTACCACTAAAGAAAGTTAGATGTACTACGCGTTCAGAATTATTTTAAAACAACAGCCTGGAAATACTTTTTATCTGTGATCCTGAACCTTATAGCATATTTACGATTTCAGTACATGTTTCAATTGCCAAATGTGTTACGGATCATTGTATTAATGTATCTGTAAACATTTAGTCCACTTATGATGTAGCTTAGTTATGGCTTTCTTCTGTTAAGTGTAATATGAAAAAGATTATTAAAATGATGACATTTTTGCCTCAGTCACACATCTCGCTGTTCTTGTTTAACCTGGCACTGGTACAGTAGCTGGAAATGGATTCAGTTAGAAAGCATCTATGAGTGAGTGTGTCAGGAACCAACCATTTGCTGCATTCTTTGTATCTCCAAAATATTTATTCAGGCATATGAAACAAACTGAAAGATATTCTGCTTGTCCTGGAAACACACCGCTTAGGTGCATAAGCAGACAGTGGTTATGAGGGATCTTCCACAGACCACGTTTAACAGAATAAGACACTTAGGATTTGCTTTACCATTTCAGTCCATCATGACAGTTCTTGCATCCTAAATGTACCGTCCACTTCCTGGATATTTACATATCTGGAGAATCTTAACACCTCACATCCTGTTCCTGTTCTGGGCAGCATTCCAGCCCCACCTGCCAGTGACTTTCAGTGCATGTGCTCCTGGACAGGCCCCACCCCCCTTGGGTCATGACATCATACTTACTTCAGTGTACACCACTCCCTCCCTCCCCAGTGTCCTCCTTCTGCTTGCCAAACATGCCCTTGTACAAAGCTTTCTCCCGCTGGTACTCGCTGCTCAGCCTCTCTTCAGCTCGCTGCAGGTGCCGCTTCACGTTTGCATCTGGAAGTGGGAGAGAGAACGGCAGCATGACACCATCACTGCAGAGGTGTGACTGCACACTCGTGGGGCTCTGACTCACCACTAGGCTGCCCTCTGCTGGCCTCTGTGAGGTACTGCCGGGCAGTGTGTGCATCACCCAGCTCCAGAGTGGCTACCCCCGCTCGGTACAATGCTTTGACGTCGCCCGGGCGCCACTGAAGCACACGCAGACTGTACTCTTGCACCCGGGTATAATCGACGCACTCCCTCTGAAGCAGGCAGGCTGAGTAATCAGACGAGATGAGGATTATTACATTTAACGCGCTTAACTTCGCAGATCCGACAGATGCAAGTTGTTTACATATTTTAACTGCTACAAAAAAAACCTCCACTGCAAGGTCCTGTCTTAATTACCCTTAATTTTATAATCAACATTCAATGTAGATTTCCAAAATAATTAGGAAAAAATAGCTTTTACATCAATGAAATTGAAGTGGCTCAGGGCCTCCGTGATTGCGATCAGGAGGTGGCCGGTTTGAACCCCATCCTCGGCAGAATAGCCACATCTCCACTGGGCCCCCAAAAACGGCTGACCCTGTGCTCGGACCCCAAGCTTCACTCTAAACTGTATGCTGACGTACGTGAAAAGCAGCATTCTGGTGTCCCTGAACTCGTACAAATGGTACATCAAGCTTAATTAGCATTAGTATAGGAATGAACCGTGTATAATGCAAAAGGCGTTTCAGTGTAAAAGGCTGCCTGTGGACCCCCTGACCTCCTGCAAGCTACCTGCTAGATTGTTGTAACAATCCACCTGTGTGCTTCTCAGCAGCGCCTCCTGCTGGGGGGTGAGGGCTGGCGCCTGCGGACTGAAACCCTTTAGCGTGGCCGTCACCGCAGAGTCCAGGCTTCGCAGCACCAGCAGGGCGCGGTGGTAGCGGCCAATGGCAGCGCGGATGCGTTTCTCCCGGTAACACGTGTTCCCCTCAGACTTTAGCCGCACGGCCTCTTGCAGCTGCTGGTCTACCTTCGTCACCGTGCCTCCCACGGCCCCGGCGGCTCCGAGCTCCTCTGAGTCCTCGGGAGGGCAGCTCGCCGTGGGCTCCATCGCTTATACAGATCAGGTGGCTCCGCCGCTTCCTCCCCCAGGCTGCCATATTGGACATATTGCAGTGAATCCCATTACTCATGTATAAAACTGGAAAAAATAATCACTGTAATAGAAAAAACTCAGATAGCTAAGTGTAATACATGTCATATTGCACGCAAAGGAAGGATATGTGTAAAAAAACAAAAAAAAAGTTCAGTGAAACAGTTACACTGCATTAATAACAAGAATAAACAGTATTCCGGTGACGTACCCTGGCCTTGTACCCTGTGTTGCCTGAGATAATCCTGATGGATAAGGGGCTAGAAGATCTATCTGTATAGAACAGGTTTGAAAACTGTTTACAGTTTCTGTGGGATATGAATGAGATCAACAACTGCTAGTGAATCTACCACTACAACCGCTGCAAAGGCTGGGGCTCAGCCAGAACCCACCAGTCTGCTCTCCGAAAAACATTATGGGCCAGCCAGTTCCCAGCGTGCCAGGGAAAGTGCGTCACAACACTTAACACGTCAGGAAAATCAAAAAGCGGCCACACATCAAAACAGGACATCCAGGCTCACCACCCATGGCGGGGTGAGGAGGGACCTCCAGGCAGATGGCACATCATTTGAAGTGCGAGGAGTCGGCGGAGGGGGGGATGGCCACCTGGGGGGGGCCCTAAGGAAGCTGCTCTGGCCACGTGGACTGGGTGGAAACCCTCAGACAGACACGCTGGGATAATTATAATCCCCAGCTGGAGTTGAAATGTATGGGGATCCCTCAGAACAAGCTGGAGACCGTGGTCTTCAAATGAGTGCTCGGGTCTGACTGGTTCTGCATGCTGCCAAGCTCATCAGGAGACGTGGTGTCAAGATAAGAGGCTATAATCTCCACGAGAGCCCAGCATCGCCCTGATAGCACACCATAACTGCCCTGGAATGGTTTAGCGCTTCAGGCGGACAGACAATGGGTGAAAATATGCGCGCTTCACCGTACTTGTGTTCTCATGTACCGATTTTAAGGTATCGTCCATTGTCCAGGACCAGTTCCAATGTCAAAAACAGAACCACAGAGAAGAGTTAAAATCCCCAGATGTCATTCTTGCCCCGCGCCAAATACCAGGGATGTGTCGGCTGCATCCTGGCCAAATGAGAACAATCCCAAAAGTTGTTGCATCTCACGTTCGTTCTTGGGAGGCAAGTTAGCGAGACCGCTCTTGCCAAGACCACAAATATGATCTTTGTGTTCTTGCTATTGAGATACACCCAATGTTTTAATCAGGACTCCATCTTAATGTTAAGTCTCAAACTCCCAGTCCTGGGGGGCCGGAGCCCTGCACATTTTTGGGTTTCCCCACATTTAACACACCTGATTCAACTCCTTGTGCTATAATTACCACACAGCTTTTGAGCTGAATCATTTGTGGTGGAACAGGGAAAGAACTAAGCTACACAGGACTCCGGCCCCCCAGGACTGCAGTTTGAGACCAGTGTGTTAAATTTTAATAAGTTTAATAAACATGCTTTGTGCAGAAACACTGAGGTATTTAATGAGATATACCTATCGCATGTGAAGCAACAATACTAACCGCTACATACACCATGCTGTCCACCCACAGTAATATATAGAAGTGGTTCCCTTTGAGTTTTGGAAATCCGCACTGCAATTGAATGAATAAATGAATTTGAATGAAATTTTATCCCATGACAAAATATCTTAGCTTAATTATGTTCATTTCTGAAGAACACAAAGTTTGAAAATTACAATAACAAAATCCTCAGTAAAACAAAAGCAAAACTCTTCAGCATCAGTGTAGTGACTGGACGTTTTGCCTTTGTTGGGCAGAATGCATTGTAAATCCATCCATCCATTTTCCAACCCGCTTAATCCTAAGTTTTTACAAAAATCACCAGAGAATGCAGATGGAAATGGGAAAGTGTACTAGAACGTGATGGAGCAGCACAGAAATGATCTTGGTGGATGCACAAAATATTGACTTCAGGTAACAATATAGTCATTATGGATACAGATTTTTAAATGCCGCTACGCTAATTTTATATACATCTGTCATATACAGTGGCGATCAAAATTAGAGATTTTGTATTATACAGTCGCAGCTTATCCGAATTTAAAGTTATTCTAACATTAACAGAAGGAATGCATTTCAATCATATTTCATCAGTGAAAGATATGCCACATCACAAAATAAACGGTTTTAACAAGAAATATCAAGAAGCCATACGATCAAAATTAGAGAACCGTTCATTTTTTTTTTTTGTAGAACACAAATGAATTTCATCAACTTTTTTTGATGGTTATAACTTTCAGAAATGAATAGGAAGCATAGAGAGAGACCCTCGCTTTCAGCGTCCACAGGACATAACCAATTTCGCACACTGCTCTGACTTCCCACTTGTCTTCCAGTTTCTTCCACACTTTGGTAACTGTAGTGGGTTTGTTTGCCAAATTTTCTCACCAATTACTTTCCATAGCTTCTTGGTCATTTCATCACCTGGATGTTCTCAGTTTTGCAGAATTGCTTGACCTATTCTGCAGCGTGGTAGGGGGCCATCGCCTTGGATAAAAATGACCGGCCGACCGGGTGAAGCTCGTGGTGAAAGATCTGCATGTCGCTGAAGGAGGTTCTGATACTCATTGGTGTTCACCTTACCATGTAGCCGCTTGAGAGACCCGATTCCTGCTGCGGAGAACATACCCCACCCATGACACTTACCCCTCCCAAATTCTCTGACTTCTTCAAATACTTTTCGTGGAGTCTTTCCTCAATTCAACGCCACAAATAATGTTTCCCATCTGAACCTATTAAATTAAACTTGCTTTTCTCTGAAATTAACTTTTGACCAGTTCTCCTCTGTCCACATGTGCTCCTCAGCAAAGGACTAGTCTAACTGTTTCATTCTTCTTGCTGATGAGTGCCTTTTGGTCGCCGCAGAGTGGGCTTTCAGTTCATAGTGTTCTAGAGGAGACCCTGTCAAGACATGTTATTGCCCTGGCCAGAACAACTCTGGCGAACAATTCTAGCTGTTGATCCGATCCCCCACGAGTCTTCCTATCATTCTATTCACTATTTCATGTGTATAAGAGGGTCAACTCATCAGCCTTCATCTGGACATCCTGACATCACAGGATTTCAGTAACTCTTACGAAATACCTATCAATGTTGCAAATAGACTGTGGTTGCCAGATATTTCAATATATTTCAAATAAGATCCAAAAACTGTTAAGTTTAACAGATCATTCCCTAATTTTGATCAAATGCCTTCTTCAAATTTCCTGTCTCCAACATTTATTTTGAAACGTGACATAGCAGTCACTGATGAAATGTGATTAAAATGCATCTCTTCTATTCAGGTTTGAATAACTTTGAATTCGGATAAGCTGCTACTTTGTATATTACAAAAACGTCTCTTGTTCTCCGCTTTTGATAGCCACTGTATAGAGTATGTCGTCGTAAAACATTAACGTATCACGATTAACAGAAATGTGTATGAAATTAATTACAAAATTAGAAGAATCTCCAGTTATTGTCTCTTATACCGCATAGTAATTGTGATTTAGCTAAAGAATCAACAAGAAACGATAACAATTTTTACAAACAAAAGTTTGCTTTGTCTTAACTTGCCAGTGCCGAAAAGTAGACAGATTTTAGAAAGCTATTAATACAGAATGCACTTCGCCTTTTAAATACAGGTGGGATATTTACGTACCTGACCCTAACGTTACCGGCTGGATGCCTAGAGCGTCACACCCTGTTGCAGGTGCAACCCATTAAATGATCACACACAATAGACTGAGAGAAATCCCATTTAACACATTCTCATTCACCATTTAAGTCACTTTTCGGTTAATGAAGTAGCTAGCTAAGGATACGGAGGGCCGTTTGCACACCGACTCCCCCCGGGATGCGGATCTGCGCCCGTTTGCCGCCCTTTAGCTGCCTCGTTAAACGTCGCCGATCCACAATCAAGTTTCGCTTCAAAGGCAATTTGCAAGCTCGAGTTAATATTAACCATGTAGCGCATAATAGTGTGCAAAGTTTCCGCACTTACTAGCTGGCGGCGAAAAACGTGAATATTCTGTTAAGAGAAGCGGACAGCGGGCGCGTGATCAGCTTGCCACGTGCGTGTACTTACATCAGGACTATATTGTGTTTATTCACTTGGGGAGATGCGTCCACTTTCACCATGAAAAAGAATAAAAATGTCTTCTCTGTGCTACCCAGAGAGATTGGTTTCAATGCAGTTGTAACCACAAAGAGAGAATTTGCTGCCACCTACTGTACTGGAGCATACAATAAAACGTCTATTTTTGGGTGAGGGAATCTTAACTTTTTTATACCCCTTTGGCAGTAAGATGAAGTCTATTTTATATTCAAGAACAAAGTTGTTGTACTTTAGTATCTCCGGATTGATAAATAGTCAGGGCTCTCATGTTTCATCAAAAGTTTGGAGTGAGAATATATCTGTTAGGCGTGCAACGTATGTCGCACGGACAATGCGTGAGACTAGAGATCCCTTCCTACCGCATTTATCGGATCTCGCTCGGCCACGTATATGCCTGCGCATCGTCCTTTAATCCTATATAACGGGACCATAGTGGGCGTAATCCCTTGCGTCTCATCGTGAGAAACACAAGGTGTGGCAAATGAATCCATTCTCGAGTCGACTGGCGGTCTGGACCCAGATGATGGGAATACACAAGAGTATGAATAACCAGGTACAATATGGAAGAACCCAGGAAGTAATCTACGGCAGCCTAATAGATTGATATGAGGTACCCTTATCATAAGGGAGATCTGAGAGAGCCAAAGAGAAAACAATGCATTAGATATATCGGGGTACTCTAGTGGACCGCGTTGATTGCTTGACTAATGATGGAATGATATATTAGCAAACAGCTGTATTATTAAAGCGAGTTTTAAAAGTTTGACACAAGCAAGTGAAATTGAACCGAAGGGGCAAGTTAGACAGAATCTCAGACAATGTCAAACTCTTGCAAAGAGCGTGTATTTCTGGGTGGTTTATTTGAGCGTGTAAATTGTGTTTTACTGTCTAGGCAAAATGTTTTATTTAATTTCAATGAAATTCCACGACATAATGACAAGGAGTTGCCAAATAATCTTTTTCGTCTATTACAATGCGATATATTGGTACCACAGTGAGAAATTACTTTCTGTTTTGCTCAATATGAGCATCAGGATAAAGTATTTGATTTGATATAGTTTTAAAAGTCTATTTGAACATATTTTGTAATTAATGTGTTGAATATAATGTTTTGTCGATTGTATTTCCATTATATTTTTAAACTACATTTTCATTAAATTTTACAAACGCATCTGCTGGTTTGGTTTGACGTGGGTTTTACCTCGGAACTAAAAATGAGTACTGCTCTGTATTTGAAAGGGGAGAAAATTCACGGGGGGGATCCGGGCGGCTCCATCGGCTATTGTGCAGCATCTTGCCTCCCGCTGCAGGGCCACGCCCTGTCTGCGGAACCGCCTCGTCATTTGCTCCGGGTTTTTAAAAATATATAAACAGAAGATATAAAGGATGTATTTTGTATTTCAATAAACTTTTTTGCTGGAAATGCATTACAGTAATAGGGGGAATAAGATCTTACTGATTACAGTAAAGGGCTGGTCTGCCTGAGTGCTGCGTCTCTTCTTCGTGCGTCACTGCTAAATCTGTGTCAGTCATTATACAGTTAGAGCATAGCGGAATATTATAGCCCAACCCATTTAAAATAACGACTGTACATAAAGATTAATTCGCTCGGTTCTGTTAACATACTAAATCAATCAAGCTCGATTCTGGATATCTTCTCGGTTTTTGATTTTCCTTTTCGAAGGACCAGCTACCATGGAGCTCGATCGGCGACTTCTGCTTGCTCACTCGGCCGCCTACACCCTCTCCGTGCTGGCCGGCTTGATGGTGGTCATCCCTCTGGCACTTAACGGGTCTGACTTTAAAGGACGCTGTGTTCTATTCAGTCAGGGGTTCTGGAGGACGGAGAATGTAACTGGGAGCGCAGAAAAGGCCGAGTGGGTGTCTCGGTTGATAGTGCAGGAG
Source organism: Mormyrus hasselquistii (assembly GCA_026779605.1). NCBI lineage: Eukaryota > Metazoa > Chordata > Actinopteri > Osteoglossiformes > Mormyridae > Mormyrus > Mormyrus hasselquistii. The sequence continues at coordinate 9,509,584 of JAODKE010000002.1, forward strand.
TGGGGTCCGTCCGCTGCATGCCAGTTCCCCACGTTTGTCGGGGTGTTTACGGTGCTGTACGGCGCGGCGCAGGGCTGGCGGAGCATATTTTACCTCCATCGCCGACACGACGAGTGAGTATAAATATTACATTTGACCGACAAGACTAAAATGGTGATGTTAATGCTGTTTTCCTTTCCCTCTAGCACCCTGTTCTCGGCTTTCCTCACAGTATTGCTGAGCCTGTGCATACTGTTCCTGTCCGTAGGAGCCAGTGTCACCTTCACCCTGGGGCTGCTTTCTTGGTGTAACACCGTGACAGACCGAGGCGCCCGCCCCTACAGGTAGCGCGACGCCCATGCTGATTTACACTGATCTGTCCAAAGCGCCGCATAAAAAAAAAAAATCATTTATACCAGGGTTGCCATCTGGTGTGCCACCTCACGCTTTAGGACTCTCACGTAAGATATCTTACCTCAAATCTATATGTTTCCATTATAAAACTACAATTAGCTGCATGAAAACAGTAGGTGTATTTGGCAAACAATACAGACTATTCACATGACAGTAAAACTGTCACATACATGTAAATGCCTGTGTATGTGTGTGCAGATTAGCCTCTAATGGAAAATCTCAGTCCAGCCAGCTGACCAAAGTTGGCAACCCTCAAAAATTGTTACTGTTGATTTTTGCAAGATTATCTATCCAATTTTGTGTTTCCCTACTGCTTACCAGCTGTGCAGAAGCGCAGTCCGTTCCCATGTACCTGGATGTCGACACGTCCTCCTTCTACACCGAGCTCACCGCTGCACAGGTACGTCCATTGTTAAAACAGGCAACCCTTTTTTATCTCTGCTTTCTGTTGCTGTATCTTTCTAACACATTCGCATATAAACGCTATCACCAGTGGCTGCATGTCTAGGCCTAAATTGCTATAACTCATGGGTGGAACTGCATTTTTTTTTTTTTTACTAATCAGCTAGCTAGTGTTCGTTTTTTTAATTTGTCTAAATTACTTGCTTCAGGCAAGTTGGCGACCTTAATTTCCAGCCCTGCCACAGCTCTAAGGTCTGCGACCCTATTCTGGGTTAGAGGTTATGAAAGATGGATGGGTTTATTCTTGGAGATTATAAGAAATAAAGCAGAACATTCTTAAACTGAAAACGTGAAATCGCATTGTACTGAAATAGGTTTTTTATACAGGAATATCTGGGTAAAAAGTTTTCCTCGGTGGTCAGAAATGTCATGTTTTTTCCACAATTCATGGGTCAGTTACACATCAAGCATAATATATTAAACAAATATTAAGTTAAAATACTTTACTTTCCCTCCAAGATGGAAATTCTTTTGCAGTAGAGAGGTAAATAAAGTTCACAGAAACAGGTTTATAGTGGATTACAAAGACAGAGTGCAGAGTGGTCTACGGTATTTGGGTAGGTGGTCTGCATGAATTTAATATGTTCCATGTCTCTCCTGGCCCTCTTTTTGTCTCAGGCGTCCCTGTGGTGTGTCACGGCCCTGTGGCTGAGCCACGCTGTGCTGTCCTTCCTGCGCCTCTATCACTCCCACAGCCAGAAGATCAGGGGGCCTTGTCTGTCCAGAGAAAAGGAGTTCCTCCTGGGGAGTGCTACTGTGGAGAGCAGCGTCCCACCCCCAGACCCACAGGGGACACCTGGAGTTTTTATCTAGGGGCAGTTTGCAAAAGCACAGGAGCTCTTCCGTGGGTCTTTTATGTGTGTTTAGTTGAAAATTGTGTGGTGCTCTGCATTTAAATGACAAAGACCTGAGCTTATATATGTCTTGTTTGTTACTGTTTATTATAAATAATATTTCTTGTTCATTTCCAAAATATCACACACCTATAGCCTGAATTGTTGACACTTTTCCAGTCACAAAAAAAAAACAGGTGTAATATTATAAATGTTGTTTTCTTAAGCTTTAACACTTTTCTAGGACATGCTCCAAAGGTAACCACACACTCTCTCACCTGTGAAGGTTTTATGACGCTATCTGTGTTGAAGCAATTGAAGAAGTCACTAAGCAGCTTTCTCGAAGCAGTGCTTTAAATACTGGTGAAAAATTATGTAACAGAGAATGGAAAGACAACTACAGGGATATTCTGTGTTGTTTACTCAGAATACATTCGTTTTCTTTCAATTATGAACCAATGATGAGGCTCTGCAGAATTGTATCCTAATTGCAGTGATGCACAGATATCTGAACTGCAAGCTGGAGGTATAGAGAGTATAACATCAATATTGTTAGATTTGATTAGCATTTTATCTATTTTCCTGTAATAAACTTGACCCACAAGGCACAAACTTGTAGTTATTTATCTTTGAATTATTTGGTAATGCTGTAGGGTGATGGTATCACTTGTGTTCATGTTCTACTTTTAATCCATGCAGGCTATTTTTTAGCTGGTGTTTAATTAATGCCGAAGTCCTATAGACGTGCATTAAAGAAAACATAGTTTGGAGCCAAGTTTGTTATATTGGCAGACCTCAGTTCAAATTACAGCATTCCGCCCAGCCAAAGGAAGTGGTTGTGGGCGGGACCTTAATTTAAAGGCCAATAGTATTTTGTTATTTGAATTATTGGGAGGAGTTAAAAAGAGCGGCTCCAATCGTAAAGCAGAAAAGAAACACCTGCGTAAACTCAAAACTACTGTACAGTGTCGTGTGACGCTGTGTTATTTACGGACTATAATCGATTTCTTAGCCGTAGCTAACAGTTGAATTGCTTGGGAAACTGGAAATATAGGAACAGGGCAGACGAGTGCTACTGAAAATGAATTTAGCTGAAATAAAAAAGTTGAAAGTGGCCGATTTACGGGCCAAACTCCAGGAGCGAGGCCTGGACTCGAAAGGGCTCAAGGCCGACCTTGTAGAGCGCCTAATGTCCGCGATTGAAGCCGAGTCGCAGGGCAGCGCGACAGGCGAGACCGAGGATGAGAAGAGGCCTGTCGGAGAAGACGAAAGGATGGAAACGCAGGGAGATTCTGTAATGGATCTGCCCGCGTTGGCGGTCGAAACTACAGCAGAAGCGACTCGGCAACTGCCGACTGGAGTAGCGGAAGTTAGTCCGACAGTGAAAGCAAATGAGGGATTCACTCAATTAGGCGAACTGGCCATGCCCGGATCCGGGATTTCCGAGGAGTTGACCTCTACCGGAGCTGCAATTTTAAAAGTCGACTCTCCCGCAAGCTCTGTGCCGGGACAGGAGAAGGCTTCACAGCAGATATCAGTCGAAAGCAGTCATTCTAAGCCGGCTCACACTGGGGTAGTATCGGTGTCGCTGCTCAAAGCATCACCAGAGCAGGACTTGGTCCCGGTCCCAGCCAAAGATCACGAGGAGAAGCCCGAGCAGGAGCCGGAGTCTGAGGGCGCTTTGGTGAAAAGTTCTCCTCCGGAGGATATTCGGCGGGAACAGCAGCAAAGTAGTGATCAGCCTGAGCTCCAAGCGGCAGCTTACAACCAGGCCGCCGGACCGCGGACCGGAGTGACCGCTTCTCCCGGTAGTGAACCCTCATGCCCCGAAGTCGAAGACGGCGATGAACCTGCGGGCGTTGAATGCGCCGAATCTCGTAGTGGCGTGGAGGAGGAAGAAGGACTGAACGGCGGCGATGGACGGAGGGGCGAAGACGCGGAGGCCGAAAAAGGCAGCGAGGAAGAGACCGGCTCAGAGCCCGAGAAAGGCGAGCAGCACAGCCGAAGCGCAGGTAAGCACGCTTCGCTGTTCAGTTTCCCGGGAAAGATTGTGCGCACCGACACTTAATGGCATCATTATTTTTTTTAAATGTTGTTCTTCCCGCAAGATCCCCATACTCTGTGTTGGCCAACAGGTGTACACGTTACAGATTAGAACCGTTTTTTAAAATTATTTTTTACAAATATCTTTTTGGACACCTAGTTATGTTCAATTCCCTCAAACACTGAGATGTTGTAAATATGTACTTTTTGAGGAGGTCTGTAGATATTTGAGATGTTAGTCTTTACTGAACTTTTTAATATGGGAGTTCTATAGATGAGTGTAAAGATCAATAACTGTAGGTCGACTGATCATTTTAATGAAGGACTGAAGCAAATGTCACGGTGTGAGTCGCGTCCACCCTGCATCTGACTTGAACTGCCGATAAACTGAATTTACTCGAACGTTTGTTTAGCTGTCGGTTTTGTGAGCAGCTCATCCGCATTTTTATTGCCTTGATTGAGTGTCACGTTGGTTTATGTCGGCCCCCCCCCCCGTTTCCAGTTTGATCCTGTAACTTAAAGCAAACTCTCCCCAGCCCCGGTGCCCCATTAGCATCAAGTCGAAAGGATCATTTTTCCAGTTAACCAGATCTGCCATCATTATTATATATCATTCTGAGTTAGTAAAATAACTTAGTTAATTTGCATCCTTTGGTAAAAGAAACTTCATATATTGCAATTTTTAGTTTGAGGCAACGTGTCAAAATTAACGTTTTTACACTACATAAATACACACTGAGACATACTAAAGCAGGAGTTGCCATAGTGTTGAGTTCCGCCATTCAGTTGTTGATGTTTTGGTGTGTCGTTCAAGTGTGTTTCATCTGTTATAACCTAGAAGGTGTATTTAATACCTTGATAGTGCTTCGCCATCCCTAATCATGAATGAGATTTTACAGCAGTTATATTCTGCTCTTCACCTTCATGAATTCCTGTCATCCATCATCGCAGTCAGGTGGATGGCACCATACCTGCTCGCATTGGCTGGTGTGACCTCGTTTTCAGTGGAGTAACGTAGTCATAGTCCCATCTGTACCTGGGATGTGTTTGTGCTTGTGAAATCATTTTCTCTGCCAGTAGCTGTTTGAAATCCAGGAATTGAAGGTTGTGCTTCACAGGTCTTCATAATAGCTGGCTGTCTTCCTGGTACTGAATCCACAAATCGGTTACGGCGAGATCAAAAAATGCATGCTTGTATGCCCCGTCCCCTTTCTTGTGCTTTTTCCATCCTGTAATAGATTACCATCCTACACTCTTTATGATTTTCTGTAGCCACTGCTAGCCTGGAATCCTGGATACACACATTGTGGTCTATTCCCTTGCCTGAAGAGGCCATGGCTAATTGGCATATTCCACATTTGTGAATCTCCCCGTATCCTCGTTCAATATCTTTATTATAAGTGCATGAGGGATCGCGAAAGTCAGACGTCCTGATCAGAGGGTGTATAAAAAAACGTCACACCATTATGTAAAGCATGCTGTTTCTAAGATGGTCCCTTACAAAATACTGTACCTTCAGACACACACTCTTGAATTCGTAAGTTAGTAACTTTTGAGTAACACATGCTGGTGGGAATATCACCTTTCGGATGAACAGGAAGAGGAAGTTGTTCAGGCTCCATGCCCAGACCTTTGCTATCACTTAATTTAAGGTTTGTCCTCTGGTTGAATTCAACAATAGCCTTTGTGTACCGGGAGATAAAATGTTCCTTGGAAGGGATGAAACTGAATTGACATTAAACATACATTCGGAGAAATGTTGCTTGGTAACTCTATTTCCTAGAGGGTTCATTGTCGTTTGTAGAAAGAAAACACTGGACAGAGAGAATTTCTGTAGGCAGAGAGAAATATTTGCATGCATTGCATTTGTGTACAATATTTATTTATGCATTTTGTCACAGCAGTTTAACGACTAATCTTGGGCGGCATCTTATTTTTTTTTGTTTGTTTTTGTACCATCCAGACACTATACAACCCTATACGGGATTTTGACTGCATTTTCCAAAGCAGTGCTATTCTGACATTATGAAATCTTGGCAGTAAAATTTGCTGAGCTGAGGGTTGCCGGCAGAAATACTGCAGTATGCCGTGTTACCGCAACCGCACCCAAGCCTAGTGATAACTTTTTAATTGGTTTGTAAAAGCTCACCCATTTCACTCCACTGCTTGTATTTGTGTTCCTTGCAATTGATCTGCCCTCTTCTGGTCTGGAGGAATCATTGCTGTACACAGTATGTGCCTTGAGTCCCAGACAAATGTAGTATGGTGATTAATCCTTTTGAGTTTAATCAGGAGTCAGAAGCTGCTTCTGTAGAATTTCAAAGTCAGTTTTTTTTATTGTATCTACGTAGTTACATCCAGTATTGTGTCCCATGCTGATTTTTATATACCTTTCATAGCTCTTATCAAAGTATTCGTCACAGGGGGTGTCCCAAGCACCATCTTCTCTGCGCTTCCCCTTTTAGAACTGAGTCCTTTCCCCTTGGTGTCTTTACTAGGGCTGGTCAAAAAAAAAATCGATTTTTCGATATATCGTTTTTAAAAATGTAGTCGATTTTCAAAATCGATTCTCAATGGACACGAATCAGTTTTTTTTGATATTCTCACACACATAAATGGCAGAATTAAAATTTTTGGGTGAAGTATCTACACTGTTCATAGGCTTGCAGCCTACATGTTACAACTAATGCTGTGAGATTTTATGTCT
>JAODKE010000002.1:9516121-9528806 GCA_026779605.1 Mormyrus hasselquistii
TGTACTTAAAATTAAAAAGTGTTTATATACAGGTTTGTGGCTCTTAATTTCCTTTTATTAATTAACCACTTGTAATAATATGTTCACTGTTACTATTTTATAAATGTAGGATTTGTATTAAATCTATATTCATTCATATTGTCAAATCAAGAATTGAAATCGAATTGGAACATCTGAATCGATACCCAGCCCTAGTCTTTACTATTATTTTTGTGTTTTAGGGTCCAAATACTTCCTCTCTGTATGAAACGTCTGCCAGTCATTTCTGTTGATTGTTGATGGAAAACATAACTGAGGCAATATTGTTTCTTTGTATAAGTATGGCCAAAAGCCCCGGACCATGTGACAACAAGCCCAGGACACTATGGTCAGAAAGCAAACTTCCCAGGTTTCATTGATTTAAAGCGTAACAATTCTTGGCAATTTCAGCTGGTCCTGTGATGCTTAGTAGCAGAACTCACTTTTCTGGGCCTTCAAAATACCTATAAGCTGCAAACTAATGAAAGTTCGTACGACCGAGGCTAACATGAGAGAGCTAATAGATACAGTAACTTCTGAACACAATGTACATATTCATAATTTGGCAACACTTTACTTGAGGGGGCACAAATAACTTAGTAACTCGGTTACTACTCAAGTACAAATCATGAGCAAATATAGTAACTGTATGAAATACATGAATCGTCATGATTTATTAATGATGACTTGGTTACTGGTTAATACATTAAGTAAGAGTGCACTACTACAATATATGTGCCCCCTCAAGTAAAGTGTTACCCATAATTTTTTTGGTTACATTGTGCAGCAGTAATTAGTCTGCATTCTATTAAGGTTACAATGTTGCACTCTACATGGTTTACGTCGGCTTCTGATTACATCATGTTAATAGTTTCCTAATGATTACGTTCTCTGTTATGCAGTGCTAAATGATATTCCATAGTAGAATGTACACATGCGAGCGTAACTTAGAACTAAGTTAAACCCTCTCCTTACAGACTCCCGAGGGGCAGAGACGGCAGGGAGTCACACGGAGTCTCGGGGGCAGAAGCGGCCCCATGGCGAGAGAGGAAGGGGCTACTATGAGTTCAAGGAAGAGATCAACTACAACAGGTACCCGAGAGCTCACTTGGATACCGGCTCTTATGCTTTGGTAGTTTAGCTGTGTTTAGAAGATGCCATGCTGAAATGTATAGAAATGTCCATTCTATATTTCTATGAGGTGCAATACTGCAAATGAGCGAAAATGATACAGCACAGCAAAAGAGTATAAATGTATAAGCAGATTGCGATGCTGAGTTTGACATCTGTCCGGACCTGGCTCTCTCTCCAAACCCTCCCTTCCTGTCTCCATAAATAACACTTCTTTTCCTTCATGGTCACTGCTCTCTGTTTTCTATGACCATTCAGTTGGCTGCTGTTTGTCTCTCTTAATCTGTCACACCACTTTAATTGCGCGAATTCCCTGGAACCAGCCGCGAGATGTTTCTCTCTTTTGCGAGACCCTCCCCACAGGTGGACTGATGGCCCTGATGATGGGTCGGTGTGCTGTAGAAGCAGGCTGAGGGGGGGGGTCTGCTTGTGCTATCTCACGTTTTTTTCCCCCCACAGGGCCAAGTCCCCAGAGCCCGAGCCAGAGCTGGAGGAGGAGGTGGATGAGGGAACAGTGCGACTGGACACCTGTAAGCCTTTCTGCGTGCTGCCATCTTGTGGCTACACACTAACATACACAATGTGCAGATGATTTGCTCCTAACCCTTTGGGTATCTGCAGTTCAAACCCGCCTTCAGTGGAATCCCCCACACCAACATCTGTAATTAATTGACTTGAATGAACTAGGTTAATTGCTTCACCAACTCCCATCCTTGTTTTGATCAGACAACTGCGACCTGCATTTTGAAGTGAGCCCGGGCGGCAGCACTGGGAAGCCCCTGCTTTCTGAGAAGTTCCCCTTGCTGTGGTCGGGTTGTCGCCTGACCCACGGCGTTGACCAGGGGAAAGTGGGCTTTGAGGCCAAGGTGGGAAACCTTCCCCGTTGCACTTGCTTCTGCCCATTTAGTGTTTGATCTCTGCTGCATGTACCTGTGTACTAGGGCTGCGCAATTAATCATAAAAAAAATTGATCTCGATCCACACCTCCATGCGATCTCATTTCTAAATTACAACGGTTCTTCTGCATTGTATTACGTCAGCTGGATCAAAACAAGCGCTCCTACTTTTTCCCAGAGAGTCTCAAGTGTCCCATAATTTTGCATTCTCTCTAACAGGGACTTTTCCATGGCACCAGGCACCTTACTTTTGGTACTTGAAGTAGGTACCAAAAGTACGGTACTTCAAGGTGTTGGTTTTCCACTGTCGTAAAAACCAGTACCGGCACTGAATGACATCACAGCAGTAGGCGGGGTATTTTGTATTGAATTCGAGAGCTGGCTGTAGTATATTACAGGGCTGGCCGATGTGCGATACTAATAATGACATCGCATGTTGTGCATGTGCCATTCTTGCTTTGCCAGTCAGCTGGGTTAAGATCAGGCTTTTTCTTACCTTCAGTTGAGTACAGACAGTATAGTTCAGGGAACTTGAGTCTCGCTAAAACGTTTTTACTGTGTCATAGGAAAAAAAATGATCAAGCTTTGCAATTTTAATTATTATTCCTTTTCAAAATTATCTAGTATAAGTTTAAGGTTTACCTCTGCTCCTTTTGCATGAGCGCTGCATGTGTTCTGAGACAATCATAATCATTTTCATCCTGGCTTTTAAAATCATTCCTAGATGCGTTTTTGAGATTTGTTGAACTCCCCTTTTTGTTTCTTAAAATTACTCCTAATTTTTATTACAACAATATTGCATTGCAATACTTAGAAAATTTCCGGTACCATGCTGGCCTAGTATATTATTTTTATGCTGTCCTGATCTCTGGTTCTTCTGACCAGATTGCAGTTAAAGATTGGGTCATTTCATTTGTCCAGACATTCCCTATTTTTATAATTATTGTCTATTTCCATAACCGTCCGACAAAGAAAGCATTTCAAGTCCCGCCCCCGAAGTACCAAAAAGTACTCCATTGGCATTTTTGAATGGCTGGTTGAGTGTTTCGTTTCTTTTTTCAGTAGTTGATATGCCGTCTTGGAATCAGTCATATGTTTGGCACAGACATGTTTTTGTTTCCTTTTGTATTTTCATGAGTCCAAAAAATGTTTAAATTTAAGAAAAAAAAAATCATTGCAGAGAATAATGATCTCAATTCTAAGCAAAAGAATTGCGATTAACATTTGATTTGGAACCGTGCAACCCTACTGTGCCCCTTTATTTACGCTTGACTTTTTTCCATTTCGTGACTGTTTCTGAACAACTGTAAACTCACTGTATCTTGTACTTACCATTCATGATTATCCTGCTTACGGAATGCACATCCTTTGTTTGTCCGCTGCTGTTCCCTGTTGTCCTCTATTGTTTGATCAGCTGTGGTTTTTGCTTTTTTTAAAGTATGTGAAGAAGCTTCCCGTGACCGGCCTTAACCTGGAGGAGTCGGACACCCACGTCCTGAGGGTCGGCTGGTCTGTGGACAACTCCAGCTTCCAGCTGGGTGAGCAGCACTGCTCTGCATTCAGGCAGAGCATTTGGGGAGGCCATGCTGTCTGGGCTGGAATAAGTACAGGCATTTTTTGGGTCATTGTGTTTATTTTGTGAAGAATACACTACTGCACTACTGAAAGCAGAGGGAAACTATACTGTGATTATACTGCAAGAAGATGTAAAGACAAAACTGGCGAATTATGGAAAAGGGTCTCGGATGATCCAGTCGCCCTTTGCTCTTTTATGACCCTGTGTGTAATGTTCATCTTCACAGGTCAGGTGGAGTTTTCCTACTGTTACGATGGGCGGGGTAGGAAGGTGACGGAGGGTAAAGAGGAGGAGTTTGGCGAGCCCTTCTCAGAAAGCGATGTCATTGGCTGCTACGCTGTGAGTTAGCAGTTGCTGGTCAATATGGCTCCTCCTACTGTGCTCTGCTCTCATCCCTCTATAACCTCTCTGCCGGTGCACATGGCTCCTTCCACTTTCTTATCCCTGTTGCTCTTACACCCCCCCCCTATTTTTTTTCCCCTGGCACTATGCATGAAAGTCTCTGACTGGGTGGGAGGGCGTCTCTAATGTTGGATTATGTGGGAAAGGGTGTTAATGACCGATGGGGTATATCTTTTTATGTCCTGTCACTGGGTGCTTCTCATCTCCCCCCCCCCCCCCCAGGCATTTTTGGACAGTGAGGTAGAACTCTCTTTTCACAAGAATGGCGACCCCCTGGGCGTGGCTTTCCGCCTGTGCCGTACCACCCTGGATGGCCGTGCCCTCTTCCCACATGTGCTCTGCCGGAACTGCTCCGTCGCGCTCGAAATAAACTCGAGTGGATCGCCGTGGTACCCCAGCCCTGCAGGCTTCAGCCCCATCTCATCCCTGCCCCCCGAGCTTAGGGTCCGGGCCCCACTGCCCCCAGTTTCAAAGCGTGACTGTGAGGTGAGAGCTCCTCTAGGGGGTGCTGTTTACAAATTACTCAGAATTCGCCTGTTGTCTCCAAGTGGGCCGTGTGAGCCTGTGATGCTAGTCTTGCCTTCCCCTAAGGCTATGGATTATATGGCAGGTTTTGATGATGGTCGGTATGCCTGGTGCTGGAAAGACTCACTGGGCCCAAACACACATGGCCCAGCACCCAGAGAAGCGCTACAACCTGCTGGGCACACGCACCGTCCTCGGAAACATGCGGGTAAGCTCCGCCTATCCCGGCCACAGGCCCCGCCTCCCTCCTGATGGGTGTATGGGCATCAATGTTGTGCCCCTCTTCTGTTGGTCAGAGTGTCCCAAGTCCTGCGCAGAAGGACCAGATTCTGCAGCAGGCCACACAGTGCCTGAGCGAGCTCATCAGGATAGCGGCCCGGCGCCGCCGAAACTACATCCTGGACCAGGTGAGACGGCACGGCGGGTGCGGGTGCAGGGACGACCCAAGTGTGGCTGCGTGCGTGCTCATTCAGCCCCCAACGTTCTGCCGATTCATCCCCCACCCCCCCAGGCCAACGTGTACTCCTCGGCCCAGCGGCGCAAGATGCAGCGGTTCAGCGGCTTCCAGCGGCGGGCGGTGGTGGTTTGTCCGAAGGATGAGGAGTGGAGGAGACGTCTGGAGCTGCACCAGCAGCAAGAAGGAGAGGAGGTGCCTGAAATGTCCCTCCTGAAAGTGAAGGGTGAGGCTGGATTGAGTGGGGCTTTGACGGAGGGGTGGGGTCATGGTTTAAGTGGCGGAGCCAGACTTTGCAAGATACCGAGGTGTCTGCTTAGGTGTCTGACTTGCTGTCTACTCACTCTCACTGCTGCCCCTCTCGTTTCCCAGTGAGCTTCTCGCTGCCAGAGCAGGGTGACTACCTGGAGGAGGTGCTATTCCCTGAGCTGTCCCGCAGCGAGGCCGAGAAGCTGCTGGCTGGATATAAAGAGGAGGCGCGGCGCCTACTCCCCACCCCGCCCAAGCGCAAGAAGCCCCGCACCTGGCGAAACAAGCCCCTCCCCTCTGGACCCCCGGGCCGTAACCATAGAGACTGGGGCCATGGTGAGTGAAGGGGGGGGTTGCCATGCATGTGGGACACAGTAACAAGAGGAAGCAAGGGACCCGTTACCATAGTGATTCCATAAATAGCTGCGTTCCTGCTCCTTTTAATCTGTGGATTAAGCAGCTTTTCCGTTTCCTCGCAAAACATTGGTTTGAACCAGAACTTTGGCTCTAGGTGAAGTTTTGAATGGGGGGGAAAAAGCCATGCTGCTGTGAAATGAAGAAGTAAAATCTTTTTCAAAAACGCATCCCCCATAGCTGTAGGCCAAGTACTGATATTTAGATGGACAGCAGTCGTTGTAGATGTGATTCATTTCATGGCTGTGACATCTGTGTGCCGTCCTGCGCAGGCTGGAACAGAGGTGGCTACAATCCTCGCCCCTATGGACAACAGCCCTTCTGGGGCCATCAGCGCCGCGAGGTGAGGTTGGGGCCCCACCGGCCAGTGGGTGACTGTTAAACACTGGGAGAGTGGAAATCTTAATTTTGTTAGTGATTTAAAGGTAAACGATCTGATCTCATCAGTCATTGTGGAATGTATGACTAATCAAGAGAAGCAGTTAGATGCTCTGTTACGAGTTCGGGAAATGAGCGTGGATGCTAACGGCTGCTCTCTGTCAGGACTTCCGGCCGTTCTATGGTCAGCAGCGTACGGAGGTAGACCGCTTCTACGGCCGCGAGTACAACCCCCAGAGGTACAGGGACTATTACCGGCAGTATTCTGGCGAGGTGAGTGGCCATGCGGACGGGAGTGACCCATGTGTGTGATCGTCTGGACGCCCTTTGAAAGACGGTGAAGTTTAATGTAAAATGTTTCTCTTTTCAGTGGAATTCATATTACCAAGACCAGAGTTACTATGGCAACAGAAACTATGGCTACGGTGGCCGTCGAGGTCATTGGTAAACGAAATTACATTATATCTTAAGGGCAGCTAAAACAACTTCTGTCCTTTTTTTTTTGTTTCTTTTTTTTTTATTTTAATAACCAGTTTGAAAATGTATGTAAATCTGTTTTAACATTAAGGGAACGTAGTTGATTTTAGTGAGCAATTTCTCTTCTGCTTTTATTCCAAAGATTTTTTTTTTCTTTTCTTTTCTTTTTTCTTTCTTTAAAATCCTCACTAGAGTGGTTTAAATGGTGTAGCTTGTGAAGAGAATGTGGCCTACCATGTTAGCATTTTAAAATGAGGAATGCTATGTTTTTGAGCTTCAGTGGGAATTAAAATAGTTTCCCTTTTTTGTGTTTTTTTTTTTTTTTTTTTCTCTTTGACAAACCAGCAACAATTGGTAATTTTTTTTCCCCCTCCATCTTTAAATGTCAGTTTATACTTTTTTTTATTTTTATTCTTTTTTTAATGCCTGAGCTGTCTTAATTTGTAAATCTAAATCCTTCCCCAGGATTCTCTGGACTTTTTATATAGGGTAAAATGTACATATTACGTGCCCCCCTCTCTCGCTTGTACAGAGCTTCTGGCGGGGGTTAGGTTCTGTGTTCTCCTGTAGGGTCACTCCCCAAACCCTGTATATTGGCAGCGTAATTATCACAAAGGAGTGCTCCCACCACGTGGAGGAGGACAGGGTGGCCGTGGTGGAGCGTAACACTCGGCGACCGAAGAGGTACGCATCACTGTAACCATGGAAACCCGTCGGCACTCAGGGTGTGATGGATGCTGGGGAATGCTAGCTCCTGTGCGGTGATGCGTTTCTGATGGGCTCGGCGGCACTGCAGCTCTGTACATATATGCCACTCCCCCCCCCTCCCCACCGTAGCATCCTGCTGTACTGTTGTGCTTTCACTTTTTGGGGCAACCTGAAGGCCTGCAGATGGCCGTGGGACATGTATCACCCCCCCCCCCCCCCCCTCCGTCATCGTGAGGCGGCACTTCGGTCTCCTGCTGGCTGGCTGTCTGCCGGTAGATGGTTCCAGATGGTCCCTCACCTACAGACCTTCTCAGCTGACACTTTCAGCTCAACAGTCACCTGAACTTTTTTCTTTCCCCTCTCTCTCTCCCCCTGAAGTCTTCACTGACTGCACTGTCATTTCTACTTCACTGCAGAACAGTGGAGAGGTGCCACTGAATGGGTTTTTGTAAAGAAGGATTGGGGGACTAGTTGGTATAGGTCTGCTCTGTGATGATGATCATTTTGTGATGTTTTGTTCATCTGTACCCAAGACTCTGCAGTATCCTGTCCGTTAATCCATTGAGTTAATCCCTCTTAAATATGCAGTTTATAGCCAGTTTTCCTCCTTCTACGTGCTCTGCTTGACTGGTAGGATTGTTTGGCTTTTGTCTAGAAATGCATCATTATCTTACTACTGATGATCAGAAGCAATATGTAAGCTACTCTGTTTCATATATCCGGTCTGGCTGGTATTTTCATTCTCTTGCTTATTTAGTTTTTAGATTTGTATTTTTTTTTTTTTTTTTTAATTGATTTGAATTGACTGTTTTTTTTCCCCCACCTCTGGACAAGTTATATAAATCCAGTATTATGGGCACGGTCTGCACATTGGGTTATAATGCAATTTGCAAATTCAGAAGTAGTGTTGCCTCAAACCAACCTATGCAGTTAATGCTGTGTGCATTAGTAAGCCCCGGATGATTGGCTACAAATCTAAAATCTTTATGTGGCATGAAGGATATTAAGTGGAGAGCTGTGAGCACAGAATTGTGGGTAATCAGTATTGCAGAGGACATCGTGTCCAATGTAAATTTATTAGCGCTGATGTTCGGGCAGCAGTTTCATTTGCACTCTCATGTGTTTATGTACTGTGAGCTTTTTTTGTCAGTGGGGCGTGCACAAAGTAAATGGTTGATCTCTGAGCTCTGCCGCTCTCCTCCTGACACTCCCCCAGTCAGATCATTGGTGACTCAAGGCTTTTCTACCCGGGGGTGCAAGGTGAGCGAGCCCAACCGCTCATCTATGCTGATTAGATAAATTTGGGGGGAAAAAAATTATATGCATTTACTCTTATTAGTAGACATCGATATGACTAGCACAAACCATGTTTTCAACATAATTTTGGAGTGAAATTTTAACTTATGTTCATGTTCAAATAGCATTTTCATCTATCTTGTGCCCCTGTACTCCGGTAAAGTTGCCTGTGAGTTGCTTGCTTCTCCTGAGGGTGGGTCCACCTTGGCAAACATCTCCCACTGTTGGCAATCCCATACCTAACATTAGATGTATGTATCCGGGGGGGGGGGAGGGAGGTTCACTTTTAAAATAAATGACTTGCATACTACTGAACAACTCAGCACACCCACCGCATGCTGGATTTTTGGGTTCACATTTGCAGCTGTGTAGACATGCAAAAAATGCTATTTGGTGTCTTATTCAAAAATGACTATTTAAATTGATTGTAATCTTTTTGAATTAATTGTATTCTATATTGATATTGCTGTAAATTACAAATGTTCATTCAACCTTTTTAAAGAAGGGTTTTTTTTATATATGTGAGTTTGAAAAAGTGATTGAGCTTATAACTGCCCTTTGCACAGCCTAATATTCAGTCCTAAATTAGTTTTTTTTTTTTTTTTCTCCTTGTTTATTTTGATGAGAAACATGAACATAATTGTTAATTGGAAACAATGATGTTGACTGATTTTTTCTAAAGCATGAAGGCTGTTTTAAAAAGCCAATAAAAATACTATTTACTGATTTTTAAAATTGTCCTTGCTTTTGCTCCCTTGACGTTTTATGTTCCTTTTCTCATCTTCCTCATCTGTTTCCCTCCCCGATCTCGTGTTGTTCTGTACCCAGTAGCCTGTACCGCGAAGCGGGGTTACTGGCATATCGGGGTAATTTGTCAGATTTAAGGTACCACAGCTTAAATGGACTTCATATTCGTTCACTTACATTTTGCCCAGACTACCTTAAATCCGACAGGTTACCCCAATAAGCCAGTAACCCTGCTTCGTGGTACAGGCCCCTGATGTTGCTCTGGGCTGTCTACTCAGGGATACAATGTTGCACTCTGTCCCCACGTCATACTCTAAGCGCAGGACGTCACGCTCATTTTGTGGTTATTTGCTATGTGCCTTGATTCACGTCAAAACCGAAGTGACAAAGCAAGTGACACTTGACCAGCAGTGTGTTCTTTGTCGTTTTATTAGCAGTGTACAAGTCGGGCAAATGGCACAATACAAATGACTGCCCAGATACGAGTGCAAACCTGAGGTGGATAGTTCAGAAAGTAAAAATCCAGATCAAGGTTTTGTTTCAACCGACCAGTTGAATATAAAGAGTCACAATCAGACTCAACTGGTTGGTTGAAACAAGATCTTGGTCTGGATTTTTAGTCTCTGGACCTAAACTACCCACCTCTGATTTGTTGTGGAACCACATAACCTCTAACAAAGTAGGAAGCTAATAAAATTATTCGGCACAATAGCTTTCAGGGAATGTGAAAAGGAGCTGTAGAAATTTCAGCCAGAGATTTGGTTCTGATATAAAATACTCTTTATTTTCTACTTTGGCTAAGAAAGTACAGTAATTCAGCACCGCATGCAATTTCTCCTTTACTTGCAGGACACACACACACACAGCAAATGTTGGCAGTGTGCAAGGATGAGCAATTTCTCAGGACAACCAGGAGTCGTCGTATTACTGCATGATTTTTGAGATACTATTGTGTAAAACTTTGAAGAACATTCTGTCTTGTTACACCTGGGCCCAGCTTTGAAACTAATTGATACTCCTTATCTTACTATGTCAAGGCTGGGAAGGATAGGGGAACATAGGAGGGTTTCACTAAGGTTTTATGTCCCGGCTGTGTACCTTTAGCGCCCCCTAGTGTGTGTGCAAGCAAAGACAACGGTAATGTTAACATTTCATGGCTCAAGTGCCCCTCACCTTACCAAACTGGAGCTGTATAAAACAATCGCTGCGTTTAGCTCTGTTGAACAGGAAGTGAGGAATTTCCCCCCCCCCCCCGCAGAGGCATCAAGCTAGTAGAGGAACTTGTGTAGCAGATGTTTCTTGGTGTTTCTTGAAGGTGGTGATGGGACGTGGCCCTCTTGCAGGTGTCTGTGATCCTGACCTTTCACTTTCATTTCTGAAGCTGTGCGGACTGGTAGGTCGCTGTTTTTTGCATGGATCTCAATTTCCATTCGAGAAAAGGAGGGGAAAAAATAACTTGGAAGTGTTAGAATGAAAGTTATATAATGTAAGAATGTGTGAAATGTTAGTCCTGTCCATTACTGTTGCTGCAGGTGTCAGTACATTATTCACAACCAAAGCAACACGCATGGGCTTCCATTATCCCCGATATTCCTTAGGAAACATTGAAGAACTGAGAGTTCCAGCCAATCCCTGTCCTTAAGCTGTCGCCCTCCTGATTTACTGTGTTACCCTTCAACTGGCGCTTTATTTACCTCTGGAAACCAAGGCGAAATGACTGGGATGTTTCAGAGCTCATATTGAACTGGCACGCTAAGGGCTGAAAGGAAGGGTATCAGACACGTGGAAGGGCTTTGCTGCTATGTGTTTTTTTTTTTTTTTTTTTTTTTTTTAGTGACAAAGCGAGCTGTGAGATGTAGAACTAAAGGAACCTGATCAGAGTCCCAGGAGCTTTGGGGGAAAAGAAGAGACCATTCAGTTGGATCTTGTCAGCAAATTGCGTGAGAGTGGTGATATTCTGCAGAACGGTTGTAATGGTTCCGCAGAAATGTTTCAGACATTGACCAAATGCCGGTATCACCAAAAAATGATATATATATATATATATATATATATTTATTATTATTTATTACAGCGTACTTACTACTGTTCAGGCATGAGTGGCAGGGTGAGTCCCTGGTTTGAACAAGGTGTGGCATAAAACAAGGAAGAACCTCAGTCGTGGTTATGCAGTTTTATTGCCAAAACGGATGCAAATGGGGGAATTTTCATCCTGCTCTTTCTGACAGAACTGTGTGTCTCTGTAACGTGTCCATGCTCATGTGTAGACATGGAAAAATGCAGTTTGGTTGTTGCATTTATTTTAAACCAGCTTTAAATTTCCAGCAAAAATGATGCAGCGCATGCTAGTGCGTGTAAAAGTCTGCTTAAATTAAAGTATGCGTGTAGTAAAGCAACTAATGTTCTCTTCCAAGTACCAACACCAGATGGCGACCTGTAATTCCCGTAGGATACAATCTCAGGCTACCGGAGAAATTGTCTGCTGTCCGTAACTGAAAGATGCATCTTGTATGATGAAAATAGATTAAGTACCGGGGGGGGGGGACTTTTCAACTTCACCTTAAGGGGTAGCACTAATTATCTAAATGTACATCTTAGATGCAGATTCTGAGTGTGGTACGTTTACATTTTGTGAAATTAAGACATCCATAATTCCTTATCAAAATTAAATATGTAAATGAAGCCATATTTGTCCATGAAAGACACTAGTTAAAAGCAAAAGACACATGTAACGATGGTGCTCATTCAGCGTGCAGATTTGCCTATTATCAATATCAGCACCACAAATCTCCCTAAATTCCCATGATTCATTTGGACAGATTTGTGCTTTTACGTGTTTTCCTTTATGTCTGACCTTTGTTGTGAGGTGAATGGTACTCTGATTAATGCTGCTATTCGAGCCGCGTGAATCATTGGCTTTCGAGTGCTTTTCAGAAATCCACGCAAGCGCAGCGTAGTGTATCCAAGACAAAAAGCTACAGAAGCTTTATTCATTTAATTTTTAAGGTCTGGTTCTGTTTGCTTGCTGAGGTGGAAATCTGTAGTCGTGGGTAAGAAAAGTAACAGAATGTAGTCTTCATAGTTCACCAGGCAAACCAGGTGACGGGGACTGCGGCAGAGTTGTAAAAGACTGTCTGTCTCCATAACAACACACGCATAGTTGTGCTGATATGCAAATGCGTACACTGGCAGAATCCATCCTAAAAAACCACCCACGCCATCTGCAGAACCTCTTTTAAGTACCTATTAAATGTGATGGCTTTGCTCTCTGACATGTGTGTCTGTTTCTGGAGAGAGAGAGAGACAGAGAGCAAGAGAGAGATGCGCCATAGAACATAAAATTCAATATTTGTCTACATCCAATAGGTTCTAAATGCAATGCACATTTAGACCATTTGTCATCCATCCATCCAT
>JAODKE010000002.1:9550427-9562475 GCA_026779605.1 Mormyrus hasselquistii
TGTTAACAATAAAATATTACAAAATGCATAAACATTAACAGTCATTCAACACTGCTAACAGTATTTGAAATTGAGAGAAATAAAACAACCAAGCTATGGCTACATTTTTCGACAAATTAAAACACTGTTTACAAATAGGTATATTTTGTCCTTGTCAAACCATTTTGTAACTTGCTTCCCACAAAGGTGCTGAAAGTTACGTCGGCTCAAAGTCATTTCCAGTAAAGGATATGATGATATAAGTATGTTTAACGGAAATTGCTTAACTAATATTAAATGAAATACAGGTTCTGATATCTTTTCTTACTTGTTTCGACGTTGTTGTTTCAACGTCATGCTCCCGTTTGAGGCGGAAATAAAATTATACCGCCAAAACGTCGTTTTAATGCTCAACCTAATAAAATTGATTTGATCAAAATCAAAAATTTTACTTTGGTTTCCTGATGTCAGTAGCATTATAGTAAAGTAAAAAAAGTAAAAAAAAAAAAAAAAAAAAAACAATTCACCCATAAGCATAAATTAGACAGTTTAGTTTAAAAGAGCAAATTAATATTTTTTTAACTAATGGAATGAGAAAAAACACATTAAACAAACAACAGCTATGGTTTACTTTTTTCAGTGCAGGACTACAATGTTCGTTAGGTATATGTTTGTTTGATACAGGACTACAATCTTTGTTAGGTATATGTTTGTTTGATACAGGACTACAGTCTTGGCCTCAATAACATGTGGATTCATAATAAAAGTCAAGGAATGCACTCATATTTTTCGGAAGGTGGGGTTGTGCTGATATTAGGGGGACATGTCCCCCTGTACTCCTAGTCTTCACTATTTCCGACCCCCTGCCTCCTCGTGCTTTTGAGTTTCAGCATTTTATCGCCATCTCTCCGATATGGATTCATAGATCCTGTGTTCGGACTGTGGCGCGTTGATGGGTGTGGCCAGCTTCCCTCTTACCGAACCATGCCTGTTGGTCCCCTTCAACCTCGATGGCCAAGCCAAAGTCGGCCAGCTTCACAGCTGCTCCCTTGGACTTAGATGCCAGCAGAAGGTTCTCGGGCTGCACACAACAACAGAGGCTGTCAGACAACACAGAAGGGGCGTCCCAGAGTTCCATCCTGAACGCTGATTAAAACAATTCTGAGCCACGCCAAAGCAATATTTTGATGCTCTAAACTGTACTCCCGTGGCCACTGAAAACTTGATCCTTAATTGTCATAATTTATCATGCATGTTTTGGTATAAAATAATGGGAAGCAATGGGCTCTGAGAAATGGCAAAATCTCCGCAGCAGGATTGCAGTGCGAGTGACAGCTGTGATCAGCGACCCTCATCCAGCTGTCCGGGACGTTCTGTGTGGGCCTCAGCTGTCGTTGGAATAAAATGAGCCTGACATAATAGATATAGCTGGGACTGCGGCCATTTTGGAGCTCACTGGGTGGCATCTCAACACAAAACGAAGTGTCGCTAATTTCAAACATCTTGTTAGCACAGTGGAATATTGCTGTCATCATGTCCTCAATCAAGCTATCTAACCTTAGCATCTGCTAAGCCCCTAAGAATGTGAAATAACAAAATACATTAGAAGAGACAAAATGTCGTTTCTATCCACCTAAAAAAAAAAAAATCATAAAAGAATGTATACACTTGATATCTGGGCAATAAATTACTCAGCCTGCTTCTGTCTCGTAGACTGTTTTTCCCAGATTTTCAGTTACTTAGCTGACCTGCCTCAAGGGACAAATTTCCCACTGTGAAAACTGACTTTCAGTGGTTTAGTTTCCCCAAAAATCAAGTTGTTTTCTTTCCCATAAATCATGACATGTTTGTTTCCTATAAACTGCCTCGCTAATCAATTTCACAATTACCGAACACCCTGACCACATAATTCAATTGTGACCTTCATGGTTCTCTTCACATCTAGTGATAGAAAACCAATAATTGTTTCAATTCTCACTAATTCCCTTCCTCCTCTGTTCCAGCTAGTTCGGCAACTTTGTACTCTGAGTGGAGGTAATAATTCAATTCAGTTCAATTTATTTCTATATAGCGCCTTTCACAATAGAGTCACCCCAAGTCGCTTTACAGGGAAGTGCTGTGATACAGTACAACATCATTAGATCAGAATACAAAAACAAGGAAAAAGAAAGACAGGGATACCAAAGGCGTTTGGTGCAGTGCTGGCGAAATGAACAAGCTACAAACAAACAAAGAAACTGCCAAGGAAATGGGGTAACGGAATGTAAGCAAAGGGATGGTATAATATTTGCCGGTTAATAATACTTTTTATAATATGGGCCTGTACATTAAGCCATAAAAATAATGGTAACACTACTTGAGGGGGCATAAATATTGTGGTAGTTCACTCTTACTTAATGTATTAATTAACCAGTAACTAAGTGTTAGTTACATACTGATCCCATGTCTGTTCATCATTAATAAATCATGACGATTCATGTATCTCATGCAGTTACTATATTTGCTCATGATTTGTACTTGAGTAGTAACTGAGTTACTAAGTTATTTGTGTCCCCCTCAAGTAAAGTGTTACCAAAATAACTAATCTCAAAGCTTTAATAGGATTTGGAAGAAATAATTGGGACAAAGGAATTAAGGACAGTGAAAGCAAAAACAGATGCAGATGAAAAACCAGCATCCATGTGCTGAAGTGAAATGCAGGAAAATGAGCCACGGCAAGAGGCCACAGACGTAGGGAAGGAACTAAAGAGGGACAGCGAACAGAAATGAAGGTAAGCAGATGGGAAACTCGGGAAGCTGATGACTTCATGTGAAATGAAACTTAGGAAGCTGAAGACTTCATGTGAAATGAAATTTAGGAAGCTGATGACTTCATGTGAAATGAAACTTAGGAAGCTGATGACTTCATGTGAAATGAAACTTAGGAAGCTGGTGGCTTTTGGACAAACCAAACACAGGAAACCTCTCATTTTGTATCAGACGAAACAGAGGAAACCAATGATTTTATCGGAAATTAACTGCATACAACCCATTGCTCCCTGTGGAAATCAGTGACTTTTTTCGTGAAAAACATAGCAAAGGAATTTTTTTTGGTGAAATGAAAGACAGCAAACTAATGACAATTTACCAAAATGAATACAGGAAACCAATGACATTCTGTGAAATAAAACACAGGAAACGCATGACCTTCTGCCAAAATGAATACAGGAAACGAATGACATTCTGTCAAATGAAACGCAGGAAACGAATGACATTCTGTCAAATGAAACGCAGGAAACGAATGACATTCTACCAAAATGTATACAGGAAATCAATGATATTCTGTCAAATGAAACAGAAAACAAATGACATTCTGTCAAATGAAACGCAGGAAACAAATGACATTCTCCCAAAATGAAATGCAGAAAACGAATGACATTCTGTCAAATGAAATGCAGGAAATGAATGACATTCTGTCAAATGAAACAGAAAACAAATGACATTCTGTCAAATGAAATGCAGGAAATGAATGACATTCTGTCAAATGAAACAGAAAACAAATGACATTCTGTCAAATGAAATGCAGGAAAAGAATGACATTCTACCAAAATGTATATAGGAAATCAATGATATTCTGTCAAATGAAACGCAGAAAACAAATGACATTCTATCAAATGTAACACAGGAAACCCATGAACTTCTCCCAAAATGTACACAGTAAACCAATGACTTTCTGTCAAATGAAACACAGGAAACGAATGACATTCTACCAAAATGAATACAGGTAACCAATGACATTCTGTCAGTTGAAACACAGGGAACCAATGACATTCTGTAAAATGAAGCACAGGTAACCAACGACATTCTGTGAAATGAAAAATGGTTAACATACAATTCTGTCAAATGAAACACATGAACCTGATGGCCACCCGATGAAATGAAAAGAGTGTGGATCTCTTTTGGAATGAAACAAAGGAGACCAATTATTTTCTGTTAAATGAAATACAAGGAATTGACGTCCTCTTAAATGATGCACAGGTAACTAACCGCTTTCTGTGAAACTCCCTTTAAGTGTAAGGAAATATCTTGACATAAATCCTACTAAGAATCTTTTGAAAGACTTGAAAAATGCAGGACCATAGCAATTCGCACATTTAAGAGAGCATGAGTGCACAAAAATTGTTCCAAGAAGTTTTTGAAGTTGTCAGAGACTTTCCCCAAAACACTGGAATGGGCCCCCACTGAACACAGCACGTAATTGACACAGTACAATTTATTCTGCTTCATTTTTGCTGACTTTCACTGTGACTTATCTTTCTCGCACATGTCCTCTCAGACATTGTAGATCTGAATTTATGAAGCATGCAATGTTTCATAATATGACACAAGTAAATTCTATATGCACAGTAAAACGATATTACATAACAATATGAATGAAATCAATTCGCACAATGGTGACACGGAAAGATGTCACATTTTAGGAAAAGCAGACTTTGAGGAGACATCTCAGGAAAACACCTGTGTAGGAACTTCAGGAGGTGAGATTCAGTGACAATGTTACCTTCTGTTTTACATTTATGTCTGTGACATTTATGTATGCAGAGTACTTGTGACAAGGCTGACAATGTATAGATGGCTTTTCCTCATCATATTCATCTGACTGCATTAACCTAAATAGGACTAGGATTGTCTTATTGCGATTCCTTTTAGGAAAGGCTAATGAGTAAAGGCTACGCGGTAGACTTTAAAGGCCGAACAGAACAGGTCTTACCTTGAGATCTCTATGAACAACCCCCATCTGATGACAGTGCAGCACTGCTTCCAGGATTTGCTGAATACAATGGCTAATATAAAAGGAAAGATGTTTAAAATCGGTGTATACAGCTAACGCTAATTGATCAGTGGAAGACAGACATGCTAGTAAGAGGTTTGTATTCCACAAAGATTGCAAGTCACTTGGAACATTTATCTCATTACAAGCCTGAAGGTCATTCTGCCAGCTGTGGGGATCTCTGTTCCCCTTCAGCTACTTTTATTATCGGTTTTCACACTGTTCTGCACATGCTACATAGCGATAGTAACTAATCGATATCCAGATAGTCGTTACTAGTTTCTGATGGAATGTATATACCTCACAGAGAGGGCGAGCGTGCTTGTCTTTGAGCGCCTCACGTACGTCGTGAATGATGCTATTGACAGAAAAAACTTACACGTGCTGAATACTAGGTGTGATTGAAACATTTAGTGGTGTAACATCATGGCTGACAAGGGTTATGTTCCCTGGAATTCTTGTTTGAAGCGCACTGAGAATACTCATCAAAGAGGTCAAGAAGGAATCACAAAGAAAAGGAGCCGACGCAGTGAGTCCGTCACCTGGCGTCCGCTTCACTGTAGTACTCCCTGGCTACGATATCTTCAAAGAGTTCCCCTCCCGTCACCCTGGTTTAAGCAGAACAAACACAAGGGGAGCTTGCAATGGCAGCAAAAAGACTTAAGAGAGCCAATATGTAAATAATGTTCTCTTCAAAATAAGTTTACTTTCAAGGGCTAATTATCTTGTGGGACTCCAAAGAAGTGCACAGAAAAACTGAACGAACACTTGTCAGTAATGTTTCATGCCCTCTGGCCGCGAAAGTACCTACGTGTCGCTTTATTGTCTTGTTTGCTAGTGTGCTGTGTCTGGGTTTGCTCTTTCAAACATGCCTGGCACTATTCAACAGCTGTCTATCTCATGGACGACGGGGGAGGATAGGTTAACTTTTTAACCCCCCCCCCCCCCCATACACCACCCCCCACACACAGCATGATATTAAGAGGAATGGCATTTCCAGCGGCCTTGGTCAGTTTACGAGGTCGCATGGGCTTGAAATGGCAGATGGACGCACGTTTCCTGTTCACTCGTCCCTTACACCCCCGCACACATGCGTGTGCACAGTTTAATTAATTGTCTACGACCCAAGACTCATGTGGACAGTCTCCTTGGACACATGTGTGGGGGTGTCATGCTCTGTCACAGCAACTCCTTACTGTCCCTGTGTGACATCTGAACAGTTCATGTGTGGATCACAGGGAACAGAGGATTCGAGAGCCCAGACCAAGTCACCCCCCTCAGAGCTGTAGAAAAATCCTTCTCTACTCACAATTTACTCGTTTTTGTTTCCCAAAACATGTGTGGATTTTATTGTACAAAGTCATATATGTGTTAGGTTTTAATTATTTTAGGTTCTGACAAAGGAAAGAGTAGATATTTATTTTTTTTATGGTCTGTTATGGTTAGGAATGAATTTCATTCTTCATTCACCACACAGAAAAGCTAACAGACTGCCTTTTCAGACTGTTTCACAATGCAAGTTTTCCTGGCCCCGTAACCCTATATTTTCAAAGCGCCAGTTCTCAGATTATCCTCTCAGGGTTGCGTCCAATAGCAAAAGCTTTGTCTCAATGTTATTTCAAAGATGGAGAATATTGAAGAGTGTCATGTAACTTTGATTCCCAATGCATTCAAAGAACAATATTTTTGTTCTTTGTAAAATGTTATGCAGCCCTGGTGTACAGCAGCCTTGTCTCCCCGTGATCCAACACAGAACGACTGGTCGTCTATCGAGAATTCTGCACAGTGCACCCAGAATGCTCTTTTTCACATTGCATTGTTGTGTTTTCGGTTGTCACATGGTTTCACCCATAAGTGACCCCAGGAAATCCCCAGGGTCTATCATGAACATGTGCTCCTGTTTTTCTAGGGGCTGCTCTCTTCAGCTGCCCGATCAAAGGAAAGTCCTAAGATGACACCCAGTGCTCACACACAGAAACAGCTCTCCTAGTGAACTGAGCCCTGGTGCAAAGCCGAAAAAGCAGACAAGCAGAGCGTAATCCTTCTAACCATGTACCCAAGTCAGGGTCATGGGGAAACATGTGGCCTGCTCTAGTGAGCACAGGTACACCTTGGGCTGGATGCCAGTCCATCAAAGGACACGCACACAACCCAACAGGTGAGACATGAGGCCACCCAGCACACCACCTTTTAAGGGGGTGTCCACTTAGCCAGCCAATTCGCCTAAAATGCTGGGGGCGCTGGGGTGTAGCTTGCCTAAGGTTCTATGTAGGCTGTAGCCAGTAATATACACAGAAATGCATTATGGGAAGTTTAGAGACATCAATTAGCCTAAAAGCATTCTGTGTATTCTGCCTGTGTTTGACCAGAGTGCATATATTTTGATGTCAGAAATATTCGGTATGCATAATGCTAAGGAAGTAGTCATTTCTATCATACTGCCGCCTATATACTTCAGAGCACGGATAGGCAAAAAGGGCTGGTGTGTATGCAGGATTTCGCTGTGACTCCCTAATTAGATTACTAATTAGAGGACCGATTGGCTGAAGAGTCCTCACACCTGGGTTTGAACAGCTGACCTAAAGGTCATCCCAAAAACCTGCATATACACCGGCCCTTTGCGGGTAAGACTGCCTACTCCTGCTTTAGAGAAATGTTAGCCACATGGACATTATTCATTATGAAGTCGCATACATCAAGAAAATGAGTTTACTATCCATTCAAAACTCTGTCAGGTCATGTTTGTCGGATCAGAGGTCCTTGGCAATAATTGTGCACGGCTGATGTCTAGCATACACTGCAGCAAGGTGATTTTGCACAGCATGTACGCAGCTCTCAAAACTGCACTCAGTGCTGTACAAGGACCAACAGTGAGTTCTTTTTGTTGCAAATGGAACCAGTAATGGTTAACTGATCGTTGACGTGAAGCTCACTGTTAAGGGATCCGTAGTCTCTGAATACAGGCCTTTTCTGTCTAACCTGACCGTACAGAGTAGGTTTTCTTAAGTATAGCCTTATTCTTGCAGTGTGTATATTAGTTATGTTCCAGTTGAGCTCTTAATGAATTAGCCTTTGTTAGAGCATTTGAATAAACAGTGGAATTCAAATCATGTTAAGATGAAAAGGTATTTGAATACTTGATTTTTCAGGTAAGGGCTTAATTAATTTAACCTACATTCAATGCTAATTTAGTATTTACTTGTTTTTCAGCTAGAATATCATTCAAAGTACAAACAGACCCGTAACGTTTTCTAAGATAAATCTGAATAATTAAGTCTGCAGGCACATTTTAAAATATTTTACGTTTTTTTTTGCTTTCTTAATATCATTCATAATTATTGCTATTACCTGACTAATGTAACTTTGGATTCAATTATTATGTAAATTATAAATTATAATAACTGTAAGTGTCATCTATTTATTCAACAGGACAATCAAGGTTAATTAGTCAAGAACAAAAGATGACTGGCATTGGCCGACAGATCACCCCGACCAGGATTAAGGGATTATGATACAGAGGGGATTTATCAGAACATAGTTATCGCAAAGTCATTTGAATGCTTTTATCCAGCAGGTATTCTTTTCCTCCAAGTGAAAGTCAACCTAAAAGGAATCTTGGGTATGTAGAATCCATCCATTTCCTAAAACTGCTGAATCCCAACTGGGGTTGCGGGGGGGGTACTGGAGTCTATCCTGGAAACAAGGGATGCAGGCAGGAACCAACCCTGGGCAGTCGCCAACACACGCACTGGGCCAATTTAGACTCACCAATCAACCTATCCCGCATGCTTTTGGACTGTGGGAGGGAACTGGAGCCCCCAGCAAAAACCCACGCAAACATAGAGAAGAGTGTGCGAACCCACACAGAAAGGACCCTGAACCGAACCCAGGACCTTCTTGCTGTGAGGCAGCACCGTTAACCACTGCACCACTGCGATCTCCCTGGTAGGTAGAATGTCTCAGTAAATTACATGGCCATTTCCACCCTTAGGCACAATATAATATTCAGAAAATATGTTAAGCATATAGGGATCCTATATGGGGATGTAGGGCTAAACTGTAAACCTGAATGTCTGTGGCTTGTTGCATAATCATCCTTAAGTTCTGCACCAAAGCAGTCAGAGCTGTCTTCTCTGCGCATCTGAAGCCAGCACGGATGTGTTAAGTGCCGTTAGTCCCAGTTTTGCATTTCATACATTTCATGTCAATGATTGCTAAGTTTAGTGGCCGTCTTTCTGCGACGCGCTCTATAATCTCCCCAGTGGGCTTAAAAAAAGCAATGCATTATTAAGCCATATACCATAATGCCTGCAAAGTACCTGAAATAAAGGCAAAGCTGATTCTACAAACCAGAGAGCAGAACAGCATTAATTAATTAACCAAGCCAGCTACTGGGTGCCAACGATGTCCTTTCGCATTTTTGTTTCGAGTAACCTGTGTCCGAAGAGGGGCAGAATCGCAGTCAAGGAAGGTGCCGGAGACCAGTGACACGGATGCTTTAATGCGGCATTGAATCAGCGGCCACCTGCCTCCATTTTCCGCATTCGGTTTCTGCATTTTCTGTATTTAATTGCATTACCGAAAAGTCGTAACATCTCGCATTGATACTGCGTTGCGTCAGATCTGCTGAAGGGATCCAGCGTTTGCCTGTGATGGACTCTCAAACCGTCTCAAAGTAACAGATGAAAGACACGGGGAAATCCGCGCTACGCCCCAGAGCGGTTCACCGCAGGTGCTAATGAACGCTGTGTTTTGGGGATGCCACTTTGAGAACGGAGAACCTGCAAATAAATCAGCGTAAATGACTGAAAAATAGCCCATATTTCCCCCCATGAATGGGACATGATCCTGTTAGACCTGCCATATTTAAAAGGTTAACATATTCATGGCTGCCTAGTCAAGATACCACTTGCTCACTGAAAAAACATAAATCCCATAGAAGAGGCTCTCAGTGTAACCTTGCTCTAACTTTGTATTGTTAAAATGAGTGACATTATTTATTTACTGTTTTATTCTTCAAAAATGTCATAACCGTCACGCTAACTTACATTTGCTGCTGCCATCGCGTCAAACAACAATGTCATTATTATACTCTAATAATTCACAAGTCATTAGTCATTGCCATCTAAATATATGCAGCAATCTCTGGTTTATATTAACTAATTGAAAGTGTATATTTGTATGAGAGAAACACAGGGGCTCCCGCTTAGCACAACAAAGAGCCTAAAGACTGAATTGACAGTCGACGACAGTGCCGCGCGTTTCCTGTCGGGAGATGAAGGTGCATTCGCAGCGCTGTGGTGTGTACTGTGAAGGAATCTGTGAGTGATATCGAGGTCAAGGCAACCCAGCAGGCAGAAGAGGAGATACTCACAGATCAAAGATGAGGTAATGATGTCCCTCCTCCGAGATGCTGTCATGAAGACGTACTGCAAATGGAAGAGATGCAACACTGTGAAAAGCAGGAGGCAGGTGGGAAGACGAAGAATTTACCGATATCGGGGCTCTGGCAGCAATTCTTTTATGAAAGTCTTTTTCGCGATAAACTGCTTTCCTCTCACCCTCGAAGAATGAACGTCAAACTGAAGGATGTTGAGTGTTCTTATGTTATGGTGCGTTTTTGATTTTATCTCTGTTTTAGAAAAAAAGATCCAAGAATGAATACATAATAGAATCTTTCTCCGGCCCTGTTTTTTGCACACACATACGTCTGCAGTCACGCAAGCGGGAAATATTAGAACTGGAGGAGCGCGTGGGAGAGTGGAGGCCTGGGTGTGTTTGTGTGGGTGATCGGCAGGGAGGGGCATCCTCCTTCGCTTCATCACCAATGTCTGCTCAGAATGACTGCAGTCGCATCGCACCCACATTATGTGTTGCCTATTACCCGCGCTGAGCAGACGGCCGCATCCGAACATTCATCCCTTGCTCTCCATGTGGATCCGACCCATTTTTTTTACTGTGCCGTACACTACATCTCAGGGCCTGCATCGTGAACGCCTGGAGTTTTCTCACTGGGAACCACAGCGAGAGATGGAATCGCCGTTTTGCTGCTGCTCGTGCTGACTCTACAGTCAACTCGCATTCCGGCCTTCAGCTTTGTGTTTTTTTAGCTTTCTGTTGGATTCCAAATGATCCAAGTCGATTACATGAAACGCACATATGATCATTGTTGTAGAGGCGGTCGAAAGAGAGAACTGAAACTGGAAC
This sequence comes from Mormyrus hasselquistii, assembly GCA_026779605.1. Lineage (NCBI taxonomy): Eukaryota > Metazoa > Chordata > Actinopteri > Osteoglossiformes > Mormyridae > Mormyrus > Mormyrus hasselquistii. Next base: position 9,561,424 of record JAODKE010000002.1, read on the forward strand.
CTGGGCTGACAGATAGCAATAGTTCTAGAACCAGAATAAACAAAGACTTGTTTGACAGAAGAAGAAATGCTCAGTTCAGAGATTTAATGATAGGAAGTTCCCTTTATGTTTGTGACAGTCTATAGGTTTGGGGGTAGACCTGTCTTCTCAGCGTGGGCAGGGACAGGGGTAGGCTTATAGGGTTTAACCCCCAAATATTTCTAGTGATGACATGGTTGCTTTTTACAGTAACTTTTACAATCAATGTCACAGTGTGATGATGCATGACAATTTCTGCGCTCAGCTCCAGACATCCCCTGAGTCTGGCCTGCTCCCCCTGCACCCAACCCGCTCCCCCTGAGCCCAACCTGCTCCCCTTCTGCCCAATCCGCTCCTCCTGAGCCTGGTTCGCTCCCCCTGAGCCCAGCGCACTCCCCCTGACCCCACCCGCTCCCCCCTGCTCCCAACCCGCTCCCCCTGAGCCTGGCCTGCTCCCTACCCCTCACCCCTGGGGGGTTGAGTATGTCGCCAGCCCAGCATTTATCCCACAAAGTCACATATCTCCGTTGACTTGGTGCCTCTAAATTGCCTTTCATCGGGGAACTTCCTGATTTGTATCCGATGTCTCATTTTACAGCTCAAGTTGCCTGTGACCTCAAAACAAAGGTCACAACCGGGTGTTGATTTCACCCCCATCCTATTAACTTCTCTCTATTATTTTTTATTGTCACTCAATAGTTTGAGCGCTTTGGGTTGGATGTCAGATTCAGACAGCTGCAGCTCCCCAGTCAGGGATCTGAGGGTAGTGAGACATCACAGACCTCCCTGTCAGTGATGCCCACTTTTTAAGTCTCTTTATTTTAATTAAACATGTCACAGTCGCCATTAGCCAGTTAGGGTGATTTCACAGCTTATCATCAGGTATCTCTAGCAAGCAAATGCAGAATGGGTTCCCCCGTGGAGCTTGCCGCATGGGTTCCCCCGTGGAGCATGCCACATGGGTTCCCCCGTGGAGCATGCCGCATGGGTTCCCCCGTGGAGCTTGCCGCATGGGTTCCCCCGTGGAGCATGCC
>JAODKE010000002.1:9562575-9581075 GCA_026779605.1 Mormyrus hasselquistii
GCATGGGTTCCCCCGTGGAGCATGCCGCATGGGTTCCCCCGTGGAGCTTGCCGCATGGGTTCCCCCGTGGAGCTTGCCGCATGGGTTCCCCCGTGGAGCATGCCGCATGGGTTCCCCCGTGGAGCTTGCCGCATGGGTTCCCCCGTGGAGCTTGCTGCATGTAGGTATGCGAGCTTCTTTGTACAGAAATTCTTCAGGCCAGTGTTGGTTCCAAATGCTCCCTTAAGTCCTCTAGTGAAAAAACAACCACACAAACGTGAAGTTTTCTTAGGTCAGTCAGGATCACATCAGAGTCACATGCAGTGATGTCTGGCTCTCCCTTCTGGCACATATGTCAAAGATTTAGTGGACTTACAGAGGATTTTTTTTTAGTTTATTCATGCAGCATACCAGACACTGTTCTCCGTGGTGAACAACACCAATATAACAAAAAACTAGCAGGGTGCATCTAACATCAGTGAAACCATTTTAGAAACACAAGTACTATTTTAACATACCATGCACCTAGTCACCAGTATTTTCCAAACACATAGGTTATTACAGTTGCTACTCCTTTAACTCAACCTGGATGAAAAGCAGAGTCAGGGCAATTAGACTAACTTCTGCGATACATTTCGTTGTGAATGGATCTGCTTCCTACGAACAACGATGATTTGATATCATTCGACATGGAGACTGTATCATACTGACAGGCTTACTATCAAACACCTCCTGTTACGCCATGCTGTCACTCATGCATCTCTTGAAATCTCCACCAAAGTGTGTTTGGACAACTATCATAGAGATGCAGAGTGTTTTATGTATGATAAGGCACCCCATCAGCATAAGCCATGCGAAAAGAGGCGGATGAAGGCACAGGAGGCGAGCGCAATATTTAAAATGCAAGCAATTTTTTTTTTTATGAATCTCTGCAATATATATATATATAAAAAATAGAGCCACTCGTTTTAAGAGCAAAGATTTTTCATATAATTATTTTAATGAATCGGGGCTGCAGGGTGGCTCAGCGCATTCGCCTTCCGGATCAGAGCCGGGAGGGTTTCGCATATTTTCCCTGTTGCACAGGTTGCTTCCTGCTGCCAAACGACATGCAGGTGAATTTGGTAACACTTTGTATGAATGTCCTGTCTGTACGAATCTATGAACACATTCATAACACATTGTACTCCATTCATAAAGCATTATAAACATGACTATAAATATTTATAAAAAAAAGCATCACATTATAGCCATGTTTATTATGCATCATGAATGCTTTATGAAGCTCTCATCTATAATGCACTATAGATACCTTCATAATGCAGTACAAAGCATCCTTAATTCTTATAACGACCACTGTAATACATTATGAAGGTATCTATAGTGCATTATAAATTATATAATGCGCTTATAAAATATTATAATCAACACCACAATGCCTTATGACTGTCAATAGACAACGCTGTAACGCTTTATTCATTCTTATGCTGACCATTATAATGCATTATAGATGGTAGCTTCAAGTACAGTGTTACTGTGAATTTTTATCTCTGTATGGTTTGTGTGGCATAGGATAGACTAGCATCTATCCCAGGATGCACCTTTGCCTTGAGCCCGATGCTGACTAGGATAAGCTCCAGGACTCACCTCCCCCTTCACACTGTATGGGATAAGAAGATAGATCACATTTTATAGTCATTTCCATCCATCTTCTACCCACTAATTCGGTATCGTTTTGCAGATTGCCTGGAAGCTATTCCGGCGGGCACAGCGGGGGAATTCCCTGAAGGGGATACCCCACCGCCACAGGACACATGTAATTAATAGCTTAATTGATTAATTGTCCCAATGCATTAAATGCTAACAATGTGCCAGTGAGTATATGTGTCTCTAAATGGATCAGCTAAATCATACCAGGTAAGCGGTATGAAATTTTCCGGCTCGCAGGTAAAATATGTGACATGAGGATAGTCACCTTCCTTTCCAGAGTCTCCATGAACGGTGCAGTGCCAGACGCCATAAGGAAATTTAATATTTCTTCCATTTAGGCTCATTATCACAGTGTCCTTGGTTTTCACAAAGCCACACTGATCTGATGACCTTCTCAGTCTGCTCCATTCAGTCCACTTCCCTGAGGCTACTGGGCAGACAATTAGGCTGAGAAGAATAATTCCATGAGAAAAAACACAAGATTTTGTTTGCATTCTAAAACAGGCGTGCACGAGGTGAACATCACATCATGGTATTAACTCCTGAAGAGCTGGAATATGGATTTATACCATACTCCAGTAGTCTTAGATTTCCTGTGATATCATCCTACTTAGAAATTGTGCTGGGGTGTCCGTGCCTGTCTGACATCCATGCCTGTAATCTCTACAAAATAAAAACAAAGTTGCGTATTGCTGTGGGAAACACTTTACTTGAGGGGACACTTATTATGTAGCAGTTGGTTCTTACTTATGTTGTAATGAACCACAAACTAAGTATTAGTTCCATACTGGTCTGATGTTCATTCATCAATGAGTCGTGATGCACCTTTTCTCTCAAACAGTTCCCATATCTGGTACTGTATCTGTCAATTTTGTAACCCTTTCTGTACCACTGAAGTACCAAACACTGTGTAACACAAGTGAAATACTGATCTCAGGTTTGTTCATCATGGTCAAGCTTTACTCGAGGGGACATGAATAATGGAGCGGCACATGCTTACTTAATGCATTTATTAACCAGTAACTAAGTGTTTGTTACATACTGATCCCATGCTTGTTCATCATTCATCAATCATGAGAGTACATAGCAAACACCTAGTTACTGATTAATTAACACATTAAGTAAGTGTGTGCATTATTCATGTCCCCTGAAGTAAAGTGTTAGTGATCATCATTAATGAACCGTGATGCATTTTTTTAATCTCAAGTCCTTACTATATTTGTACATGATTCGTTCATGATTTGTAATTCAGAAGAAACTGAGTTATTACTAAATGTTTGTGCCCTGTCAAGTAAAGTGTTACCTTACTGGTGCTTTAAATAATTTTCACTATTGATTTGGGTGTTGATCCTGGGTACACGAAGCGCAGAAGGCAGGTACAGAGGCATGTTGCCTGGCTAGTGCTTACGCAATATTGGGTCCTGTTTTCAATCGCGGCATTGGATCAGTCTTCGGCTGTTAATCGGTGTCATACCTCATAGCCCATATTAAAATGAAAAGTTAAGACCATGAAACCCTAAAGCACAGTGTGGTGCTGACAGCCAGGACCAGCTTTCACTGCGCAGCGTCTCAGCTGGATCCGATAAGCAGAATGCTTCCCAGATCCAGGAGAGGAAATCTTCTGGGAATGCTCGGATACAGATTCATTCTCCATAAACAGCTGTGGGAATGGGTGGGGGTGGGGGGGGGGGGTGACCATTTCACAACGCAGAAACCACAATTATTAGTATTAATTCATTAAACCATATCCTCGTTCCCATGGCCTTTTATATATTGTTGTGCTTTGCCTGGTTTACCAAACTCCAGAGTAGCACTCTACATGCGCAGAGTCACAGTCTAGTTTGTTTGTTCTTCCCTGTTTTTATGTCTGTTTATTCAGGGCTTTTGTTGTCCTGTTTCTGTCCTACTCTGATTCACGCCTAAAATGGAAATATAAAATGAAACTCCGGTTTCATGCAAAGGCCTCCGTCTTTCCCACAGAGGTACCGTGTAATTATATAAAGGGAATTAAGGATGAATGTCTCAGGTGAAGTGACTGCCTGTTATGCTGTTATCTTCATATTTGTTATGTCAGATGTTAATGTGAAACCATAGCTGGCTCCTAGTGACACGCCGTGACACTGATGTCCTCAGTCGCACCTGCGCTACTGCAGTTCTGCCCCACTCTTGCTCTTCAAGTGTGTCCCCATTCCGTCTGCCTGTTGCAGCTCCAGCGCAGCGTGGATCTTGGTCGGCTGCTGCTGATGCCATTTATTACCGTTGCAGTGTTTGTATATGTGTATATGTGTGTGGATTAGGTTTATCTTACATTGTGGGGACCATATTTCATATTTCAAAGATCTGTGAATGCAATCAAAAAAGCAGGAATTGCCGAAAAGTCTTGTATTTTGTTTAGTTACTTATGGCTAAGGTAAGGGATGGGTTAGGGGTTATAAGGTCATCATGTTGGGATTAGAGTTTTCCCCATAGAAATGAATGGAGAGTCCCCACAAAAATATAATTGCAAACCTGTGTGTGTGTGTGTGTGTGTGTACTGCAAACCTGCATGCACAGGTTGGTGTGTCATTACCGGGGAAAGGGGGGGGGGACTTTTCATCAAGCCAAGTTTATGAGATGGAGCGTCACAAAACAGGATGTCCAGACAACTTACAATGCTTCCACAGATAATCATAAACCACTCGTACCAGACTTCGAGTGTAAGACACGCATAACAATGTCTATAGGAGCTGACGGTTAAAAAGCTGAGATTAGTCAGATACTTTAAAAACCTAGATGTGTCATAATCGGTGTAATGTCACATCAGAAGAGCTTTCACTGATGTTCAGAGTGTACAGCTTCGAAAATGTATATAGGATAATCTTTGAAGTTTGAATATTTTTGCACCTCACCGCCCACTATAAAATGGTGTGGGGAGCGCATTACGATTGGAACAGCATGCTTGAATGATTGTACTGTCAAAGCACTAAAAAAGGTTTCATAATGTCCACAGTTTAGATTTCTTACAATGGCTTAAAGTAGCATTCTACAGAAATTACACAGCTTCCATAGTGTGAGAACAATAAAAACTCTAGGATATCACTTCAGGCCAGTATTCCTGCATGATGCTCTTCATTGTTTCCGACATCCTCTGACTAATTCATCTACAGGAACTAGTCTACAGGAACAGACAAGCAGATACGTGACGGATACAGGACTACAGGCCGCTAACAGAGATCTGTTTTCATCTGACGAAGGGGAACAGAAAGCTGTAACAGACCCCCCAGTGACACTACTGACGGAGCGCCCCGCTCGCTGTCGGCTGTCGGCGCCTACGCCGAAACTCCACCCATGAGGGAAGACACCTCAGCTCGTCTTTCTCACTCGGCGATACCGTCGTCGCCCACCGGGGAATCTCCTTGCAATGCGACATGAAAACAGGCCGTGGATGAATAAGTGCATCCTGCATGCAGTGAGTAGCTTGAATGATTTACCGCTGAAAATCCCACGAAACGCCGTTCAGCCTCTTAATCAAAAAGCGATGCGCTCCGTTCCCAAGCTGGCCCCTTAGCTCCGCCTAACAGGGACTGTTTTCAGCCCATGTCTCCACTAAACATGGCAGGAAGAATGGGGGACTGAAAAGTGAAAGCCAGCTGAACTTAATGTGGTCCACATGACACAAATATGCATGCTTTGTATGAATAATATCTTTGTTCACCCTCCGGCATCAAATAGTGCTATTCCGTCAGTGTAAACGCATATCAGTTGGTGATGGCTGTCGGCGACTCACCGATATTGTGATGTTTTAGCAATCTGCAGATCCGAGCTTCTCTCTCCAATTTCTGGTGATCTGAAGAAAAGAAAAAGGAATCGGTGCGTGACCTTTGGGATGCAAGAGGAAACGGTTCCGACACATCTCATCTCAGGGCTCAAACTAATTAAAAGTTAACCAAGCGTTGTGTTCAAGGCCCAGTCAGGAAACTCCTGTGCAGAGAGGCTGCAGGTTTTTTTTTTTTTCAAACATTTTAATGAGTGCCTGCTCTCTACCTGATTATGGTGACAGCGGAGAATCAGCCAGAATGAGCCTGCAAGTGATACAGAGGCCCATAAATCTGCGTTCTGTCAGGCGAGAGAACAGCTCCACTCATCCCATGTGACCCTGAACTGTGCTATCCCAGTAAGTGCCAATGTTGTTTGAATCTGTCTTGCTGCCTTCCGCTTTAGGAAAAGCGGTAAAAAATGATTGAGTTATTTCCCCTTCATTGGTCAATATTAGTGGGCAGCTCTAAGCTGATTGGTATTTTATGGCAGTGTTTCTCAGCCCGCTTCTGGCAGACCTACAGATGTTTTTGCTCCCTCCACGTTTTTGCTCCCGCCAAGCATGCTGCCAGATACTCCACATCATGGACCGTCTGTGGGTCCACAAGGTCCGGATTGGGAAACATTGGTCTATAGCTTTTCTGCACTGGTGCTCTGTGATGAGACCTGATGATTGTTTTAATTGTCCGTTAAAAGAAAAATGGGGAAAGTGTCATGAAACTCCACAGCTGCTGTGTCACCGTTTTCATCTTGCTAGCTGCTTCACATTCTCAGCCATGTTCTTCTTTTCACGGCCGTCAGCCGAACATCTGAGGCAGGCGGAGTTGAGAAAGCGCAGACATGACAATAAGGTCCTGATGGTATTTGAATGTGCTGCAGTTTATCTCCATCTCCTTTATCGATCGCCGCCTGTCGACGGGATCATAGCTGAGGGAATTTACTTCTCATTCCTTGAGGCCTTGAATAGCATTTTGATTGACTGGAAATTCTGCAGCCGACTGTTTGCCATTTCCAACAACATTTAATAATCAGGGAACGTAGTTCACAATATTTTAATAGAACTGACAATACAAAGGTATTCCCCATTCTGTAGTTCTGGCTTTGTCCATCTGATAGTGTTACCGATGTGACTGAATACGTCTCTCTTAGCTACTGTTTATTACAGGCAGTCTACGGGTTACACACAAGATCCGTTCCCTAAGTCTCAAGTTCAATTTGTAGGTAAGTCAGAAAAATTATAATACTAATAATTATACAGCAATACTAAAAGTAGCTACATATGGTACTGCACTGTACCTCGAGCTGACGAAACGCTAAAGCGAGCTGACGACACGCTAAAGCGAGCTGACGAAATGCTAAAGCGAGCTGACGAAACGCTAAAGCGAGCTGACGACACGCTAAAGCGAGCTGACGAAACGCTAAAGCGAGCTGACGACACGCTAAAGCGAGCTGACGACACGCTAAAGCGAGCTGACGACACGCTAAAGCGAGCTGACGAAATGCTAAAGCGAGCTGACGACACGCTAAAGCGAGCTGACGAAACGCTAGATCATAAAGTAGTGTGCGCGATCAATATTACAAACCATTGTATTTAGCCTGAATTTTTAATATACACATGGAAGTCCATTTGTAAGTACGAGCTGTTTGTCAGACATTCTTAACGCGGGGACTGTCTGTACTGGAAGGTTATGGTAATCACCAATGCACACACTGACTCTGCTTCAACTTTATATCACCAGTTCAGTGTCACCAGTTTTAAATGAAACGTCAAACCACTGGCAGGTTTTCAGAGTCCAAATTAAACTGCACGTTATACACGACCCGTGGAAACCTAATAATGAACCATTTCAGTAGCATTAAGGAAAGATGAGTGAAAGGCAATGCTAGGAGCAGCTTGGGGGAACAGTAAAGCATGATGGCAGAAGTGATTCTGTAATAAGGTAGAGACTTATGGGCCCAGCCTGGGGGGGGTCACAGCTCTGCAGGTATCGCTTTCATCCAGGAGCGGCGAGATGAATGCGATAGCGAGCTCAGGCTAACTGTACGTTAGCGATAGAGGCTACATCACTGGCAGAATCCTGCGCAGTTATCATGGTTAGTCAAAATACGACCGTCTCAGGAAGTGACATCATTACTGCTCTCGTTTGCCCCCCCTGCTGCGCCTACATCCATCACTCTTCCACCACTTCCCATCCAGCTCTGGGCGGCTGGCCGGGTCCAGGTTGCTTCACTACGGTTTCCATGTGGAGGCAGATTAACTCCGTCATGCAGGTTGCCAAGACAGGCAGGTGCCTAGGGGACTTACAGGGAGTGAGCAGGCACATGTGAGCCTTCGTAACGTGGGAGCGCAGCACTGTGATTGGCAGTAAGCCTTCGTAACGTGGGAGCGCAGCGTTGCGATTCAGTCAGCAGGTACGGTCTCGTAAATTTAGGTGTCTAATATTTAGCCTTGGAAACAGCAAATGCAAACATGAGGTGCATCATTTCATATGCATACAATTTATATTACATATATTTATCAGGTTTTTCTCTTGACTCTGACTGCTGCATTGTTGGTGTAACACAATACCGTAAGCAAAGCTGTGTGTTGGACTGGTGTTGCTAGGCAACCCAGTGGAATGCACCAGCAATATATCGGAATTATGAGGCGCAAAAAAATAACCAGGAAGAGGAACGTCAGGTGGAACCTGAAATGCTGAAGGAGTATCAGCATATAGTTTTCAGGGCAAACAGGAGCCGGCGAAGGGAATGACACCTGTGGGGGGGCACTGGAAATTCTCTGTCGCTTTTTCTCTATTGTTCACAAGCAGTGCTGTCATAATGCAGCATTTATGAGTAACTGAGTGAGGCAGTAAGTGGGAGACAGGGTGGGTGTTTCTCAGTTTGGGCAAAGTGCAGGTTTTTGTTATGCTAGAGACAGAGGCGCAAATTGTTAGCATTGGGGGCTCACAGGGTGGATGTTTTAGGCTCAAATCCCCGTCAAATTAACATGGGCCCTTTAAGGATTTTTGCCCATACAGCTCCGTCACACAGATTCCGTGATGTGCCAAATGCCCAGTGCAGCCCTGGCCTCTATTATTAATGCACTTTTATGCTACTTCACAAATCCCTGACCTTTGAACTGAGCAAGCTGTTATGTGACCTTCAGCAGGATGTTCAGTTTCAGTGCTCCAGTTTGGAATTTTGTTTGTGTTCAATATGGTCAAAAATTCTGTTCCTGATAAAAACCGAATGCTTCCACAGAGCAGTAGCTGGGGGGGGGGGGGGGGGGGGGGGGGTGTCTCAGCCCCACCCTGCTCTCTGTCTTTCCCCTTTCATCAGTTTTCTACTAACCAGAAAGTCCCATGAACCCCAACCCAAAAACTCCACTTTCATTGCACCTCCACTAACAGCAGCCTCTCCAAATTCCCTCAGTACCCCCCCCCCCGCTCCAGGCCTCACAGGACTCCCCAGGTCCAGGAACAGAGAGATCCCCTCCACACCATATACAGGCCTTTCTCTGAACTTGGCCCCCCCACCAAAGGGCCCCTGGTTGGATGTAGATGATGATCTTTCTCCAGCCCAGTAGTGGTTCCACTGCCTGATGATGTCATACGGCTCTGAACAAACTCAAATACTCAAAACACAGCTCTACTATGCTCACTAATGCAGTCATTTCCTTTGTCACTGAATCACTTCCTGTCTAATTCATGGCAGATCTGTCTGATGCCAGTGGCTTTACTCCGTCTGATCGGGCAGGCGGGCCTCTGCAGGTCCAGCTGCATGTTTTACACGGGCTTTGTCCAGACCTGCTAACAGGCAATGAAATTCAAGCATCAGAACAAAGACCTGCAGCAATCGAGGCATGACCAAGAACAGCACAAACGGTTTACCTTAAAAAACATCTGTTCTGCATGCAATGCAAGGGGAATCTGGTCTATCCTATGCCATAGGCTTGCAGCCAATCCATGGACTTTGGACTAACAACCTGATTTTTAATCCCTTCATCACACCTGTCTACTGATAAGAGCAATAAAATGTCAGCGATGAGTCCCAGAAATGGTTAAATGGATTATTTAAGACGTTAAACCTACTCTTTGTCTGCAGCTGTTTTTAGCTGCATCAGGTCCTATCACAGCAGCCTAGAGCTTGTTAATGCTGTTGTTTTGGAATCTACCATTACTGATCAGGGATCAGTATAATCTCCTACGGATCAGCACCCTCAAATCCAGGAGTGCCACCCGCAACGCCTCTCCGACTGAGTGGACAGCGCACGCCACGGGTGGCCTGCCATGTGGTTGCCAAGGCAACGCAATGGAACATAACATACTGGTGAACTGGGGGGTTAAGGGTTGAGGACCAGGTCTCAGGTTATTTCAGCCCCCATCAATCATTAGTTTCATGTCCAGCTATGATTCAGAAATAAATCACAATCAATCTAAGCCACTAGTTGATTCTGAGATGACGCACAGTCAAGCCCCGTTCTTACAGCATTCAGCCAGGTAATTGCGTCAGAGGCTGTGTTCTTTATCTTAAAATGGGGCATCAGCTATTGGAGCCGCCTGCTACAGCCCCCTCCCACATCTGCCGGTGATGTTGGCACCCACCTCAATGCTGAAGTAGCCCCGGTCCACGTAGTCGCCCAGGAACAAGTAGCGCGTGTTGCTGGGGGAGCCGCCCACCTCAAACAGCTTCATCAGGTCAAAGAACTGCCCGTGGACATCGCCGCACACTGGGGGGGGGCACAGACACAACAAGCCGTACAACATCTGGCACCATTATTATGGGCTGCAACCAAAGTCCTCGGAATGCTGTCACCTTCCGTTTTCTATATTCATCATAATCATTATGACGTAAAATTAATTTATGTTATGTATACCATGAAAGTGGTAAAACTGGGGCTAATCTAACACCAACAAGGAGTTAATGACAGGGACAAACTCCAACAGAGTGTTGAAAGCAGCTCAGGGGAGCCAAGCTTTCATTCGGCAAACACGGTGGTGACACCTCACGTGCGAGGAGGGCGGGGCACAGGGGGTCCAGCTCACCCGTGATCGGCGCCTCCACCTCCAGCATGCACTTCTCCTGGCGCAGGATGCTGGCCCCGTCGTTGATGATGCGCAGGGCCGCCTCCTCCTCCAGTCGGCCCTCCTTCACCAAGTGGCTCTTGAGCACCTCCACCTTGGGTTTGCCGTTCTCGTAGAGCTCCTTCATGGAGAGGCGCGTCGTGGGCGGATACGGCACCCCTGTGGGAGACACGCGGCATCACTGCGCTGGCGCGGAGGCCTTCCAGCATCACCCATTTTACACGCTCCTCCTCCCAAATGGAGATGACTACCTGGATGCCCACTGAGCTCATCTTGTTGCTGAGATCTAAAGTATGACTATAGCTTCTCGTCAGCTCTCAGTAAGGCAGCCCAGTCAGAGGGTGTGGAGGTGATGGAGGACTGTGATAAAGCAGGATGGAAACAGCTGTCTGTGTATGTCTGTGTGTGTGTGTGTGTGTGTGTGTGTGTGCCCATTAGCGCTGTCACAGGAGATAGTGAACATAGTAAAAGCAGCAGCCACTAGACCCTTATTTGTATGCAAGGCTGCTTCTTCACCTTACAGATGTGCCCTTAGAGTGTGGTCCTTCATGAGATCCCTGCCAGGACCATTAAATTCACCACCAGCTCTCACGCTCTTCTACAAAATCAAGCCAAGTTCCTTTGGGGGACCAGACAGGCCGCATCAAGGAATTTCGGAGACTGCATCTCTACAGAGGCCACTCCTGCCCCCAGTCCGGGGTAAAAGGGCTCTCCTTAACAGAGAGATCCAGTGTCTGTGCAGCCCTGTTCAGACTAACCTTGAATTTCTGCAGGTGGAGGATGGCAATGGGAATAGAGAGCATGAGCACAAAGTATAACAAAATCAACACCCAGCCCATGGACTTTGAGGGAGCAGCCAGGTTCTCGTTGGTCTCACGCTGAGGCGGCCCTGACTGTGTCAGAGCAAACGCCGCGCAGCACTGAAAGCTACACGCTTCCCAGATCCGGAGCCCAGATCCCACTCGTCACAGACAATATAATGCGGGATGTGTGATCAGACAGGGGCCCAGCGCTCCCCACATCCCCCGCACACCACCCCGTCAGCCCGCCCCCACAGCCCAGCAGCAGCGCAGAGAAGCCCCGGCTGCCCACCGGCTGCCCACCGGCTGCCCACCGGCTGCCCACCGGCTGCCCACCGGCTGCCCACCTCGCTAAGTGTCAGAGCGAAGCCAGCCACAAAAGAGAGTGAGTCACCGTGAGAAACCAGCAAGCAGGTCAAGCTCCCTCCAGGACCCGCACTGCACTCCGAAGCCAGCACACCTGACAAGGAGGACCTCTCTGAATGCAGAGCGCCTCGTATTCAGACAGATTTTGGCTGCTTGTGAAGCTTTAATAAACAATTTGCTGATAGATTCAAAAACCGGTGGTCATTCAAATTGAGGCTCTCAGGAGGTTCTAGAACCCAGAGCCCTGACCCTTGCGATCTGACTGCTCAAACCGTGAGGGCTTTGCGTTACCAGAGCCAAGGCATGTGGAGTTAGGAGGCATCACCGCTACGTCTTTGCTTAGGGGGAGCATTTTGGGGTCTCCTGGGGCTGTATGGGTGACGCACCAAGCCTGAGGCCCAAAAACTACAAACCCAACTGAAGGCATTCATTCTCAGGTCTATACCTGGAGTCGAAGCACCCCGCCCTAGTAAAGCATCCTCACGCTTATCATTTACCAGTGACTGCCTGCTACCAAGCCACAAGTCCAACTAGAGCGCTGAGATCTCATAAAATACTCAGAGCAGCCCTAGATCTAGTTAATCCTGTACTCCAGGTGAGGAAAAGTACTAACACAGGAAATAAGGTAGAAAAGGTCCTTCAGCAAACATGATGTCCTTTAAAAATTTCTCATCAGAATGTCCCAAGTTCAAAAGCCAGCCAGCCTCCCCCTCAAAACCCCTTGACTGGTGCCTGGACGTCTCCGGCGTATCAACGGCGAGGTTATTAACCCGCTACTCATTTCTGTCACATTCTAAGGCAAATCAAATGTATTTGCAGTTTTTGATCAAAGTACCCGCAAAGCAGCAGACACCTTCTGATGGTTATTTGCTGTGAGGTTCCTTTAGAGCTTCTTATTGTGTACTCAACATATTCAACGTCATCCTGACATACGACGACAGAACACACCATTGTTTTTAACAAAAAAAAAAAACAACATAAATGTGACTCCCACTGTCACAGATAAACACAGAAGAAATGTAGGAGGAAACGACCCGGCGCTCCAACATGATGACAACCCCCACTTCTGGATGTATTCACCATAATGTAATTATTCAACATAACACAAGAAGAGAGAGCCGTGTTCGCCTCTACGTCAATATGACAAGCAGCGCGCGGTGTTCATTTGGGGATCTGAATGAAGACTAATGCATACAGTCAACAAACAAAGGACACATTATCACAGCTGGGTCTTGGTCATTGTCAGATACACAAACTAAATGCTTGTCAATTAACATCTAAATCTTTACCTTTCCCAACATTGATCGGCCTCTGCTTTTCAGTAGCCTGAATGCTGAGCAGAGAATAATCTGAGAAAGAGGAGATGAGGATGCTGGACCAACACCTGAGTGAGGAGAAGGATTTCCAGGCACTTACTGATATCGCCAACCTTCCACGCGCACCTGAATTTCTAAAGCATTCTCCAAATTCCATTCTATTTTCATAAAGGGAAACGTGGGAACCCTTCAGGAAATCAGCCGCAAACCGCAGGCCTGTAGTCAGCAATCAGACCCTGTGTTTTCAGTGGGGTCACACGAATTGGACAGGCTTCTACAAATACCCTGAATAGGCGGATAATCATTCGCTTAAAGTTGTGGAAAATTCAAGGACGGAATAAATGAAAGACCCCCTTGCAATCCTAACTAGATCAACGCCCTTTGTTTAACAATGTTTGATCTGTGGCCCAGGAGAAATGCAGAAGCAGAGAATCCCTGAAATGCATACAGCCAACCTGCAGAATCTGAGTGAACCGCAAAAAGAGGGATGAAGAGAGATGATGGGGTCGGCCACCATGGACGTGCAGAGAGACACGTGGGCTAACTCTGCCCTTTGAGGGGCTATTTCAGGCAGCAGCACTGAGAGGGTTCCCTGTGAGTCTCCCCATGACAGCACTGCCCTTGAGGAGGGTGGGGGCAGGAGGGGAATTCCCCTCTCCAGCTATCACATCTCCGGAAGGGCAGGCCGCCTGCCGTCCTACGGAAGGCCTGTGTGGGTCTAGTGTTACGGCAGCAATGCGGCGCTCGGGACGTGGCAGCTGGACCAGCTGGTTTTGAGAGCCCCGGGGGAGACGCTGACCTAAATTCTAGTTAGAGTATAAATACACTGTGGGCTCACAATGTAAGCCACATTTTGTCAAGAACACTCAGAAATGTTAGCAATCCAGCACAATTCAACCAGATTTCAACTTTTCTCTCCCAGGGAGGTGTCCCTGCAAAATGAGCTCAAAGGGTTTTTGTAGGGGATGTGACACATTTAAGGAAAAAAAGTGAACCCCCTTTCAGAGACAGAGACAAAAACAGAGACAACCAAGCCAAGCCAGTATCCACCAAATTAGATGGGAGCGATAAGAGTCATTAACCCCCCGAAGAGTATCTCAATGCTCCATGTGCCCCCCAAGCTCTGCAGGCCAAGTCTGGTCCAGACGGCACCTCCCACCACGCAGCAGACAGGACACCTCCAGACCTGGTTCAACACTACTGATCAGTCACATATTCCAGTTACTACAGAAAAGTGAAAAAGTTGCTGACGAGAGAGTGTGTTTCTCTAATCTTGCCCTGCTAACCACACACACACGCATGCACGCACACACGCATGCACGCACACACGCATGCACGCACACACGCATACACGCATGCACGCACGGGCCGTAGACTTGGCCTTTTTGCAGGGGTACAAGTATAACCCCCTAACTCACACGGCCAGACGCTGCCCCCCTGCAAAGCACTAACTTGATCTTGTAACCTCATTGCTCGTCCATAAGTTAATCAAACCCACTGGCTGAGTGGCTGAGCTTTGCTCATCACGCCCGCCCGCCGTGGACGGGCGAGGTTAATGTCTCTGCAGGTAGGTCTGTACGGCACTGAAAACCCCAACAACGCTTAGCTGAGCAGACGGGACACCCAAGCATGACGTAATGACACTGATCACATCACATCGCCTTTAATTACACAAACAAAAGTAGCATATGACGGCGTCCATAACGGCTTCCACAACGATAATGTTACAGGAATCTCATTTTAAAATGTACCCATCATAATTTTAAAGCTTACGTCTACAACCTTATCTACTATAACACCATTCAGACAGGGAATGAGCTGTAACTTAAGGTTAAGTTAATGTTCCAGGTAGGACCAGACAGGGGCCCAGCCTTCCCAGTGAGGGAATGCATCATTACACAGTGGTGTCCCTAATCACACAGCAGATTAATCACACACTAAATTCATAATCACCCCGAGCTGAGGGAGCGTCAACCGTGAGACATCACGTTCGTTCTGTGCCCCGCACACGCAGGCACACACACAGACACGTAACACGGAACGTGATCACGCACAGTGACAGGGACAATGGTGATGCAGCCGGAGATTCAGCTGCTTCCTTTGAACTTCGGTCACATGGCAACACTTCACACAGTGAAGTGGGGGGGGGCAGCAAGAGCTCAAACTGCGACAGCAATGAACGATTTTTCATCCCAATATGCCCGAACACACTCAAACATAAATACATCTCTTCCATCCCCCGCATGATGGTATGATGTAATCCACGGACAAACACAAAGATAAATCCAAAGTGTGACTGCTGGGACCGCAAAGCTCCAACCTCAAAGCCCTAAATAAAGAGGGCTAGCACCTGCCCAATTAGAGCTCTCAACTCCCCAGGAGAAATCTTGCCAGTGATGCCGGAGAAAGATCTCTGAACTAGTTCACTTCACAAGATGTTTCTGGTTTCAGTCTATAGCTCTCGCTTCCACTTGTTACCATCAAAAAGCCAAAAGGCACAAACAAACAGCTGCTGGCGGACATCCCATAAGAAAGCAAACCACAGATATAAACTCTACTTAAAAAGGAAGGAAAAGAAGCTGCGACCAAGCAAAACCCAAGCATGACGATATGACAACGTTTGTGAACAATGCCTGTGACAGCTGGCATCGAAAACAATTCATCTGAATATTTGCCAGGTTTTTTAGTTGAGGTACAGGCCACTGGAGCGGCCTTCAACGGCATGGAACACGGAGGAAAAGCAGAACCTTCCTTTGAGGTAAGTCCAAAATACTCACACATAAGGTGAGCAGGAATTGCAACAAGTTTGTTTGCCTTAAAGCTTACTGCTGGTTTACAGCAGCTGACAAATTAAAATCCCAGTAAACACCATCTGAATCGACAAGGTACCCACCCACATCTTACACCATAAATGAACCAAGACAAAAACACCCATGCAGTAATAAACTAGTTATGGTGTGAAGAGATCTGGGGATTACTGGGTGTGACGGTGGCCGCCACCAACCCAATGTTATCTGGATGTTTCCATAGTTCCCAATTCTACGGGATCTTTTGGCATCGACCTACCTGCAATTCTAAGTAACTATGTTGAAGTCGTTAAGTCAGTTAATTAAAACATACCGTTTTAAACATGCAAAGGCCTGAGAGGCCTTGAAGCTGGGAGCTCCCATCTCTGGAAAATTCCTGGTTAACCGAGAGACAACTCCCTGACTCCTGGCCAAAGAACCCTCCCAGGAGGTCTTGCATCAGTGAAGAGAAACTGGAATTTTGCTGAATTGCTCAGCATTAGTCACCTGGTCGCCTTCCAACAACTTTATGGTCCCAAAGGTTCAGGAGACCTGCACGACATTCAAAGGCTACCAAAGAATGCCAAAGAAAGATTACAGGCCAAATCAATTTCACTTTAGATTCTCGCAAGAGAAATAAAATTGCTCCACAACCAATGACAGGGTTCAGATATTCAAAGGCGAAGAGGGAAAATGAGAAAGAGGGAGGGATAGGGGAGGCAAAGGAGTCACATGACTCTGGCGGAGAAACACTGGGCTCATGCATGATTAATGGCTGAGTGATGACATGGGCAGGGAAGCAGCCCGGGAGGTTGCGTTACAATCTTGAGGTGCACAAGGGTGAACGTCCTGTTGGGAAACGGCCACCATGAGACACTCAGAGGTTCGCGAGGGTAAGGCCACCTGGGCCACCGTCACGCGTCACTCGGTCACCAGCAGCTACAGCCAGCACTGCTTAGCAAGAGGATCCGCGCTTAACCCAGGACACCATCTTTCGCTTCACTAATATTTCAGCCGCTTCTTTCTTGGTTTATATTTTGCGACACTGCAGCTAAACAATGTTTCAGGTCGCAGGGAGCAGAAGCAGAGTGGACAGAAGGAGGGGTTGACTCTACTTGCCATGGTAACTGCTTCTCAGCAGCACCATCGGCTGTCTGCTCAAACAAGGCAGTCCCATCCAGACAGAACTTAATGACTTTTCTTCTAGACGGCATCTACCTCAGAGACATGCGAGACATTTTCTATCACTCTTCCACAGCAGGCATTGATCTTGATGGGATGTGGCGGCTGAGAAGGCTGCTTATTCAAGCAGATTTAAGTTAACCGTTGTACGCTTTGTAAAAGCCAAGCCCTCGTAGCTGGCAGTGGGAGCCAACAGTTTATGCTGACATTTAAGTGTGTAGCTGATGTTCATTTGACGTAACATACGATTTAACCCTTAACTTCTACCAGTAACTTAATTTTACCCTTAATTCAGGTTGATAATATTGAGGAATTGTCGGGATACGTGTTCATTTGATAAATCCACTGATCTCGGGGCAACCTTGATTGAAAGAAATAATATTACAATATAATTACGAGCCCTTTACAGCTTAATCCATGGAGGCTAATAATGATACTAAATTACTAATAATGCTGAGGACTGGAGTATAGATGAGACAACACACCCCCTAACGGCATTTAGAACCACGCAGCCCATAAACCCATTCAGCTGTGCTTTAAATTATTCACCTCCCTTTGATGGTTTGATTTAAGGCCTGCTAGAGGAAGAACTGCCACTCAAAGCCAAAATTACTGCTAGATCTGACGATGTCAGATATCGAAAAGCAAGCAGACACTCCCCAGAGATCTGAGTGGTAGATTTAACAGAAAGTTATTTAAAAAAAATTATATATATATATATTATATGCACACACACACACACACAATTTTCCTTTTGACCCAAAATCCAAATTTGGCACGAGTTTCTCTGCAATCAAAAGTGGAGCACACAAGTCCATTAAACTTGTGGCAAGTCCATGCTATTGTTTCACTCCTTTGAAAATGTGGACTACTTTCCAGCCAGACCATATCCATACGCCTCCACTTTCCTTGGCAAACTGATTGTAGATGCACCTGCGACCCTAAGGAGCACAGCAATGTCTGCAGAAAGCACAGGAACTCCAATTACATGTATAGTGTGGATATGGCAACCTGACACCAGACAGACATGGCAACCCATACACTAGTGTAAAACAATGCCAGACAATATTATTTCTCTCCATTTTATTCTTCACTTTCACACTTTTGAAGGAGCCAAAGATGCTTACTTACTTACGTATCATAGTTAGTTGCTTATTTACACAGAACAAAAGAAAAACATTAAATACTATGCAAATGTCTTAGACCAGGGGTCGGCAATCTGTGGCTCCTGAGCACAAGGCTGTGGCTCTCCTCAGGACGACAGACTCACTCACATTTTCATGTCTTAACATAATCATGATAATACTTTCGTAAATATAAACCATTTATTTATGGGTTAATATAGAGCTAGGCGGTATGACCAAAAATTTATCACGGTATCTTTTAGTTATATCAGTTTCACAGTATATGACGGCATTTTTTTAAAAGTATGACTGGGCGTTTACCACATTTTACAGGACACATTTTTGTTTTACGTCTTTGCGTTGTTCCCACATTAAC
>JAODKE010000002.1:9584918-9602574 GCA_026779605.1 Mormyrus hasselquistii
GTAAAACAAACTATAAAAAAGGGCCCGGCCATGGTAACAACCCCCTAGTTTGAGTCCCCCCTTAAAAGCCCCCCCCCCCCCCCCCCCTCTTAAGAGCTCACAAAATCCAGAAAAGAATCTATCACAGGAAAACTGTTATAAAGGCTTTTTGTTGACTGCTATACTACAGGAACAACCAACAATCATATTAAATATATTAGATGTTAAATTGCATTACCTTCTTATAAGACACGGGGGTTTCTCTGATTGTTGCGCATGCCCAAATACTCATACGGATAGTCCAGGCCAGTCAACCAAGCTGCCTTTCCTCACTCAGATGTCCACCTTACTCCAGTTGCATCCTGTCACCTACTATTTTTTGCTAAAATTTACTGTAGAAGCAGTTGAAGCACCACAAACATTAAGTCACCCGCTGTCATCGGCCAGCAGTCGTGGGCCATCCAGCCGGCTACACTCTTCACAACTCTCGACTGTCCAACCTCATCAACAGCAGCACTTCATGCAGGTTTGCTTCACTTTCATTGTCTGTTGGTCAATAATAAAACACATTGTTTACCCTTGGCAATGCGTTTGCAAAGTTTCCTTTGTGAGGCATTGAATGATTGATGTAACAGTTGTTGTTTTCAGCTGTTTTGTCCTTGGATATTGGATTGACTGTTCTCACTATCTTGCAGATTTGCTTTGTATAACCTCAGGAATATGAGGCCTGATTTGTCTGAGTATACAGCTGATCTTCCAATCCAGATACTTATCTCATAACTAGACTGCAACTCTACTGACAAGACAGCTTCTGCTGTCAGACTGCTGCAGGTGAATCCAAATGCGGCAGCACATCTGGTATTCAGTCAGCCTAACTGCTCTACATTACATCTCTCCAAGACTCTCTTCATTGGCACCCTATAGATCAGGGTTTCTCAACCCAGTCCTTGGGGACCACCAGACGGTCCATGTTTCTGCTCTCTCCCAATTCCCTGGCAATTGCGGACTGTCTGGTGGTCCCCGAGGACTGGGTTGAGAAACCCTGATCTAGACGTTTGCATCGAGTTCAAGTGGTTTTTGCTGCCTTTCAGAGCTGTTAGTGGATCAGCATCAAGATGCTCCTCAAGACCAGATAAATGATAAATCCTCTATTTGCCATTTGCACAAGTACATTGGAATGCTTCTCCTTGCCAATCCCATCTTGCTCTCCATAGCTCGGGAGTCACAGCGCTGGGTGAGCTAACATGCAGCCCCCCCAGAGCTGGGGGTTAAGGGCACAGAGACTTAACCCTCTGAGTTGCTCAGCAGCCTATTGCCCAGCGTGTCCTTTTAAGTCATCAAATCGACGCCTCCCAGCGATCCCTCTAGATCCCTCTAGATGTTTCTCACATCTGGCTTCCCTAGAGTGCAATGAGCTGCCAGATTCGTTCTCAACTTTCATGAGGCATCTCAAGCCCCATGTGCTCCAGCAGCCCTGTACTGCACCACTCTGTGTTCCTTTCCTGGTCACTTATCTTCCCTAAACACGCTTAGTTCTGCACTTTGTTTTCCACACATTTCATAGTCCCGTCAGGTTCTTATAATGTTTCAAATGCATTGTTTAGCTCTTGCTCTGGTATTACTTACGTTTGTTACATTCACTGGCAGCACTGGTTGCACTTATGCCTTGGCATTCTTATACTTGAATTGTTCTCTCCGGCTCACTTTTACCTTGCTTTGGACAAAGTATCCGCTAAATAAATAAATGTGAAGACATTTCCTATATATTTTTTCTTCTAATAAAAGTGTTCATATCATTAGTCACTAGTCTTACTAGTTTTATAGAAGGAGCTTTATTAGAAAATATTATTTATTTATCATTGGCCTGATTAATGGTGCAGAAGTTATGCATATAAACCTTTGGCATGTAAAGTAGTATTAAACATGCTGGATGTTCTCCTGGGTTGATTTTTAATATGTCTCAGGGTAAATTATGTCAGTTGCTACATTAAACAAAGGCTGCTGTGGATAGTGCCCCGGGGCGGGCGGTTGTGGATAGTGCCCCGGGGAAGGTGGCTATGGATAGTGACTTGGGGCAGGTGGCTGTGGATAGTGACCTGGGGTAAGCGGCATGCGGCCAGTTCGCTTCCAGCTCCCACCTGGGGATTTGTTCTGGTCAGACGTTCTGTTATTCCATGTTAGACATCTCCCACTGACGGATTTCATCCCTTGAAGGATGTCAGAGTTCGTGAGCCCAAGTCGGCATGTTGGTAAACACTGGCTATCAATGGCTGAACACAATCAAAACCGGAGAATGGCTCGTCCAGCCAGATATCGGCCACCCTGGCCTCAGTCTCAGCTCCGTACCCATATGCTGGTGTATGTAGGTGATATTCTCAAGGGTGCTAGAGTTACCCTAAACCAAAATATACATTTGCAGTGTTGGGGAAGTAATCCATTATAGACAGAGGTAGAAAGTTCAAGTGCAGAAAGTACAAATCCAGACCAAGGTTTTGTTCCAACCAAACAGTTGAGTACTCCGTGACTGTAACGCTTTATAATCAACTGGTTGGCTGAAACAAAACCTTGGTCTGTATTTTTAGTTTCTGGACCTGAATTTTATACCTCTGTATTTCAAATCTGTTGCAATGTGTGTGTGTGTGTGTGTGTGTGTGCCCTGTGCTCTAACAAGAAAAAAAGAAAAATTAAGAAATTTTAATAAAATCCTAAATTTGTGTTCAAACCAGTATACAGTAGATACTAGGTATTAGATGGTTTTAATGGGAATTTTGTACTGATTTACTTACCATTCATAATTAATCTTAAAACTGCAATTACTAAAACTGGGACCATTTTACAATAAGGGTACCCTTATGACAGGTTTCTGAATGTCTTATAATCAGATTATTAATGAGGTTGTAACACTACTAAAATAATTAATAGGCAATAATAAAAGCCTTATTGTATAGTGGTACTCTGAAATTACATACAGATACAGCTTCACACCAAGGTGTTGAAGTATTTTTTGGTATTTTTTTGTTTTTATTATAATCATTAGCATTATAATTTATATTCATGGAAGCAGCATTAGTAAACAGTGCTCTCTTAAAAACAGAGCTAATAAGGTAGTAATTTGACACTTCCGGTATGTAATATTAATTTTGCACTGTGTCTTTTTCCAAGTGGAACTATGCAGTAATTATACACCACTGTCACAGTTGTGATGCAGTATTAATCTCCAGTTTTTAATATTTCCTTCAGTCTTACTGTCTGCATTTTGCCAATTACCGTCAAAAATATCTGTAAGGTCAGCACAGTTGAGGATGCATGGGCTAGTCAATCAGCAGATTGGTTAATGATTCTAATCGCTTTATCCTCATCCTGTTTTCAGAGGAGACACTGCAGAGGCAGTCTGAGTGCCGCGCCTGGTGAAATGAAACCCATTTGCTGTGCCGTCACTCACTTATTATTTTCCACACTACTGTAAATGTTCAGTTTATTCCCATTTACACCAAATTCCGAGTTCCCTGAATTCTCTGAAATTTCTTTCAAAAGAAATAAATGGATGTATAAGCATATCTTTATACTCATTTCTATTATGTAGCTTTACATGTATTTTTCCACACGGTGGAAATTAATTTATAGGCCGTATGAAACACTCCCGATGCACTTTACAACTTGGACTGTGTTAAGACACAATCTGCCCAAGCAAAATTTTTAAAAAAAGAACAGGCTTCATTGTAAAAAGGCAGATATAACTGAAAAACCAGTGCCAAAATCAGGCATCTTCCTGACGCATCTCCATGAGTGAAGAAATGACAGAATGACCACTTCCTCCATTCTGTTAAAAATGAAAGAGCACGCTGGCTTTTAGGATCACAGCGGCACCTCCGGCTCCCCAGAGCTAAGCATTAACAAAGACCAGCACTGTCATTTCAGTCTCCCCCTCCCAGAGCGACGGCTTTTTGGCCACATGCGCCCACACATACTCTGTGAACGGCGTGGATAGAAAATCTCCATTGCCTTGCTGGTGACCTCACCAGCTCTGCGGCCTCAGTCCTTTGGTCCGTCTCGCCATTCAGGGGTGGAGGTGCTGTGCTCTGTGAGGTACAATGTATCAGTCCCCCCTCCCCAGATCATTATCTCTGTAACTCTGTGCATATGTACCCTGACTCGCATATGTGCACATGTACCCTGACTCGCATATGTGCATATGTACCCTGACTCGCATATGTGCACATGTACCCTGACTCGCATATGTGCACATGTACCCTGACTCGCTTCTCGTACTCCAGAGTTTTTTTAGGCAGATATTCAGCAGAGATAACAATAATGGCAACAGTAATAGGGTGCAATGAACTGCAGAGCTACGTCTGGTCATCAGACTCCTTCTCCGCCTTCAAGAAACACCTCAAGACCCATCCGTTCCATAAATCCCTCTATTAGACCGATGCCTCTTTACGTTTCCTGGACATCCTTATGCTGGTCCATGAATAGTCTTATTAGGTTCTTACTGTGTTAATAGTTATTGTGTAGCTGTTGTGTGGTTTTTCTGGAGCTCTCGCTCCAGCACTGCTTACACTTTTACCCAGACATTCACTGGAAGCTCAGCCTAGTTGCACTTAAGCCTAGTCGACTCCTTGACAACATAAATGTTTGCTATGTGCTACTTGTTTTGCGTGTACATTACTTCGCACAAAAGCATCTGCTAAGTAATTTTTCTGTGGTTAATGGCTTGGTTAGTAAGGAGCCAATATATATTCTCAAGATTTCATTTACTTGAACATGTGGAATACCAATGAGTAAAATGGCTTCTTCAGATGCTTGTCAGAAGTCCAGTTTCCAGACTCCTGCACCCACACCAGAGCATTGAAAGCTTGCTGTTTCCTTCTATCTGAAGTTTGTAAATTTTACTCTGGATGTCTTTTACCGATGTCTCCAAGGTATATCACACTAGCACAGCTTCCTCTCCCTTGGATCCTCTCCCCTCTCATCTTCTTGAACCTTTTCTACACTCACCCCTATATTTATTTACACTACCAACACACTGCTCCAGACTGGTAATTCCCCACTACATTTAAGCAATCCTAAGTAAATCTATTTGCTACTATTCAGCATCCAGTTCTGTCTGATCTTCCCCCCAGAAGACATCACAGACTTGACTAAGTGCTTCACTGAAATTGCAGTTTGGACGATGGATCACCACCTCCAACTGGATCTTTCAAGGACTAAGCATCTTGTCGTGTTTCTGCCAACCATACCTTTCCATACAACATCGCTGTCCTGCTTGAATGACCAACACTGCCTCCTTCAAGGTTTCCTGGGAACTTAGGGATAGTGAAGTATCAGCAGGTATCCTCTGCTGACCACACTTCAGCTATCATCCAGTCTCGTAGATTTATTTTGTATAACATCAGGAAGATGAGACTTTTCCTTATCGGAATGAGCAGCTTCATTCCTTATCTGGGCATTTGTCATTTAATGACTAAATTAATGTCACTCTGTAATGACAGAGCTGCCAGAATGAGTTGTGAAGCCACCGTAGATGATTCAAGATACAGCAGCACAACTGGTATTCGATTCACTGAAATGTTGCACCTCTTCTTGTCTCCCACCTCTGGCTTCCTTTAGGTACTCGCACAAAGTTAATGTCTTCGGTGCTAACTTTCAGTGCTTTTGATGGAATAGCACCTAATTATATCAGGACCTACATTCCATCTCAGCATCTGTGGTCACCTGCTAGCTTCTCCACCACGTGAAATCAAGTCCGATGCGTGGCTCCTCGGTGGTGGAATTCAGCTCCTACAAGAGTCTCTTGGTGTTATTTATTCAAATCGATATTCAGATGGTCTGATGTAATGATGTTTTTGTATGGCTCTTGTCCCTATACTGTCTCACACTTGTTACTAGTCACTCACTGGAAGATCAGCTTAGCACTTGTACCTTAGTTGGCTCCTTGACAGCTTGTGATGTATTATCTGCCCCACTTACATGTCACTTTGGACAAAAGTATCCGTTAAATAAATAAATGTAAATAAATGTAAATGTAGTACTCCCACGTATTCTCAGACAGGGTTCAATCCACAAGTCACTCGACTGAGCAGAACCTTGGCAAATTCGATGCCGCTGGCCACTGGCCACATTAAAGCGATTTATCTGGACAGTAAGTGTATGTATATTCAGGAAAAAAAAAACACAATGTATTGAATATATTAGAATATAGTAAAAATTGTAATACAATAAAACAGCAACAAGGATCTTCAAAAGTTCTCCAAAAGATTACTACCTAGAACACAACTTTGGTTCCCAAAACTCTCCTTTGGGGCACCCTAGCTATTCTTTGTAATTGTTTAATTATACCACCAGCTCACTTATTTAACTTAATTAGCTAACTAACTTCATGAGATATTTATTAACCAAGCAAGGTGTGTTAGGAGTTAAGCTCAACAAATACATGGGTACATTTGTTAGTAACTGCAAATACCGGGTGCAAATACCTGTTTTGAAATTGATAAGCTGACACACTGTAAGAATCAATAAAATAAGCTGTAGAATATTATAAACAACTGTTAACATTTAGAATATCCAATTTATCCAACCACTTGGATACTGGAGTTTATCCCAGGCAGCACAGGATACACGGTGGGGTGTATATCCTCAATGGGATGCAGTCCATTGTTAACGTTTATTGTCATTAATTTATCTCCAGCCACAAAATAAGCACCGCTTATTCATCAACATAGTAGTTAATTAGATCACGTCTCTTTCGAAACACTTGTGCTGCTAATGGGCCTCTGTGATATGATCTCTTGGATGAGGAACGGGAGGTGAAAAAAGCAGGCAGGTTGTGGATGACCAGAGGGACGTCACCAGACGCCTGTGCGAAACAATAAATGTCCCCGATGTAATGACAGGATGGGCAGAGGGTCAAAGTTCAGAAGCGACAGATATAAGTCGCCTTCCCGACTCGTCGTCGACAAGCAGGCAAAAGGTCAGATAGCCGGGTAGCGGCAAACAGATCCGATCCGAGATCCAAATCCGTAGCCCAAACACAGCCAGTAGTCAATACAGGGAGTACGGGGTAAACAACCAACTCCAAATCACTAGGCAGAGCAAGAATATCAAGAAAGCAAGTAGATGTTATACATAGAAGCAGACCCTGATCCAAGCACTGAGTGCAGCAGGACACTCTACTTCACAAGGAGTTAGTTGAAAAACAAGGTGCTTGCAATCCTTGTCAGTTAACCAGGCTGACAAGCTTCAGGTACCCAGGGGTAGCAGAGCGGGAATCGCCGTGCGGGGCCGCATGGGTGTAACAGATTGATGTTACTCAAGGGACGTCTTACGTCTCATTCACGCCATCGGTGTTTATCATCTGGATGATTTATAAAAGGAACATAAACAGATTTTACCTTCTAAAATAAAGCACTACAGATGTGCTTTGACTTCGTAAGATGCAGGATGCCAGCTGTCCTGCGGTCCTGCCAAGCCCCGCTCGCGATCGCGGTATCGCGCTAGACTTCCCAAAAGATGCTCGTTGCTTGTTTGTGGTTTACCCCTGGAGTATCTCACTGCTAATTAGACTTGACATTTCTCCATCAAAGGCTATTCTTTTATCGCAATCAGTTCCGCTAACATCGACCAAATGCATTATTTTATTTTGGATGGTCACAATTTATCTCCAGCCACTGGGCCAAAGTGGGCCAGCCTCCGTTTGGGCTTTTCGCTGAAAAATGTAACAGCAGTTGCGTATTATATAATGCCATTTTTTTCATTCTCTTTCCTGTCCCTGTGCTTGCATTTCTGAATCATCCGTGCCTCCTGGTCTCCCTCAGTCCCCCCCCCCATGCTGCAATACATAATATACCACAAAAGCGACACCAGGCCGTCATTAACCCCCCGCTCCATGGCCCCCATCATACCTCCCCGGCGTCCATCCTACAGTAATCTAAAGGCCGCGTAAGCCAGACATTCATTATCCCCCCAGGATTGAGCTGTTTTTTTTTTTTGTCCTTCCCTTGTGAGACTGCATGCCCCCCTGCACAAGGGGTCCCCCCATCACTCAAGATAAGGGTTGTTATCTCCAGTGTGAGTCACCATCCTTCACAGCTCGCGGAGCTCAGCAAAGTGCTGGAATGAAATGTGTTCAAGGGAAATCAACAAAAAAGAAAGAAAAAAACCAGAAATGAAAACAATACCAGGACGGAATAAGAAAGACGATGAAGAATTACATATAGTATAAAAGTTGTTTTTTGTCTTCTTACATTTACTTGTAAGTCGAAACTTTCCGTGTGCAAGAAATCAGCGTGCAAAGTCTGTTCTTGATGTCTCTGTGCAGCACTGTGTTGAAAATAAACGAAACAGGCTGACTTTTCCCCAAATAAATCAATACTCCATAAACACACACACTCACACAATCGCACAAATTTTGCGCCTAGCAAGCAATGGGGAGAGCCGTGTGCTGCTGATAAGACTAAAGTCCTTTGTGGTGGTAGCGTCCCCCCCTCCCCCCCCCCCAATGAATTTTACTACAAATCAGCTAAAGCATCTTAATTCTGTAGAAAGTTGTCTTGTCCTTTATTCCTTTAAGAACCGTCGTTTCTTTAAAATGCTTCCTGGGAGAAAAGCACACACACTAGTCAGAAACTCCATCCGAGCACGGGAGGGACGCAACGGCCCAGAGAAGCGGTGGGACAACCAGCCGTGTTGAGTGGATGTGTGGGATGGAGATGCAAAAGTATCCAAGGCGATCTGCCACGTCTTTTAAACATTCAGAAGAGCCGTCAGCCCCCAGAAGCTGTATTTACACTCGTTTTGTTAGAGTGTCCAGTGTCAGAGTTTCATAATTTTGTAAAGCCAAATGACCTTGAGATGCTGTTAATCTTGCATATTCATTTTGATTTCAGGGCTGTTTGCAAACAAAAATCGTTAAGAATTTGCCTGAAGCTTCAGGCACGGTTGTAATGTTCCTGTCTTGCCTGCATGCCTTGATGTGAGTGCAGGCTAAGACAAAGAATGAAGGGAAAACAGAGAGGCTACAAATAACGAAGGAGCGCTTGGGCTTTAACAGTGCTGTTCACCAACTTTACCAACAGAGAACATGCCTGGCATCCTCAGTCTGAGGACCACTATCTCCTAAAGTGATGACCTCATCGCAAGTCACATCCCTGTTGCCTGACTGGGTGGCCGACGGCACTAGTTCAGGCCGATAGTTCGTATTACACATATCGAAATCCAAGTCTGGAGACAAACGGGAAACATCTTCATGACATGCCAAGACCGATGGCTCTACAGATGAGATCTTTCCATCGCAAGCCAGACTTCATGTGGATGCCCCGTAATTATCTGCACCGACGTGTCCTTTGCCATCCTGCTCCACGGCCCCGCTGAGAGTCCCTCAGGAGGCACAAGCGGCAGAAACAGACCCTCCATCTGCTCTTGATGATAGACCTCTGAGAAACCGTTCCTGCTCATCGCAATCAGAGAGCAAACAAGACTCTGAGGGAGGGCGCAGTATATAAACTCTTCTGAGGGCACAAAGACAGGGGCTTTGTAATTAGCCGTGCAATTTACAAAATGGCCAATTGCAGGGCGGTGAAGGCGAGACAATTATTTTCTTGTTTTTGAACGTCCCATTTGTCTATTTCAGGTTATTATCAAAGACGCCACACTTATAAAATTCAGTTATTATTATAATGACTGAGGATTGAACAGGCACTTTGGATTTTAATTTGCAGCCCTCTTCCCAAATGCTCAGTCACAGCAAAATGATGATGGACAGTCAGGAACACAGAGCATCTGTGTTGCACCAGGCAGGATTATACACTGAGAAGAATTTACCCCTGGTGGAGAGCTTCTTGGTGTTGATGATCTTGGCCGCATACTCCTGCCCTGACAGTACTTTCACACACCTTCGCACGACGGAGAAGGCTCCCCTGTGAAGATAAAACAAAGGAACATGTTGCACATTGGGAAGGTGAACCTGTCGGTAAAATGAGGAGAGGAAGGCAAGCTATGTAAACCCGTCTCCAAACCATGCCTTCGGGTAACGTCTAATCAGCTGTTGATATCAGGCTTTTCTTTCCGTACTGACCATTATTTCACCATACCTGAGAGTTAGATATAACTCTCAGTAGTATTTAAAGAATGAGAAAGACATTTGAGTTCAAGAGAAGAAGTCGGGAGATTCTCCAAGATTCTGCAGGCACTTCTTCTTGAGATCCAGTAGACCCTTCTGTGAGACTTTCAACCGTCATTTTTTTTCTGAGGCTCATGCTTCGATCTTGAATCATAGTTTTAGAAAACAGATCTCACTGCAATTGGCTCTTTCCTTTTGAACAGCAATGTTTCTGCTGACATGAGGAATTTGAACATGGGGCAAAGTTATGTCTGAGGAAAGCCTGACAAGACACAGGACACATCAGTTAGAGGTTGCATGAGAGATAAATGTTAAGCAAAATGCAGGTTCAGGACCCTGTGGCAATACTTTTATCCGCTCTGACAAAATATGTGACACTGGATACTTTGACGTAAAAGTGTTCCTGGGTAAGATGGGTAATAAAATGTATATGCGTTATACACAAATATATCATATGGAATTAACATGCAGGCTACCAACTCTCATGCGACGGAGTGATGGCTCTGTGCCAGTAACTGGAAGATAGCTTGTTCAAATCCCATGAATGCCCAGAGCGATTCTACTCTGCTGGCCCTTGAGCTAGGTCCTTAACCTACAATTGCTTCATCCTGGGTATCATGTTAATCTATATCCAGCCCTGCAAGCAGGTCCTCCAACAAGGAATAACTTGGGAGTTGGTGGCAGGATTGGTACTCCAGCCTCTGGAAAAACCTCACACTGGTCCATTTGGACTAAAGTGGTGCTGAGGTATCACCTGCCACATGGCTGCACTCAGGTTCTCATCCCTGAGGTGGTTTGTCATGTAATGGGTGTGGCAACAAACTGTAATCAGTGCATGCTCCATCCCTATTGGCAATTATCATTGAAAAATAAAAATCTTGCCTTCGATGAAAGAATCTTCTTTTATGTTTTGTACGTTTCTTGGATTTTGCTGACATTGGTCGGTGTTTAATATCACAACTGTAGATTCTGTAGAGCTTAAAATTACTGTCACGCTCTTTGAAATGATATATTCCTTTGTTTTTATGTCTGTGTTTTATGGACAGCAGCATTGAGGTTTCTGGATACACGAGGTTCTCGATGGTGGTTTCATCTCAAACAGACAAGCCCACACCTATACATACATTGACTTATGTTCCACTGTATGTTGAAGGTGCATGAACATGCATCCACAGGGCTGACTGGAAGGCTGATTTGGTATCAGAGGTGAGCCGAGAGGAAGCCGAACTCAAGAGTGAGTAAGGCAATAAGAAAAAGACCTTGTTTATTTTCTCTGTCGGACGCATGGTATTCCCAGAATCATTAATGCAGCTTTTGCTTTAAGTAAGAGGAAAACAGCTGCCAAATGAAACTAATTTACATATTTAATCGCAGTCTGTTACCTGGAGTTCATTTTCAATGGAGCATCTACAGAATGTGGGGATAAAGGTCTGATAATATAGATATTTCGCTGCCCTCGTTCCGTGGCGCGGTCCTCTCACCGACTGGCATACTCAGGCTGTTTGCCGACAGTATTTCATTTGCTAGGGGCACGCTCGCGGGTGGGGCACTGACGGGGTACAGTTCCTCTGGCAGCTCTCCAGCAGGCCCTGGTACTTACCTGGCAGGGCTGTGAGCACCATACTCCCCGATTTTGCCTCTCTACTTGCTAATAGGAACGAAATCGGCTGACCATATGTTTCCACTGGGGGCCCGGGGTGACTTGATCTGATACGGTCTTGATGTGAATGGACAGCACTAGCTTAATATTCCCCTAAACCAACCCCCCCCCCCCCCCAAACCAACCCCCCCAGCCTCAGGCATTGCAGAGGGTGTAGTGACGTTAAATGGAGTGCAGCCCTCATTGCTCTCCCACTCCTCAGTGGCCTCATACAAAACAAGGCTTATATATTTCCTGGATTTTTTTTAACCGTGGTAGCTAGCCTTCTGAGTGTTAAAGCCCTTTAGAGTCTCTCAGCACCGGAGAGCACGATGACTGTTTGGTGGAGGCCATATCTCCCAGCTTATCTCTCTTGGTCTGTCTCGCAATGATTCAATCTCCTAATTGGCCCGTTTTTGTGAATTTCCCTCAGTCTGCAGTAACAAAAGCAAATCGTTGATTTAGAGAATTGAATAAGCTCACTGGACAATGTGAAAATAACCTTGCAAGTTAATTAACGAATACACAATTCAAAGAAACAAAACTGGTTTTAAACACTAGGGCATCCACTTGGTAAACCTTTCTCCTGGAAAGCTGTTTGACTGATGTAAGGAATATGGTAGGTAGTTAAATCACAGACTGTAATGAAGCTGCAAATGGACGAGAGATTTTATGGCTATTGCTGCTTTGTCACTCAACACAGACTAGAACCAATAGAATGACAAGAACCAATGTAATGATGTATAGGAACTGATGAAATGATGGAAAGGAACCAATACAATTATGGACAAGAACCAATGGAATGACGAACAGGAACCAATGGAATGATGTTTGGGAACTGATAGAATGATGGACAAGAACCAATGGAATTATGAACAGGAAGCGATAGAATGAGAAAGGGAAAGTGCCAAGCGGAGAAGACAAGGATCTGGCCCGCAGGACACAGGTCTTTCTTAACAATCAGTTTCATTGCCATAATTCTGTTCAGTAATAGATGTCACATCACTCAAATAATACTGTGAAAAACCAAATAAGAGGAAAAGTGCCCATTTGCTCCTGCTCACAGAAACTATGGATGCTGAAGCAGAACAGAAGGAGCGAATGCAGCTACAGCGATCGCTTCTACGAGATCGACATGTGACAGCTTGGAGGACGTTTGGTTATAAAATATTTCAGTTTAAGTGTATTAGATTGCCACCCCCAAATCAAATTACATAAGCATTTTTCCGTGCCTGGCGTGGGCCACAGGGGAGAGAGTGGGTGTAGCATGGAGGAGATGGAGCCAGCCGGGGCCTGACGCTGCTTAAGTCCCCCCGTGCTCTGCTCTATTCCAGCGGGGGGGGGGGGGCAAACAGACTGGAATTAGATGGAATTATTGCCTATTACTCACATATTACAGGGCTGAAGCCTGTGTGTCATGCCAGAGACAAGCACTTTCATTTACTCACACACACACACACACACACAAGCACACACACACACACTGGTTTGTAATTATATCTTTGTGGGGACTCTCCATTCACTTCTTTGGGGAAAACTAATCACAGCATGACAACCTTAACTCCTACGCAGCGCTACGCTTAACTATAAGTAACCAAAAAAATTTAAGACTTTTGGCATTTTTAGGTTTTTGATTGTAGTCACAGATTTTTATAAAGCCCTGGTCGAGACTGAAAAAATGGTGGAGACGTCAAAATAGTAAGGTCTTCATCCTACATTATTCTATCCTATACATTCAGACATTTGGTCCCCACAATGTAATACATACATAACACACACACACACATAAAACACAACCTATTAACATATCCTATATTATCCTATTAACAACATCTCAAGAACCTATATATTCTGTGTAGACACATACTCAGACTTGTATATGTACACATCCACTCAACACAATCTGCAGAACATACAAATTGGTCACACACACACACACACACACACACACACACACACACACACACACACACACTACTTGACCAAACTGGAGAATACATGTACACTGTATGCCCACAAACACGCCTCCTCTCACAATCTCCAGAACAAACACACTTTTGGGTCAGTTATACACACATAGACACACCACACTTAATCACATCCAAAATCTTCTACTCTTACTCTGTAGTTTCCATTTGTGTGACAGGGCATGGAATTTGCCCAAATTGTATTAGGAATTGCAACAATCTGTACAATAACCAATAAGGTCTCTCTGGTCTCGCAGCCGCAGCCGATAGCATACTGTGCCAATCACTGGCACTTATGAGGATTCCTTTGCATGTTGTGACTGCAAAGTTAACAACTGTTTCATTTACATAAATCATAACTTAATTAATTGATGCACATCCTGTGCATTGAATACATCCCATCTTGTCTCCCTCACAAATATAAGAACGTGTCTCAAAATTAAGTATATTATGCCGTTCTTTTCTGGCAGTTTTCAGTCAGCAGTCTCTGTTCTCATTCTGTTCTTGCTCTCAGTTTACAATCATCTCCGTCACAAACTTCTCAGTTACGAAAACTCCTGTCCTTGTTATCCTTGTTATGAAAGCAGCATTTGAGGTTTAGCTATAAAACGTACAATCTTAATTTCCAGAAAAAATCTTGCTAACTTCCCCCTCACCGACCCTGCTTCCATCTCTTACTCCACTTAGACAAGGCTTGTCAGTCAGCCTCAGACAACGAGGAGATCATCTCTACCGATTCACCATGGCATCCAGGTTGGAAATGGCACTCCTGATACCATCTCACTTCTGCTTCAGATTCAATGACAAAATGATACAAGTGCATGAAGGAGACTTACTTGCCCAGTTCTTCAAACATCTGGTATTCGTCGGTAAAGCGAGTACAGGTGATGGTGGCCATGCTGGGGCTTGGTGAAGAGGCTTTGCAGGTCTTGGCTTTTGCTCTCGATCTGCTTTCCCAGAGATGGAGATAGGTCTGAGCAGATAGAACACTCTGAGCAGGGTTTCTAAATCACTTTTCCGATCTCCTGAGCGAAAATAGAGGTGGGGGGATGCTGGGTGATTGACAAGTCTGCTCGGTGTTGGGCCCGCCCCTCTGCCTGTGTCTCCTCCAATCCCGGCTGCCTTTCTCCAGAATACACAGCCCGTTGTCATGGAAACTGCATCCCCAGTCACACACTTGTTCCACACAGTACACCGCGCTGGCTCATATTCCCATCCATAAGTGAACATAGGAGCATACACACACACACACACAAAGTCTCACACAGCCAATCTGAAGTAATCATTATTTCTTTGATTTGTGCTTTTTGCTGCCCTATGCACAAGCCCACATCTAACTTTTTATTGAAAATTGGTGTAATTACATGTTAAATATCCATCCATCCATCCGTCTTTCCACTGCTTATCTAATACAGGGTCGCAGGGGTGGCCTGGAGCTCATCCCAGGCAGCATATGGCACAAGGCAGGGGTGCACATTCTGTCCATTAGAGGGAACACATGCTTACACACTCTGGGCAGTTTAAGACATGACATGAGGAGAACATTCAGTCTCTACACCAAGGTTCCCTCATTCCGGTCCTGGAGGGTCAGTCTGCAATACAATTCTCAGATTTCCCTGCTCCGACACACCTGCTAAACCTGGCAATCAGATGGTGAGCTGTATTAGGTGCGTCTGAGCAGGGAAATCTGCAAACTGTGGAGCGGACTCGCCCGCCAGGACCGGGACTGGGGAACCCAGCTCTATACCGAGGAATCTACTCTCTGCATTTAATCATCTTGGTTTCAGTCTAACATTTCATATTTATAAATCACCCCTCCCCCCCCCACAAAAGCAGTGATTTAATCAATCACAGATACGAATAATCAGTTGGTCTCTATGCAGGGATGACCCAGCCGGGAGGGGATTTGTGATCATTCAGAAGTCCCTGATTTCTAACCCATGAAAGAGAGTCCAGCTTGACCGAAAAAGCTGATTAAGCAGTGACTGCCTGATTTTCGTGGGCCTTATCCTCTCGCGGGCGCCGCGCTTGTGCTAATCGCTCACAGTAAGCTGATCTGACTCAGGGAAGCAGAACATAAGCTTGCGCTCTCATCAGACCTGGGAAAAGTCAACCAGACAAATGACGGCTGACGAGTCTCAGAGCCGCAGGAAATAGCACGCACTGGCCAAGTCTGGAATCTTGTTAAGACTTCATAAGGCAGCTGCCCCCCCCATTCAGGCCCCCGGAGCACATTGCTGTGCTGCTTTCCCTTCGGCATCTTTGGAAAGTTAACCATCCACAGACCCTTTTATTTGCATCCTTTCATACATCTGATTTCCAGCGCTTATTTTTTCGCCTGGTATATCTGCAGGACTGAGAGATTTCATCGATGCTCCAAGTCCAAGTATCATAATCTAATCACATGTTACAAAGACACATTTTTTTCCCTTTGGCCACAGCTGCTTTGAGGGCTTAAATAGCAGTTGGATAAATTCCATTGACAGTGCTGGAAACCACAGACCCCATCTTCCTACCCTCCTGCAATCCCCGTTCAACCAGCGCCTTCCGTCACCTGGGACCAGAGGTGGGTAGTTCAGGTTCAGAGAGTAAAGGTCCATACCAGGATTTTGCTTCAACCAACCAGTTGCGTAGTCTGTGACTCTTTGTACTCAACTGATTGGCTGAAACGGTATCTTGGCCTGGAGCTGAATTTCCCGCCTCAATCTGGGACTCACACCACCTGTCCATGCCTTTCAGGTAGCTGTGATTCATTCTTGTATGCTGATGTCGCCGAGATCAGGCCAAAGAACCTACAAGGAACGATTCCAAACAGTTCAGCTTCATTCTGAACCATCACTTAGGCTCCATTCAACATGAGAAAAATGTCGACACAAGGAAACACAAGAAAAATGACTTGAGCCTTAAAAAGAGTATCAGTGCTATCAGGATTACACAGACGTACCAGCATACATTAATTTTCCTACTCTGCGTTCCACCTTTTTTACATTCTCTTCTACATACGCTATGAACCACGGTGATCCGATATTCTTTGAGAGTTCAGCTAAATCAGGCGAATCAAACTGTGGCAGAACAGCACGCAAAGCCATGCTTGCAACTCCAAGACGAAAGGACTTCCATGTGGAGGGAAATGACTGCTCCAAGGCAAAGTAAGCATTTGTCCAGGAAATATAAAGTGATGGATGTACATATAGTGGTTTTTCTTTTTTTTTTTGAACTCGAGGAGACAAAACTGGAAGCTCATCACTGCTGCCCGGTGTCAGGCATTGGAATTGCAGCTCAGGAAAGACTCATTGTCGTAACATTTTTTTAGCTACTCCCAAGTTCAATCCCTGTCATAATTTAGGAACTTTCTTTAAAAGCTGACAGAGTCATCGGAATAATTGTAAATAAATTTTAGGACATCCATGTTTTCATGCTTTGGTGATATGTAGGAGGGTCCCAGCTTCCCATGAGTTAGTTTATTTTGTTTTATATATTACAGTTTGTAGACTTTCTCATAGTGCACAGTGCATATTGGTGAGTGTTTGTATTTTGTGTGTGTGTGCAGTATGGAACACTGCTTGACTTACACACATGCCCATTTCAGCTTCACGTGAAAGGATTTATTCATGAACATTCAGACTGCTCAGCCGTACAGTCATATGTGTGCAAAACGAAGGTGCTTTTTTGCTAAACGCCCAAAGCTTCCCATCAAAGTGCCCTCAGCCTCTGTGGGACCCTTTTGGCAGAAAGGGCAAGTTTGTAAAAACATCATGCTGCTCCCTGTATAGATAAAGACTTTGCAATGTTCAGAAACACCAACCATCAAGCAAAGGCTGTAACAACCCCTACAAACTGCTCAGAGGAGAAGAGGTGGAAGAAGTAAGAGCTGTGGATTAGACCTGGGCCCAGAGAGATGGTGAACTGGGAGATAGACTCCGTCTGAATTTCAATGTGTTAATCAATCTCTCT
>JAODKE010000002.1:9602674-9616001 GCA_026779605.1 Mormyrus hasselquistii
ATAGATAGATAGATAGATAGATAGATAGATAGATAGATAGATAGATAGATATCTGCAGCAATGCTTCTGTAAAGACAAAGAATATGGACAATCAGACATTAAGCATTTTAAAACTGAAATATCAGTTTCACTATAGGATACCAAAGGATTCTACTGAGCTCCATGCAAATCATTGTTCACCCTCTATTGTAAGCCCGTTTGATAGTCACACACAAAAGACCCTAGTTTGGTTTATTTTTCATAATGCCTCCTCTCTCTCCCATTCCTGAGCTCAAACAGGGAACTGGAACTGCAGTGTCAACAGTGATTAGTGATTCCAGAAGGCTGGTCGTTCCCGAGAACAAATGCAGCACACACACACACACACACACGCACACAGGGTGCTGCCCCCTGCCAATGTTTACAGAAGAGAGATGTAGCCAGCAATCATGTGCTCCATGTCATCAGCCCTGAGCTCCTGTTGTAAACCAGGAGAGTGATAAGACACTTACTGTACCAGGAACCCCACTGGCCAAATGCATCGATGCCCATGATTCGTTTTTAAAAGAAAACAAATAGCAAGCAAATATAATCTTCTGTTCATGAACACCTGCATTTAAGCCTTATTCCTGAGACTGCTGCATTTGCTTGTCCCCAACTGAAGCTGTCAGGATAGATGAGGAGGAGACATGGCAGACTTCCACTGCTGGTACCCGGAGACTGCGACCCAAACTCAAAGCAACATGAAAAATAAGATGGCAGGATGCAAATCTAGAAAGCATATTAAATATGGCCGCCATGTCAGTGCCTTTACTGGACATTAAGACAGCATAGTGACAGTCGGTGGCGAGACAGTCTCTGCTTAGATGTTTCCAGGGACACTCAGATCTAAACACCGCTTCCGTTTCAGGTTCTTAT
The DNA here is from genome assembly GCA_026779605.1 of Mormyrus hasselquistii. Classification (NCBI taxonomy): domain Eukaryota; kingdom Metazoa; phylum Chordata; class Actinopteri; order Osteoglossiformes; family Mormyridae; genus Mormyrus; species Mormyrus hasselquistii. The sequence goes on from JAODKE010000002.1 coordinate 9,603,572, forward strand.
CTTTATGGAATCAGGACACTGGCCCTTCTTGGCCAGCACCCACGTAACGCCCACTGTTACAATCACACAATCGGCAGGGAGCATGAGCTTTCTTCATGCTGCCAGTTGGAGGGAAAAAAAGTCAACAAAGAGCATGTGTGCTTTGGTCAAGTTTGCCATAATAAACGGTCTGTCAGCTGGCTAGCGGGAGATCCGGATTATTGGACCCTATGTGGTCTTTGCTGCAAAATTATGTGCTTTCAGATCTACTTTTCCCTCAGTGGGCTCATAAATTGCCCCAGTTCTGTTGCTTACATAACCAATAATTCCGAGTAAGGCAATCAGGCAAGAGACCTGAGAGGGGGTCTGAATCGAATTAGCTATGTTTCGCTTAAGCCGGAAAGAGATGTACTTCGCAACAAACACATTCTGCATTCTGGCCCAAATGCTGCAGGGAACATATTTCTGACTAGATCACAGTAAACACAAGTTCTTGTTTTGAGTTCCATTGTCTGAGAGCCATTGTGTGGCCAGCAGGAGAGCTTGTGGTCCTTGCATTATTTAAGGGCAGAAGGGAAGCCAGACAGAACACAGGGTTTTCCAGATTTTTTATTGCAGGAGAAGGATCCGTCTGTTAATACTTATGTTCTACAAAACACAAAATGCTGTGACTCTGATCAATACTCTCCAGCCGAATTTTCGGTCCACTGAGTCGTCACTGAAATGATACTGTAAGTAGAATTTGAGCTCAAATTCAACCAAACATGAATCAGTAAGGAAAGCAAATGTTTTTTTTAATAGCCAAGTCAGCAGTGACAGTTTACTACCTAAATAAACATTCCACTACCTAATTCCGTGTACACAACCAAACACTATCCTCTTCCCGGTTTCACATCCACGTTATAATGCTTAAAGTAAAACATTAAAGTAACATTTTTACAAATCACAAAATCTGCATGAGTTTATCGATCCACACTGATGAAAAATACATCTGAACTGGTTTAAGGGAAAGTACTGGGGAACCTCCAGTTTTCCAACTCGTAAAGAGATTTTTTTTTAAAGAACATAAAACAAGGGACAGCCCTGCTGCTTACGGCCCCCCAGAGGAACCTCCTGGTACTGCGGGGTGACCATTTGATAGCCTAACAACCAATGAATGAGGGAGCAGCGTAGCAAAGAAATTTAGGGTTTTTTTCTCTTGTAAGCAAAGCAGGAAGTTCAACATACAGTACAACGAACATTTGTTTATCTGAAATACATAGAAACAAATGGAAATTTAATGAGGCCAAGAGGAATCAGTACCCAATGACGATCAAATCCGAAATGCTGAAAATCATAGTGAACAGAGCAGAGAACGAATTCGCCTTCGATGGGTCACGTGACACAGTGACTGTAAGTGTTTCCCAACGTGTCATCTGTTTGCTTTCACGTTTGGCACAGTTGTTGTGGTCTGAGAAATGAGTGATTTAGAATCATGCAGGGGGAATGGGGTTACCTTAAAGATATCAGGAATGTTCCTCTGCCGTTCCTACAGTATTGGGTGCAGCATACCTTCTTAGAGAGAAAATGGAAATTTGCTTGGAAGGAGCAGTAAGCGTGATTCGGTGTCCTAATTCACTTTGCTGCGATTGTATTTAAGGTTTCCTGCTTTCTTCCAGCTTGTGTTTTTTCGCCCGCCTCTCTGCACATTTCTGCCCTCCCTGTGCCAGACGCGTTGCCAGTTTTCACCCCTGTTAGTTTCTCTTGGCCCAAACGTGCCGTGTTGTCAGGCTTTGGATGGTGGTATTGGCACAACTTCATCACCTCTCCACGAGCCTGGCCGCCTTCCCGTATCTCTACTAGCCAATCAAAGTTCTCTCCAGCCGTTCATCGCAGCCCATCTGACGGAGGGTAGGCTGAAGTCCATATTTCATAAAATCATGACTGTTTGCAATTTACGTCTTAATTGTTATTCTGACTTCCCAGAGACGTCATGGAATAACTGTGTTTCGGCTGGCAAGTGTCAACCTGGTTTTATTTATGAGGTGTTTTCCCTAAATGATACTTTCTCCAATTACATAAAAATCACTTTCAAACTGTATTTTTTAATTAGTAAAAGGTTGGTAGATATAATTTTTTTTTCATGAGTTTACTGTGAGACTTTTGTATTCTGTTCCAAAAAAGTCATTAGTCCTCAGCTACTAAGCATATTATCAACATGCATATACACCAGTGACTGGGATAAATGTGTTTGTATCACTCACAGATCATTTGTGGTCACGAAAACAATCATATTGTCTTAATAGAACTGCAGGGTTATGGCGAGACACCTGGTACATGGAGGTATATCACTGTGACCTCTCTGGAATGAGCGGAGAATGATATGGAAATGTCATCAAAGGAGTTTTTTAGAGAAATGCAAAGCTGATGTCCTTTAGAAGTTTATTTACGGCATAAATTCCCTGCTTTGCACCCTGGTTCTGGGCAAGTGATTAGTGGATGGATGGATGGATGGATGGATGGATGGATCTAACATGTTCTGTGCTTTGCGTCTGAGTTTCAATGCATGGATTGCAATTAACACCGAACTTGCGGTCAATACTATACTATAGTCTGTAAAGAACATCCTACTACGTTCTCAGACTTTCAGGAAGCCTATCCAGATGCCCTCAAAGAGGTGCTCGTGCTTTCATGCAGTTTCTCATGTGCTTTTCAGAGGCTTGACTTGACAGACCTAAGCACTGAGGATTCAGGGAGGAGCCGAGAGAGATTCCCCCGCTGGAGCCTGTGACTCCATCCCAGGATAAGGGAAGCGTCAGGAAAATCACACTGCCAGCTTTCCACTGGCAGTGCAGGCCACCTAACCGAAGCCAGCTGCAGTGCTGGTGTCTACACAGCAATGTGCCAGCCTCTGATGCCACCTCACAGTGATTTCTGTGGGGATTCACAGCAAACTGCCTCCCTCAGCACTGTTTGGTTAATATGTCCAGCACCGGGTCACCGGTCTTGCTTAGGATGACAGATTTTTTTCAACGATGGAAAGCAGGTGGTTTTACAGGAGCTGCCCCCCCCCCCCATTTAGGGCTCTGTGATGAGTTTTCCTTTCCTATCGTTGTCATATGTATATATATATATATATCTCATCATTCCTTTTGATATTGAAAATTAAAAAAATCCGGGTATGTTCCAAAGGCAATCTGGTGAAATTATTAACAGCTCATTTCAACAGCGAGTGCCGCCTCGAGGTGTTTCTCTTTCAGGGCTTGATGAAATTCAGCAAACGAACGACGTCTCCCCACACTGACCTTCGGGAAGAAACGAACGGAAGAACCACCGCTGAGAATTACCCTTTGCGACGCGGCCATTTGCACGGGAAGTGACGACTCAGGGAGCATTTCCCAACAAAGGTTTACTTAGAGATTCACAAAATGTAAATCACTACATCTTCGTATTAGGAAATAAAACTGCAAGAATTTCTGATGGAGTACTGGAGTAAAAATTAACAGTCTGAACACATTTGTCTCTCATATGAAAAGTAGCTGGAGGCGGATCAGACGGGCTTAGTGTGCCTCTCTAGCAGATTTCATAACCTTCAAGCGATGCGGTGTGCTTCAGAGCTAGTGATAAACTCCCACATCACTGGGGTTTTCATGCAGAGTGGACTGAACTGGAAAAATGAAGGTTCTCGCATTCAGGTCATTTTTCTGAAATCCACTGCACACTAAGCCAGTGACTGAACTCGGATGGTTCTGGTAATAAAAATCAGTGGGGAGGGGGGAACTTTAGCTGGTGGAAAATCATTGGTTTACATTGATCTTGTCTGTGCTTACCGACTCCCTGACTTTGCTGTTTTATCATAACTAGGATTTATATAGGATATATTTTAAAATATGAGAAATACCTGTATGTTCAAGTTCATGTTACAGTTAAAAGATGTGTAATCACTTGATTCATTAGTCCAGCGTGAGACAAGATGAGGCATTAGACCAAGTTGTGCAACTGGCCATATAAAAAATTTAATCATGGACGTTATGCTATTTTGTTGAATTTTGGGATAACTGCATTTCCTGCAGATTTGCTTTGTGAGATTGCTTCCATCTGGATGTTTTGTGAAAACAGGTAAATCGTGTTATGCTAACATTTAAGTCCATCCGCAGCAGTACTGAAATCCTGGAATCCAGGCAATTAAGATTAACCCCCAACAAGACTGTGATGCTGGGAGAGTCACAAAGGATCCAACGTGAGCCTCTGTGTTAAAACTCAGAGACACCAAGACCAGATTCCCTAACATTTCTGCGGTTTGAACCTCACCAAGACTGATAGATTTTATTTGGTTTAGTTTTTGCACCCCTCAAATCTACTTCCATTGTACTTATATGCTATTCCCTATGTTTTCCAGAATCTAATAAATCAAAATGACACTTTAAAATTGAGCACACAAACAGAGAAAACAAACACAATCAATCACTTCAGTGTAAACACTAGTATAAATAAGACTGTTACAAAGTCCTACACAACAAAAAGCCGGCTCAGAAAATGCCAATTGTCAGGATCAGTCTTTGGATGAACTTAAAGCAGCTAAGACATGGTACTAAAACACACTCAATGGGAGAGAATCTTGTTAAAAAATGTCCATCTAATCTAATCTGTTAGATATGATCCTGGTGTTTAGTTTCTTGAAAAATGACCTTAGTTTGCAAATCTTACACTTCTTGGCTTTCATCCTCTTGCGATAGATCTCATCCCAGATATCCTCTTCCTCGTCTCCTGCCCATGGCACCCACGCTCCTCCGTGGAGCTCAGGGTTGGCCCTAGGATCCTCTGCTGGATAGCGTACAGGGATGGCGGTGCGGTTGTAGTAAGCCAGGCGAGCCAGCAGCTGCTTGACCACATCGGGCCGCTGACTCGAGATATCGTAGCGTTCGTAAGGGTCTCCGGTGATGTTGAAGAGCCACACCGACTTCTGGATGTCTGTGTGGCGCTCCAGGTTCCACCAGCTGCCCGGGAAGGTGGCTAGCATCTGAGGTGGGATCCAGTCACCATAGCCAGGGTCTCCGGTCAGCAGCTTCCAATCCCCGACACGGATGGAGGCCTGCACAGCCGTGTTCCAGATGCGATGCCCTTCCTGCCAAGAGCCATGCTTGGCGTGATTGTAGAGGGGATCGATGTTATGCAGAATCTCAAGACGAGGAGATTGCTTCCCCTCGCTGATCGCCGGCCATACATTGTAACCATCGAGTCTCTCGCTCGTCGAGATGTTGCCCCCTGCCAGAGCCACTAACGTGGGATACCAGTCGGTGATGTGCACCAAGGCCTTGCTCACGCGACGCCGGCGGCGCAGTAGCGGACTGTGGACGAACCCCAGCCCGCGAATGCCACCCTCCCAGTAGGTGCCCTTGCGGCCACGCAGCGGCCAATTACTCCCTCCGAAGAATGGCTGTCCACCGTTGTCCGTGGAGAAGATGAGGACGCTGTTCTGGTAGTAGCCATACTTGCGGAGGGCATAGGTCACATTTCGCACAGCCTCATCTACTACAGATACCATGGCTGCATATTTCCTGCGGGCTACATTACTCATTCCCCGATACTGGTAGATGTATTCCTTGGGGGACTGCAGGGGTGTATGCACAGCCTGAAAGGACAGGAAGATGAAGATGGGCTGCCGGGGGTCATGGCTGGCCAGGATCTTGCGCACCCTCTGAGTGTAGAGGTGGGTGGAGTACTTACCCCCCTGGCCCCAGGCTACGGTCTCCCCCTCATGCAAATCAAAGCCGCACATGCCGGGCCCGTCGCAGGACTCGTACGTGTAGTAGTCCACGCTGCCCGTCAGCGAGCCGAAGTAGGTGTGGAAACCTCGACGTGTTGGCAGGCACTCTTTCTTGTAGAAGCCCAGGTGCCACTTGCCCACCATGTGAGTGGCGTAGCCTGCCTCCTGTAGCTTCTGGGGCAGGGTCACCTGGTCCAGGGGCAAGCAGTTGGGCTGGCGAGGGCGGATGATGGAGTGCTGCAAGCCGGTGTGGATCTGGTACCTAGGCCAAATATCACACTCATTAGTACGACAGTCCATCCATCCATAAAATGAATTTCATACAATCAGCACAGGAATACAGTGCCAGTCAAAAGTTTGGACACACCCACCCATACAACGGTTTATTCTTTACACTTTAGAATAATTGTAGAGACATCCAGGGATGTTTCTCCAGTCCTGAAGGAAGTCCCACATTTGTGCCAAGCACTCATTGGCTGAGTTTTCTCCACTCTCTAGTCAAACTCCTCCCAACCATGTCTAGTGGGTTTAGGTCAGGTGGCCAGGTCATGTGGTGCGACACTATCACTCTACTTTGTATGTGGCTTGGCGTGTCCAAGCTTTTGACTGGTAGATCGGAAACAACCATGACTGAACTTTGCATTGAACCGTATTTATATTACATGATATTAGTCACAATAATCGATAAAGGCCATTTACACAAAAAAATAAATGCTTTGAAAAATGTCTATATATCCAGGCCAACACAATCCTTTTTAAACCAGACTGGTCCAGAAAAGGTCCAGAAACATACACTCCATATCAAGAGTGCTTAAAGGATTTTCACAGCTTTCAGTTACCAGAGTAACAGAGATGAATCTCAGATTTCCAGTGGTGCAAAATCAACCTCCCTTGAATGAGTTTATACTAAGGCTGCTAACGATTGCGCATTCACAGGCTTGTGCAGCCCTTTGCCCAGAACAGCCTGCAGCTGGTTTCTCTTCAGCTGTGACTCTCACAGCTCAATGTTTTGTTTGACAAGACACACATCTCAAATCCACAGCCAAACCTAAGAGCTAAACCAAAAACCCTTGCGTACCCTCAGCTCCCAACAGATGCTAAGTCATGCTGATTAAATCAGGACATGCTCTATCAAAATGCAAATTAACTGAATATACACTTTTCGCAACAAAAGGCAAATAACTAAATACACATTAACGACATACAAGGTAAGGTTGTATTTTCCCAAACTTCTTCCCAGCCAATAAATGTACATTTCTCTCTTAACGTGACAGTATTTACTTCATTCACTGACAGAAACAGCTGGTATCAAAATTAATTTGTACAGAACAGCTTTGCCTCTGTGCACTTGGCCTGTTTTAAAGCGTTCCTCCTCAGTGACTCACTCCTGGCTCTCTATTTCACTTTCAGCTGGATGGTTTCGTCTAGAGCCTTCAAACAGACGAATGTGAGGCGAAAACCGGGTCCCCACAGTCCTCCGTTGTACTGCAATTCCCTTTCAATTGTTTGACAATTCATAACAGAAGAGTCTGCCTCTTTACTCAGTGTAACAAAAACGCCAGCCCCACACACACAGCCTTCCAGTTAATAATAATGTCAGACACAAGGGGGTTATGATGTCAGACTCAACTCTAACTGTCAGGTTATCCCACAAAACCTGCCCCAGCTATAGGTACTGCTGATTAAAGTCCCATGAAGGCATTTTTCACTGGAAAGACACAGGCTGTCCCTGAGACTGTGGTGAACTTGATCTTCTGGGTAGCTAACAAATCCATGGGACACAGAAACTGGAGAATAGAAACACAGAAACTGGAGAATAGAAACACAGAAATTGGAGAATAGAAACAGCCATTTTATCATCACCCTTAGGGTACAAGGAACATTAAACGAAACATACAATGAGCAAAAGAAAAGTCCCTCTTTCATAAATTCACAAAGAACTTAGACAATTACCAGCTGTTAATAAGCGACAAGAGGGGGCACGTCCCACTAATCTCCCACCACCCCCAAGGACACCCACACATGTCCTGTATCCCACAGACAGCCTCTTTCTCAAACACGCAAACTTAGCCAAACACACCCAAATGCTACTCTAGGCGCTACCAGGCACTGTAACACACCTGCTTACGAACCCTGAACATCCCACATAGCACAGAGGACTCACCTGGCAGCAGCAAAATCCAGTTTACCAGGGTTCAAATTTTGCACCATGTAATGTATCCATTTCACATTTTGACGGAAAAGAAATCTTGTTCTGGTCAAAAGAAGGGTATTGTGTCCAATGAGTGCATCTTATTTTGACTTACAGTGGGGGGGCTTCACATTTGTGGAAAGTTGTATAAATGTGTGCTCTATGTGTGCCAGTGAAGGTTATGCTACTTACTGGCGTATTACACAAAAAGACACTTTTGTAAGTTTTTTGGCTTTGAAAAGTCCCCTTTCTGACCTACCTCAGCTAGATATTCGGCACTCCGGAAAACAAGGCAGGAATCACAGTGCGACTGTGACAGGGAGCACGGTTCATATGGCATACTGCTTCCAATACGCTGGATTACTGGGCTTAATTTGGATACATGGCAGAATATGTGCCGTCTGCATTTTCTCACTGAGCTGACCTGCAGTTCAAAGGCAATTTCTGGGGATTCAATGGCAACCCATTCCGGTGGATCTACCCCCATCCCATTCAAGGGTATGTTTAAGGTTCACTTTGTTGTCATCATCAACTGTGTACAAGTACAAACGGCATTCCTCTGTGATTGCAGTTCACTTATGACAGTAACAATGCACAATAACTATACCACAGAATAACGATACCTATCTAAAGTGCAGACAGTGGGCATAAGACGCAAGACAATAACAATAACGATTCTAGATGCAGTTACTATGCCCACATGATGTAATAAATCCTGCTATTCGTTAAACCTTTTAAAATAGTAAATAAACTACTCAAGTAACCCCAAAACTAAAAAACAATGCCAACTTATTAACTGTGAACAAGTTTTCATTCCACTGTCAAGCATTCGGCGACAAATTTTCCGTTATAAGATTTTCCATGACATGTATCTTTTACTCTCTATGGAAGTTACAGCACCAACAGGAAATGATCTTTAGTCAGTCACTCAGAGGATTCCGTCGCTTCGTTAAACGCTCCTCCATCATGTCATCCGTCTCCTAAACACTTATTCAACACAGGGTTGCGTGAGGCACGCTCCAGGCAGTGGGCGTGAGGCAGGAGCACATCCTGGGTGGGATGCCAGTCCGTCACAGGGCACGCGACCCCACACGCAGTGGGCAATTTACGGAATCCAGTCTGTCTTACTGTGGGATGAGACATGGGTGGGGGGGTGGGGGGGTATGCACACACAGCGGGGATGTGGGGCGGCAGTGTGACTCACCGCGCCACCCCATAATACAAGCTCTGGCTCTTAGTTACCAAAGAGGCTACACCATGATACTTAGGTCGTCGATCTGAATGGACTTTTACAGTAATGTGGTGACATCACACTCCACTGACTGCGAGGCGCAGCGACCGACAAAACAGCCCAGGGATGTCTGCCAAGCTGCTGAGGAGAACCAGCACGTTCAGGCCAGAAGCTTTCAGTCAGCCCAGCCGACACGTGCTATTTGGACACTTTCAAAACTGAAAACAAGACCTTTCAATGCGACACTTTTTGTTACCAGGTGATATTTCAGTTGGCTGAATTCCAAGACAGAGTTTTATTCTACAACAGATTAGTTCTTGTAACTGCTTGGCTATACGGTACTGTACTTTCAAAAGGACCGTTTCAGTCTCGCAATGTTCCTCTACTCAAACAAAGACATGACTGCACTCATATTTCAAAACAAATTTTAAATTATTATTTTTTTTAAATGAGCTTGTGAAATCATAGCTGCAAGCTGCTATTCATCAAGCATAGTATCAGGCACCCCCAGAGTTATAAATATTGCAAGTAAACCACTTATTAATAATTTTTGCAAAATAAATATAGTTCATGTTTAGAGTGTAAACAAGCTCTCTCTCCACAAGTGTAGAGTGACTCTTCATTCAGTAGACCGTAGCAGCCTCTTGCCTCCTGTTTTGTCAAGTGTAGCACTCAAGATTTATTTAGAATGGCACCTTAACCATGTGAGAATAATGTGAGATAATAATAATAATAATAATAATAATAATAATGTGTGCGATAATTATGTGAGAAACTGACATTTAAGTTGTTAGATTAAGTTATAGTTTACTTGTCCTCGAGAGAAGTTATGAGTTCAGTAATGACACTACAAAAGCTGTTTATCCAAAGATGTCCACGATCCCAGTTCCTTGACAAGAGTAAAGTCATCAAAAATACTCCAAAAGTGTTCATTCTCTGTATTTATTCCTCCTTATTGCCACAATGGTTGTGACGGCCATGTTTTTTTAAAACATATGAAACCTCTCTGCTATTCATAATTACTGAATTATGATTGATTTAAGAAGTCGGTCATGACACTTGCCACAAATCTTGAACTGCTTGACCTAAGGGAGAGAAGGCTTTACATCAACAGTATGAAAGATACTTTAAGAAGGTAAAGTGCCTTGTTTAGTTGAAGAAATTTGCACAGGTCAACAACATTACACGAGTGACGATGACATGTAAAGTGTTACCAGAGTAACGACAAACTGAATGTTCTTTGGATACCATAGTGGATTAATGTATAGCAATAGATATGTCCTGAAGTTAAAGTACAAACCCATTAGCTCATGGGGGACATACGTACAACATCTTTATTTAATTTCACACACAACTTAAATTCAACACACTGCAATAATAAACAGTGACGGTTTTGATTCTGTTTGCCCAGAAATTCTAAATCAAAGCAAAAGCCAGACTGGAAATTTGGACTAATCCCTGGGTATAATAAAATATATATATATATATTGAGAATTACCTGTTACAAACAGTCTTATATGACAGATGCCTGAGCTGCTGGATGGATGGATGTATGGATGGATGGATCTAAAATAAGGTTAATTATCTGAGGCACCATTGTATGGCTACCAGAAAAAAAAATGCCGTCTGCAGTGTGTAACCTTCGAGAAATTGTAGAGGGAAAAGGAATTATGTAAATAAATAAATATTTTTAGATAAATTAAAAAGAAAATAGGTTCAAGCACCTCCACTATGTTTTAACAGAATACATCATTGTTTTCACTTGCGCAAGGCAAAACTTATGCATATTATCTGAATATTCATTGGGATGCATTAATTTTGCTTTATTAAATTACCAGGCGGGAAGATTACTTTACTGAGTTAAAGTTTGCCTCATGCATAAAAGTTGGTTACAAAAAATACTCACTGTAATAAAGATAATAAATGTTTACCATTTCCTATTAGGAAAACAATTACTAATGCATTCATCTTAATTAGACAGTTTTCACAGAAGCCACTTCGGGGCACCTGGTCAGAGCTTAGACGGCATCAGGCATACCTTCCCGTGATCAGCTGACTGCGGGATGGCGTGCATATCGGCTGGATGTAGTAATTCTCCAGCTTCACTCCTTCCGCTGCCAGTTTATCCAGGGTCGGCGTTCGGATGTCAGAGTTGTGGTAGCCAATATCATGGAATCCCTGGTCGTCCGTGAGTATGAAGATTATGTGGGGCGGCTGTCTGGATTTGAACGTGGAGCCCTTGTGAGTGAAATCCGAAATAGGCTCATTCTCCACCTGATTGGGCTTCACCCAGTCCCAGGAGAAGTAGCCAAAACTTAGCAAACTGACTAATGAAAACCCAGTGAGAGCATAAACTGCCATGGGTTTGGTTTCAGTTCAGATATTATGTATCTAAATATGAACTATGGAAAACTCAGGAAGAATGTTACAACTCTGCAATACAGGTCCCTTTCTCAATCAATTACTGGGCAAAAATAGACATCGCCTTTTCTCTATTCTTTTATTTAACAGACGAGAAACCCGTTGCTGTCGGCAAGTTTCGTCTTTAATCAAAATCATTCCTAAGAGTGACAAAATATGAGTATGCTGACAAAGAATAACAGCGCTTATATGGATCTGGTATAAAACGCGTGTCTCATTAGATATCCAACACAGCTTCCCTCCTGTTTGAAGATCCCCTTCAAACTTTTCCTCCCTTTTCCCCACCCACTAGGGGGTCTTAGTTCCGCCCACTGGAATTCGGGTCAGCCAATAGAAACGCAGCGTTATGGATCGCCCCGCCCCCGCCCCGTCATGATGTGATAGCCGCGCACCTCGTTTGCGGTGCATAAAAGCGGCGTGACTTCAGGGTCTCGCCCAGCCGCAGCAGCTGTTACACATGCGAGTGGTTACACAACGCGATCTCTATCCACCCGCGGCCGAGTGTTGCGTGATGTCCCCGGCGTTAGGCTTCGCTTATCATTATCCCTCGCTTTTGAAGTATACAAGACGGAGTGTACCGCAAAACATTCTTGAATGGCAGTATTAAATAGCTGATAAAAAGATATCGCGCAGATGTTAGAAAAACCTTAATGCGCAACAGTGATTTCCTGTTAACACATTTTGTATTGTTTATTTAATATTTAAGTTAAAACTGTATTCTTTTGTGGCTGAATGTAAATATTTTTGTCTTAATAGGTCTACATAATTATAGATTATACCTTCCAGGTATAAATTATATTTTTGTGCTATACAATCATAATCATTAATGTGTGTGTGTGTGTATGTGTGTGTGTGTGTGTAT
>JAODKE010000002.1:9616035-9628982 GCA_026779605.1 Mormyrus hasselquistii
GCAAAGCAAAATATTTTCTGTCATAAATTTAGCGGTATTAGAATAAAAAATAGTAACCTCAAAGTGAATCAAGCAAACAACACAGGATAATTTTGGATGTTTATGCAACAAAAAATAGAAAATGATGATTTTATATAGTTTGCAGTTGTGTTTGTGACACCCGGGGGGTTGCGGTAGGCACGGAGCACGGGAATCCGGGACATTAACTGTGAGAACGAGAAACGTCTTTTTTTTTGGTGGGAGGGGGGTTAAAAACTTTACTAATATTAGGTTTGAAAACTGTTTGAGTTTATGTTTGTCTATTTCACTTCCAAAAGATTTTTCGTACTGATAAGATCTAAACTTGCAATTTTTGTACTTTATTCGAATCCAGCTGATGGTTTTTATTGAAAAACCTGAACAAAAGGTGTCCTGTGCTTCCCGCGTTTCCGTTTCTCCTGCTGCTGTTGATGAGACCGGAACTGCACTGTAAACCTAAAGAAAACATGTAGTCTCTATTAGTCTGCGAATTGCATGTTTATAAACTGGCTTTACCTTCAAATCCTTCAGAAGTAGCGAATGGCACCAGTATCCAGGAACATGAAAAAGCTTCCTGTGTTTTCTTATGTATTGCTATAAAAAAAGTGCCAAGGTCTTACTTGTGGCTCTACAAGAAAGTATTCAGATATATATGTGGCCTATTAAGAAATTGCCCACAGATCAACAAAGACTGGGGAATATAAAGAGGCTCCTTTAGAGAGGGTCACCTGATGATTTGAGCAGAACTGCCCACTCCTTCTCTCTTCTGTTACCAGTATCAGGGAAAAAACATCCGCAGTTTAAGCAAACGCTTGGGACTGGCCATATCATGGCTGTGGAGCAGAGGACAGATATGTGTGAAAAGACATATTGTGTTTACATTTTAAAGTCTGATGTTAACGACTGTAAGGCTGTAAGTTCTCTTTCTCTCTGTCTCTGCCCCCCGCCCATGGTTGTGAATCTGTGCAGATCCCACCATCCACCACCGCAGTTGTTCAACATGCTTCAGTGCTGCGCTAGTCTAGGACGCACCGAACATGGACCTGGAACAAAACAATCTTCACCTTTCCAAAAACTCTGTTAAAGTTTCTTTGAAAGGTGTGTTTTTTTTGTTGTTTTTTTTTTTTTTAACTAACCATACATATTGGCCACCTTTGATATTTTCCTCTATTTTTTTCTCTCTTTCTTTTGGCAATGCAGCACAATTTATACTGGACACTGTATATGTACTGTTGGAAATCCTTCAGTGTTTTCTTTCTAAAGAAAAGAAGAACATTACCATACATTGTTGCTCCTAAAATGACTCGCATTCTATGCCTTAATTCTAAACCCACATTTCATGAATGACATCATTTCACCGGTTTATCGCAGCATTAACTTACCTTTAGTGCTAACGGGTTCTAACATAGCTGGTCACAGTGAAGCTTTCTTTTTTATTGGTTTTTTTTGGAAGTAACTTGCATGCCCCGTGCCCATCTATTTTGACAGGATCATGCGATGGTTTTCTCTGAAGTGGTTCTACTTTTCTCTCCGCGTTCGGGTGACTGTGGAAAGGGGGCCGTTTGTGCGAGCCGCTCCCAGTCTCATTGGTATAAGGCAGGGCTGTGCAGCTGAAGGTCCTCAAGGTCCGAGCACTGATGATTTTCCAGGCTTCCTTCACCAGTGAGCCAGGTGTGAAGCCTCTGGCCAATCAGAATCAGTAATTATTAAATTAACTACCTGGGAGAACTGAAAACACGGCACGGCCACGGATTTGGAATCGGGGTCCAGAGTTGAATAGCCCTGGTATAAGGCTTTAATATGATTCCTGCTGCCTGTTTTATTCAGTCAGCTTGTTACAGTTTATTCTCTAATGGCGCTGGCCTACAGATTTGCTGATCATTGACAGCGGTGTTTGTTACCATCTCTCGTCAGTTAGTGTCCCTTCAGCCAAAAGCAATCAGCCTAAATGAGACCAGTGCAATTACTGTTTATAATAAAAAATAAATCAATAAAATCAACTAAAAATCAAGAAAAGCCCTCCCCATCTGGACCACCCCCCCCCCATAACATGTGGATGATGTTATGTAGACCAGAATATGACAAGGCTTATAAACAGACACAAACTCTGGGCTCTCTAAAATATAACTGTCTCTTCCTCAGGAAATCTGTTTCAGGAATAAGCTTTTGGTTTTGAGGAATGTTTTCCTGTTTCTTTTTATGCGTCTTACCTTTGCCTGCTATTTTATGCTCCTGCTGTGTGTTGCTGGAATGACGCCCATTTGAATGTGAGCAGGGCAGGGAGTTCATCTCGCTGTTGGTGCTCGCAGGACATGAAAAGATCCAAAACTGACTTTATCCTCCACCACTAGGCCTCAAAGGTATGGCTTATTGAGGTTACAAAAAAGCTCACACTGAACACACGGTCATGGTAAGGCTTAATTTTCTCTTTTTTTGTCCAGACTGCTTCGGGCTGATAGTTGTGTTCAGGTGTGTGTTTCTAAGCTGTTTTCTGAGAAGGCAGCTGTATCCACCCCTGTTGGAATGCTGTGTCTTTGCCGCCCTATCTTTGCTGATCTTGCTGTTTTTTTAATTTTATTTTATTTATTTCCTGATTCGCCACTTTTACGCAAGTCCAAAATATTCACAGACCGCAAGGCATCTCAGGTAGGCCTCCCACCATCCACAAATGGGCCTCTGTTCAGGGAGGAGAGCGCTAGCAAAAAGAGAGAAAAAAAAATTAAATGCTGTATATTCCAAGCAGTCCGGGGGGGTTGCATGTGTGGCCCAGGCAGGAGAAACAGCTGTGAAAATTAAGTCTTTAGTAACACGTCACTATCTCGGCATCGTGCATAATCATATTGCTAGGAATGGTTTAAATCAAAACAGCCCCACAGAAGTCATTATGACTGAAGGAGAAGGGTGAGTCATAATTAGTTCTATAAATTATTCAGATGATGCCAGAATTGGTTCTGTTCTTCCCCACACACTTGGTACCAGATTTGAATATTTTTCTCCCTTTCTGGGAAAGTGAGGAAGACAAAAGGTAGTAATTAAATGAAAAGTTGAGTTGCGTGCTGCGTCCATGGCACATGTTGTGCTTGGCCACAGGATGGTGTGGGGGGGTCATTTCTGTGGGGCGGGGACACTGCTGCCCCCAGCGGAGTCCCACTCTCTCTCCCCCTCCCTTGCCGCCGCTCTGTGGCTGTCTGTCGCCACGGCCCTCTGAACTCCTTCAGATCTTGCTGATGTTGAATAAAGTCTGATGCCTCCCTGTGGGCTCGTCCTGCATGAAAGGCTGAGCCGCGAGCAGCTAATGTCTCATACTATAGATGGATGCCAGCCTCAGTCATCCGTGTTTATTACTGGGGAAATGCATGAACTCATGAACCAGTGAGCCAGTAAGCCCGTATGGAGCCTTAGGGGGGGCTTTACTGCCCACCCCCCTGCAGGCAAAATTCAGGGCCTAATATTACTTTGGACAGAGGGACAAAAGCTCTGTATTAATTCTTTGTAGCTTAATGAATGAATGAATGTGTATGAACTGAATGACCTGCCTGTGTGTACTGTAGTTGTGTAAAACTAACAATGTAATTTATTTGTGTGTGTATATGTATAATGTGATGATAACTTGTTATTTTGTCCTTGTGTGGACATTTTGTGGTTTTTAAAAATCTGAATGCAGTCAAAAAAACTAAAAATGTCAAAAGGCTAGTATTTTGTTTGGTTACTTATGGTTAGGGGTTAAGGTAGTCATAGTTTGGATTATACCCATAGAAATTAATGTCCCCACAACGAAATAGATACCTAGTGTGTCTGTGAAGCTTTAGAGATCAGTGTTGACACACTACAGTGCACAACAATGAAATGTGTCTTCTGCATTTAACCCATATGTGATGTCATGACATAGCAGGGGGCAGCTAATTGAGCGCCCGGGGAGCAGTGCTTGGGGGCGGTACCTTGCTCATGGTACCTCAGTGGTACTTTGCTGGTCAGGGATTCAAACCAGCAATCTTTCAATTGCAAGGTGCTTCCCTAACCATTAAGCCACCACTGCCTACATCTTTGGGCGAGTAGAATACTCTAGTCAGATACCAAATGGGACAGAATGTTATTAAGATTGAAGAGTATTTGACACAAATGAAAAGTGATACCAATCCATAGAATATGAAGGTGGTACAAAACACCTGTGAAGATCACCGTTAGCACCGCTGGGTCAGTAATGACAAAGTGGAAACATCAGACGTTCAGTATATGAACAAAGAGACTTGAACAAGTAGCCAAGGAGAGGGAAGCGGCAGAGGTGGACATTTCAGGTCCAGAAGATAAAAATCCAAACCAGGATTTTGTTTCAACCAACCAATTGAACATAAAGAGTCACAGTCACAGAGTATGTAACTAGTTGGTTGAAACAAAATCCTGGTTTGGATTTTTACTTTCTGGACCTGAAATGTCCACCTCTGGGAAGCAGTCACTTGTCTGAGTGGAGTACACCAATCAGTGTTATTAGTTAGTTTTTTTATTTTAGTATAAGTCTTGCCTGTATGGTAGTGTGGAAAGAAATAAATCTATCTATCCATCCATCCATCCATCCATCTATCCATCATCTGACACTGGGCAGCAGTCTAATTAGCGATGCCCAGACCTCCCTCTCCCCAGCCACCTCCTCCAGGGGATACCAAGTTGTTTGCAGACCAGGCAAGGGATATAATCTCGCCAGAGTGTCCTGGGTCTCCTACCAGTGGGATATACCTCAAACACCTCCCCAGGGAGCCCTTCAAGAGGCATCTTAGATAGATAGAACCACCTCAACTGGCTCCTTTTGATGCGGAGGAGCTGCGGCTCTACTTTGAGCCCCTCCCGATTGTCTGAGCTCCTCACCCTATCTCTAAGGCTGAGCCCAGACACTCTGGAAACTATGCAAAGCTTGTGACTATAGATGAGGATAAATCAACTGGTAAATCGAAAGCTTTGCCTTCTGGCTCTGCTCGGTCTTTATCATGACAGAATGGTAGAGCGTCTGCATCACTGCCGACGCTGCACCGATCTGCCTGTCGATCTCACATTCTCTTCTTCCCTCATTCGTAAACAAGACCCCAAGATACTTACTCCTTCGCTTGAGACATCAACTCATCCCCCACAAGAAGAGGGCAATCCACCCTTTTCCGGCTGAGAACCATGGCCTCAAACTTGCAGGTGCTGATCTTCATCCCGGCCGTTTCACTCTCAGCCGCAAACCGCCCCAGTGCATGCTGGAGGCCACAGCCCGACGACACCAACAGGACGACATCATCCGCAAAAAACAAAGATGCCATCCTGAGGTCACGGAACCGAACCCCCTCCACTCCTTAGCTATGCCTAGAAATTCTGACCATAAATGTTACGAACGGAATCTGTGACAAAGGACCCAGGTGGAGTCCAGCACCCACTGGGAATGAGTCTGATCTCATACCTGATATTCCTGAAGCAACCCCCTACATTCTTCTGAGAGTGAAAAACTGGTCCAGCATTCTATGACCAGGATATATTCCGCGTTATTCATCCTGGATCTGAAGTTCTATCAGGGAGGCTGAGGAGCGTAATCCCCCTAAAGTTGGAACCCATCCTCTGGTCTGCCAATCCAAAGGCATTGTCCCAGACTTCCACGCAATGATGAAGAAGCGTGTCAACCAAGACAGCCCAACAGCATCAAGAGATTTTAAGAACTCTGGGCGAATCTCATTTACCCCCGGGGCCTTACCACCAACGAGTTTTTTTGACTACTTCAATGACCTTGAACTTTGACTTTGACTTCCTCTATAGAAGGAGTATCCGAGGGATTCAGAAGGTCCTCAGTAAACATCTTCTACCATCTGACTATATCCCCATGTAAGGTCGTCACTTCTCCATCCCTGCTGTAATTAGCATGGGTAAAGCCGTGCTTCCCCCTCTTGCCTGATGGTTTGCCAGAATCTTTTCAGGCCGACTAAAAGTCCTTCTCCGTGGCCTCATCAAACTCCTCCCACGTCCAAGTTTTTGCTTCATTAACTGCCAACGCCGCATTCCGCCTGGCCTGCCGGTAAGAAAGAGATGATTACTAAAAAGAAAAAGAATCTCACAGCATGTCTGGAGTTTGCCTGATGCCGCGAACGTGTCTGGTGAGCTGTGGAAGGAGCTCTTGTGTTCAGATAAGAGGCCAAAGCTCCTGAAGAAAGGCCGTCCTTACAGTGAAGTATGCAGGTGGCTGCGTCGCGCCCCGGGGAGCATCTTGTAAGAGCGGACGGGGGAAGAATAAGACAATGTGCGTGGAAGTATTGCTAGCGAGCTTGTTTGTCTCATCTTAATGAGCGAAACATGGAGGGGAAAGTCACCTTTCAGGAAGGCGCTGCTCCCGCACCCAGAGCCAAAGTAACGTAGTCGAGTCTGAGTCCCAGCCTCGGTCACACTCAGAATTATTGGCACTATTTTTAAAAATAAGCACCATTAAGTCAAATGAACTATAGTCTGTCTGTCAGTAGGAACAGGCTCAACCGCTGTGAAGCAGCAGGTGATGCTGGTGCGTAGCGCACCTACCCCGAAAGACACAAAGGGGGTGCTCCAGAAAAGGGGGCTCTTCCAAAGGTTAATGTGTCAGGACCGAGTGCTGCTTGTATCAATATGCTCCTGTTTTTGATTTCGATTTTTCTGGCTTTTGATTTTGCCTGCTTACAAGCAGCGATCGGATCTTTGAGAACATTCAGAAGGAAACAACGATCACAAGTGTTTCAATAATTTCAAAAAAGCTTTTGAAAAAGTCTCTGTGTCCGTCGGAAAGGCTGAGCGCGGTTGTTGCCAGCAGCTGGTAACTCTGACAGAGCAGAAATGAAGGCGAGGATTGGAAACCCGCCCCCGAAGAAAGTTCAGTGCTCCATCTAGACCTTTCCGGCAGTTACATGTCAATATTCTCTGCTCCCATTATTAAGGAGCCTCATTTGTGGCTGCTCCAGCCAAAGTCTTCAACACCATGCCTGTGAGCAATTTACGGTACACCTGGGGCCAGACGCTGCCGGGCGCAGCTCAGTGCCAGGCCATTAACTCTTAATGTGGTCAGTCTGAGTGTCGGATGCGCCATGGTGTTTGCTTGGTGCATTTCGTTGGACACGGTAACTCGGGGTGGGGGGAGACAATGCAAGAAGCATCCCCTGCGACCCGGCGCTCCCCCTTCAGGCGGGGCAGATTCTGCTCTGCGAAACAAAACACCAAAAAAAATTTTAAAAGACAAATGGAATCCTGGGTGAGAAGTAGTGTTTCGCATGCTGAGAAAGGTGTTTATATGCAGAGAATTTTCTTCATGTTGAAGAAGGGCAACGGGAGATGTCAGTCTGGATAAGTTGAGAGGGAGTGAAAGGAGATGTTATGCGGCCGCAGCGGAGAGCCAGAGCCGTGGAGCCGGTTATTTGTTGCCGCATTTGGACGGGAATCTTTGTGAAGGGAAAAAGGAAATGGGGAAATAATTAGGAGCCTAATATAAAGTGAACGGATGTTAATCAGCTGGGTGGGAGCTGATGTGAGGCCCTCAAGAGGCTGGGTTTGAGCAGCCGGGCTGTGTGCTAAGCCATTAATCACAGGAGGGAGTGTTTTGCTGTATGTGTGTGTGCGTGTGCGTGTGTGTGTGTGCGTGCGTGTGTGCGTGTGTGTGTGTGCGTGTGTGTGTGTGCGTGTGCCTCAAGCAACAGCGCAGGAGAGAGTCTGATATTGGCTGGGCCACAACTTAATATTTTTTATTTATTGGGGGATGAATGAAGTAAAATTAAATACTGGGGAGTTCATCGCTGCCCCTCCCCCGCCTCAGATTTTATGCGCCTGCCCTAAAGGCTCCAATCACACACTATCAAATATAGATGTGTTTTTTTATATAATTCAATCTTTTATTGATCCATAAATAAAAATCAAGGCACTTCCATCTTAAGACACTCAATATAAGAAAGTTACAATAGAGACAATACAGTATCAAACTATATACGCGTACTTGGTAAACACAGGAGTCCCCGCGGATAAAGCTCCCCCCTTAGCCTGAACAGCAGGTCACATATTGTACAAAACAGCCCCAGATAGCCTTCATCTTCCAATGCCTCCCATCCTGGCCGACGTTTTTTTGCAGGATCCGCTTCTATCATTAACATTTTCCATACTTTCAAGGATGGCAGCATAGCAGACGTCCAGTCCTGCAGTATCTCTGTGGCTGCCGTAATAATCCCGACAGTTAGCACTGTAAATTCAATGTTATTCATATTAGATAGTCCAGTCATGTCTCCTGATTGACGCAGATGAGTGGATATTGGTGATGGCATCTCTACCCATTTAGCTTTGGCTCGTAACACATCACCCCCAAATGGATAGACCTTTGGCCATTCTCACATAAGAAGTAAAAAGGTGCCCACAACATTCTAGCACAAATAAAGATATGTTATAGGGTAGAGAACTCATTTGGTGTAATGTTTATTAAAAGTTTGCAATCTGTGGGATATTTATTGTAAAATAATAAACAATAAACGTTGTAAATTTATTGAAAGCTGCTTTTTCAGTAGGCTTGTGAGCTAACAGCCTCTTACATGAACTGATCTGTCGCTCCGTTCTTCCGTACTGCCTTTGCCCCAGCGTCCACCGCCGCAGCAGATGGGGCCGAGCGGCCGCCATGTCACGTTCTGCAGCCTCTCCGCCGTCGGCTCCCCCAGCGAGCCCGTTTTCTGCCGGGTGTCAGGCGAGCCGGAACTCGGAACCGTTCACGGGTGAGTGGCTTCTGTGGCCCCCCCCAACGGCGACCCCCCCCCCACACGCACACAGACACACAGCGCCCGCCCACACAGACACTCACATCTCCGTGAGACGTGTCTGAGCGTATGATGCTGCCCCTCTGCATTTCGCACCACACATGTGTCTTAAGGCGGGTAGGGCTTATTAGGGCTTATTTTAATGCCTGCGGTGGCCATTAATGTCAATATCCTACCCATGTTTACACAGGACACTGTTGACTATTAAGCCAAGTACCTTGTTTCCAGTGTGAAAATTTGCCTTCAACCCAAATAACATTATGACGATTGTACTTCTGAAGGCAGAAGAGGTTCAAAAGCTCTTTCATCTCTCCATAAATGTGTTTGCTTCCCTCTGCTATTCTCCTTTACCATGTTAGCTGTGCTTTACTTCATTTGTGCTCACAAGTGAGCAGTTACTTTGTTTTGTTGTTATACTCCACCCTCACTGTGTATTACTCCGTAACACTCCTACTCCTACGTATGACCCCTGCCTTTCCTGTCTCATTCTGACATCTGATGACTGTTTCTCCTCTGGGTTCTCGGGGAGCCCTAGCTCGTCCGTCCAGCTCCCTGCCAGACAGTTGACGTTCTGTGTGGAATATATGGGGGTCCCCGAGGGCTGGGTTGGAAAACACTGTCTTAGAAGGCATTACTGTGCTCTTTTCATTGTACGAGTTGTGGATAATCAGATCTGTTTAAGCATTTCCATTTTGGTATAAAGCCTCAGTGCAAATAATTTGGCAGTCTTCCTATGTGCTGTAAAAAAAAAACAGCGAGGTGTACCTCACGGGCGAGCTGGGTGGAATCGCACTCGATTAGACCGAGTGTGAGGGCTGTCGCTGCTTTTGGAATGAGCCCTGTTTTTCTTTCTTGTTTTCGCCCGCGTGAATGGAGCTCTTTGACAGGCCTGCTCCTCCTGACCCCTAGTCGTCCAATGCCCTCTCTGCAGCTCACCCAAGGGAGTGGCTCCTCGCCTCACTCTGGCTTCCAGGCAGCGTGCCACCGGCTGGCTCACACGCCAGCCCCACGCTTCTCAGCACTGCTCCATTGCCCACCCTGTGACCGTATCCCAGCTTCCGAGGCTCCAGTCCAAACACACCTGCTCCCGTCAAAACCCCCACTTTCCTGTACTTGAAAAAAATTTATTACTAATCACGACTCCTGTCATTTTTCAGGCGGCAAGGTTGGAGGTGCGCAGTAGCTGGTCTTTTCCCGGTGCTACATCTCCTGTACAGTTAGCTGCTGTGTAGATCTACTGTACAGTTAGCTGCTATGTGCATCTACTGTACAGTTAGCTGCTATGTGCATCTACTGTACAGTTAGCTGCTATGTGCATCTACTGTATAGTTGTTTTCGGCAAGCAGCACAAGCGAATGATAAAAGCCGGAATGAGTGAGCAGAATTATGGGAAAAAATCAGGTTCTGTTGAAGGCAGGGGATTCTAGCAAGGATATTCCTGTTATACCCACCAAACAACCTTTAACATGCAGCACTGTGACTCTGAAGTTAAGTGAGAAACCTGGATGATTCTGCTTAAGTGAACTTGAACTGAAATATGCAACTGTCTACAGAAAATGTGAAGGTAAATGACATGCTCATACGAGCCTGAATGAATGTCCTGATGCCTTGTTCAACTATAGACATCAGTATGATGTCATAATGATGTTATTATGACATCATAATGTTTCTTACTACAATAATTTGCTCGCACTGTATGATGTTCACCTGTGCAGTATGTTATTGTGCAATGGGGAAGAAACCCAAGCCAGAGAATTAATTAAGAATTCTAATTAAAATGATCTTATGTGTAATTGTTGATCACATGTCAGCATATTGACTTAAATCTGGGAGTGAAATAAGGCAACATTATATAAAAGAAACTTGGTATTGCGGGAGTTTTTTATGGTCTGATCATTTTTGTTTGTATGATAGCACATAAAATTTAGATTTTTATTGTATAATTTGACATATGAGTTTGAGTGCAGACACTGTTGTACATAGTATTATTAGCATTGCACTGATGAGTTGAATTTATAAAGCTGAGACAGTTTTAAATTCAGTGAACAAATTCCTTTGCATGTCAGGGAACTCAGTTCTGCTTTCTGTCATCCAAGCTATACTCCAGTTTGCTGAGCTGGGAATTAATTGCTGGCAGCGCCGCAATGCGATTTAACCCCGACGCCAGCACACATCACAAATGGAACTTGTTAGCCGTATTGAATGGGGAAGGTTAAGGTTGGTGCTATATTTGGAATTTGAATGAACCCCAGCGGCAGCAAAAAGTCATGCGGTAGCTGGTGGCAAATCGGCCTCATCGTGAGCAGGAGGCTCTAATGAGCTGTTGGTTCTTGTTTCCCACCTCATTAGTCCTGAGGGCAGGCGAGGGGGTTTGGGCCGGGGGCAGCTGGCAGGATGTGCTTATGACCGCTGCCTCATTGTAGCCCGTGTGTTTAATGTATGTTAAGCCATTCGGAGTGTCAAACGCCATGTCAGAAATACTGGTTGCGTATATGCTGAATGCAGTATGTCACGCCCCCTCAGACACACGCCCCGATGGCGCGTCCCGGTGGTCTTACGGGACCCATTGCAAGTGCAGGCCGGCAGAAAGTCGCATCTAGTTATCGCATGATGTGTGATGGTGCTGTAGAGGCTGTACTGACCAGACAGCGGCTCATCTCTCAGTGGAGTCTTATCGCCTCAAACACCCTCCACAGTGCCCAAGCGCCTCAGACACCCACCACTTCTCAATCAAGGGTTGTGGGGGGTCCGGAGCCTATCCCAGAGGCTGTGGGCACGGGGCAGGGCGCAACCCAGTATGGGGCGGCGACCAATCGCAAGGCACGTTCACACAACATTCACTCACACAGGCACACCTATGGGGAATTGGGGTGAGGCGACAGTGTGTCACCATGCCACTGCATCACTGCATGAGCTATCACTTACGTTAACTTTAAATTAATTTTTATTTAGCAGAGGTTTTTGTCTCTTGTGAGGCACAAGGCAAACATGCAGCTGTCAAGGAGGAGACTAAGCGTAAGTGCAGCGAGGCTGAGTTTCCAGCCAACGTCCAGTTACAAGTGGAAGCAGCATTGGAGCAAAAGCAACACATATTTTTCCGAACAAAGCAAAAACCCGATAAGATTACTATTCAACAAGCACAAAAATGCAACATTAAGAATAATCAGGAACATCAGGTGTCTCACACTTTGCCTTGCATATGTGTTGCTATCATCGGTGTGTAAGCAGTGATTTTTTTTTGTGGTTTGCACACCATAAAAGTACTGGGCACTCCGACTTGTACACATGAAGTATAAACAATCGCTTCCCTTTTTTTAAAAGAATATCTTTCATTTTCTTTCTATTTCTCTTTAATTATTTGCACTGTATACAATCTGCTATTCAAACACAGGTCCGGTGAAATGTAACTCAGGACAAAAACACAGTCATACTCAATGATGGCACCACTGACTGAATAACAGATTCCAGATGTTAATATATCCAATGAACTTGGGCCAGTGACAAGTTCCATCACCGAGAAGTGCTTTAGGCCTTGGGGCAGATGCAGCCCATTCTTCGTATAACATTTGCTTCAAACCATCGTAAATTTCATTAATATGTTTTGTGCTGGATTGACTTACATGAAATTGCTTTAGGTTCAATGCATGTCGTAATGTTTTGGTAAATGGGGTTTACTATTTAATAAGTGGATGAATTCATATATATACTTTGGGGTGGGTTTTGGTAATTTTCATTTAATATGTAATGAAAGAAAATACTTTTCACTGTTTTCAGGATTATATTTTGAATCGTTTCTTATTTCCACTTTTATGCAATAAGGTGAGCCAAAAAAGGTACCGTATCCTTTTGAAAATAGTGGCTGACAAATATTTCAGTTCCATTCCACAGACATATTAAGATTGACTAGTGTGGACACAACCAATACAATATATGGAACCCATATCACCAGAGGAAACCTGCAGATCTGTGTGCTCAGACAGTTCAAATATTAGTCATTTGAAAGACTATAAGCTTTTTTGTGCACATGTCACAGCTGGCACGGATTTATTGCAAATTCTCACAGACAATGACCTTTGGACCCTTTCTGGATTCCAGCATATATATATATATATATATATATATATATATATATATATATTCTTCTTTTTATATATATTTAGG
>JAODKE010000002.1:9638298-9652191 GCA_026779605.1 Mormyrus hasselquistii
AATACAACCGCTACACCTAAGGCTGCATCCACAGGGAAGAAAGCAGAGAGCTCAGACTCTGAGAGCTCCGAGGACTCGGATAGTGAAGAAGAGGCTCCAGTGAAGACTGTTCCGGCAAAGGGAGCGACATCTAAACCAAGCCAATCCATACTGATTAATACAACCGCTACACCTAAGGCTGCATCCACAGGGAAGAAAGCAGAGAGCTCAGACTCTGAGAGCTCCGAGGACTCAGACAGTGACGAGGAGGCTCTTGATAGCACTGTCTTAGCTAAAGGACCCCCAGCTAAGCCCAGCCAGCCTCCACTCAGCAAACAAGGGAAGGGGAACCTCCCAAACCTGACTAAGCCTTTCCAGGCCGCCCCCACCCCAGCTAAGTCTGCTGCAGCTAAGACCTTGGATACGACAAAGAAGGCAGCGTCTTCAGACAGCAAGAGCAATACGATCCTACCAAAAGGAGTTCCAAACAAGACCAACCAGCCTACAACCAACCAGATCACAGCAGCACTCAAGGTACCTGCCGTAGGAACGGCGCAAGACAGCTCTTATAGTGAGAGCTCTGATGAAACAGACAGTGAAGAGAAGACTCCAACTAAGGTGTGTCCCCTCTATCTCTCATTTATTTTATTTTGCTGTGGTAATTTAAATTTGTTCCCAGACAGTGAATTAAATTGAACAGATTGTGCTATATGTACAAGGCAGACATGGTCTCAGCAGTGAAAGCAAGGCTTGTAACATTCTCGCAGTGCCAGAAGAGGGCAGTAGCCACACAAATTCCTTGGATAGTGAGGGCAAAGCAGTAACACCACTTGGTCCATCTGAGTTAATGATATAAATGGTATTTATAGTTTGAATCACGTTCCTGGTCTGTATTCAGTGCTGCGTTATGATTTACCTTCTCTATATCTCTCTCTAATATTGATGCTGTCTAACAGAAAGTTGGGACTGCTCAGCCGAAGGCGGTACATGTCAAAGCAAAGGCTGCAGCCAAGGTGGCGAAGCCCGCAAAGGGGCAAGGCATGAGCAACGGCTGTACGCCAGCGCAGAAAATGTCAGCTGCAGGTATGATCCGATCATCTGGCCGCCCGTTCCACATACCTGTGCTAGTCCGGCTTCGGCTTTCCAGTACACTGGCTTCTTGTATGACTTCATGGACCTTTGCCACAGATTACCTCATCATGTCCTCCATTACTGGGGCTGAAAGTGACATACACTCCCCATATTCCAAGCTCCTCTTCCAAAAACCGTCTTGGGACGACCTCGCTGGGCTTAGGTATTGCCATTACTGAACCATGAAATATGTATAGGGGTATATTAAAAATGGCTTAACATCAGCACTTCTTGAGTCTGGCTTTAAGACTGAGAGCAATTATGGACTAAGCCTGAAGAAAAGGTTTTTAGCTTTTTGGCAGCGTGGCAGTTATAGCATTGAGTGTGAAGGTTTTGACCCAGATCACGTAAAACCAACTAGCAATATAATATTGAGACTGGAAACCAAAAAGGCCAATCAGCTCCTCTTTACGGTGAAGTTTTCCAGACTGACGACAACCAAAGACAACCAAAGAAGTTTTAGCTGCCATCAAACCTGTGTTGAATGGATATGTAATGAAGTGAAAGGATTGGTTGCATTAATAACAAACTGTATGAAATTACCACTGTTACAAATGGTGCAGCAGTCAGTTTTAAAAACCGGTGGGACCATGTCATTTATACGGGAGGTGGTATTCGGCAAAAACAGGGCCGACCCACATCTTCTTACTTACGATGAAGATCCATCTGTATGTCCTGCATCTGACGCTCCTTTGGCTATTAAGCACGTTTTGCTGTATTGTCCTTCTTTTGACTGATATTTATCATTTTCCCGACATTTAAATCTAATGTTAAACATCTTATAAGCTCCAGTCATCATTGGCCAGCTTCCCGTATCGCTGAAAGGTGAAGGCACTGTTTTGCCGTTTCAGCGGAGCACATGGACGCAGACGGCGCGCGGGGCGAGAGCTCGGAGGACAGCAGCTCCAGCGAAGACGAAGAAGCGTCCCAGGTGAGGCACCCAGGCATGAACTCACAGTCCGTATGTCAAACAATGTGGGGAAGGTTGTCCTGCATGGGGTGATTATATTCTGTTTTGGAAGAAGAAGAGGACACAGGGACAGGATGCAAAGAGAGGCGACACAGCGACACAAATATGTACCCGTGAGAGAAAGTGAAATCTGACATTTCCGGCATTTTTAGGTCCCTGAAAAGAGGAGAAGCTCAGGAAAAGAGGGCATATGATCAGCCTAGTCCTGCAGGCGACGCAGAAGCAGATTATTGTTGGTTTTTCACACTCCTGCTCTCTAGTCTCTTCTAGCTCCTAAACCTCCTCCGAAAAAGTCGCCCTCTGTGAGTAAGAAGACTCCAGCAGAAAAAGGGAAGAGGGAAAAGGGCTTCGCTCCATCTGGGAGCAAGACCACCACAAACGTGACCCCTGCCTCCCCATGGACGGTTACAAAAATGACCCCCGTCGTTTTTCCCGCTAACGAACTGGACTCTGATGTCACAGACATTGAGCGTGACCCCACACCGTCGGCATCCAAAGGTAGCGTCCTTCGCCACAGCGGAAAACTAAACGGATACTCGACACTTGTCACGGATCTTAGGTTAACTGCATTGCTGCACTGTCACGGGTCTTAGGTTTAACTGCATTGCTGCACTGTCACGGGTCTTAGGTTTAACTGCATTGCTGCACTGTCACGGGTCTTCGGGATCTGCGTCATTTCCAGTGCTTTGTATCTCCATCTTTAGCTGTTGCTGCTACATCCAAAGGAAAGAAGGGAGTTAAGATTGGTGATCTGGCTGCAAACTCACCGGTAGGAAAGCCATGTCTGTATGCTGACTTACAGAAATGTATGAATAGATGGCGATGCGTGTGCGAGTAACTTTTTTAATTGCCCGTCGACTTGCAGCTGGCTAAAGCATCTTCCACTAAGAAAGCACCCCCAGCCGTCGGTTCCAGCAGTGAAGCGCCAACGCCACTGGCAAAGCCGAAGAGGGGCAAAGACAAAAGCGAACGTGATGCTCCCAAACCCAAGAAGAGGAAAACAGGTTCTCCAGAGCCCAGTAAAGCCGTGGCGCCTCCTCCCATCCCGGCAGCAGGGGGCGACTCTGAGTCCGATTCGGACAGCAGTCTGGATGTAGAGAAGTGGAAAAGGCTGGCACTGCATCTGACAGGTACAGTTAGTCTTCCAACCATTGACTGTTCTTTCTCCGTCTGTGATCCCTTAGCTCAGTGGTGTCAAACTCCAGTCCTGGGGGGCTGGAGCCCTGCGCATTTTTGTGTTTCTCCTCATGTTACACACCTGATTTAACTTCTTGCACCTTCTAATTACCACACAGCTCTTGACCTGAATTATTTGTGGTGGAACAGGGAAACAATTAAGCTACACAGGCCTCCAGCCCCCAAGGACTGGAGTTTGACACCCCTGCATTAGCTGATCTCGTGTGTCTGCAGTTGAATCGTCGTGGTTTTTGCTGTGTTGCTAATGTATAGCTTTTGCTCCTGTGCTAAATTGCACTAGCTGCACTTGTACCTAAGCTGGACAAATGCAACTGCTAAATAAATCAATGTAAATGTAAACATGGAAGGACGTTAATGCAGTGCTATCATAACCGTATTGGCAGATTCTGACATTGCAAAGATGGATGCCATCGCTTCGGTGGACCTTGGCTCTCCCGCCATCTCCGTGCCGGGGAAGGCCACGAAGAAAGGGTCTAAGACAAAGGAAAAGAACGGAAAGGCCAAAGCTGGCGGTAAGCAGAGCCATGGCACAGCCAGCGGGACTAAGAAAGCGGCCCCTCCCACATCGGACCAGTTGGCACCATCCGTCACAGACAACCAATCAGCAGAGGCGAAGGCCAAGCCTGCAAAGAGGCCACTCTTTACTGCCACTAGTGCTCAGTACGGCCACAAGACGCCCGAGAAGAAGCAGAAGTTAGACAAAGACGACACAAAACAGACAAGCTCAGAAAAAAGAAAGGATGTAAAGGAGAAGAAGAACAAGCACCAGAAGGCGGTGGCTAGAAGGAAAGAGGGAACAGCGGATGTGAATCTTCCCCCAGCTGCGGCGAAGCTCAGTCTGCTTCCTGAAGAAAAGGCTGCAAGTAGGCTTCTCAATTCTGGTGGCTCTCCATGTGCAACACTCTGCAGATCAAGTATTTTACTACATTTAATATGATTTTTTTCCCACAGAAAAAAATAAATTAAAGCTTGGAAAGGAGAAAAATCTGAGCAGCACACCTTCGAAGACTCTCCAAAACGATTCTCGGGACACGGGGATTCAGTCACCGCTTTCAGACTCCAACCAAAAAAAGGTACCATCAGACATGCTGTTATTGATTCCGAATTACAGAAGGTCCATTATAACTCTTTATAACCTGTCACCGTATCATGTCGCTGTTTCATTTCATAACCTGTCAGTGTTGACTGGGTCACAGAACATCACCAGTCAGAAAGAAATGTAATTTTTTTCATCTTCCTTTTTCATTTTTCTTCTTTCAGAAAAAGAAGTCATCTAAGAATAAATAACTGAGGGCCATTTCGGTGAGTGAAATCGTCCATCCATCATTTATTTTGAATAATTGCATGTGTGGTGAGTCTCAGAATTACTCTGGTGGTGCGCGCCTAGGTTGCGAGGATATGGTTATGCTCATACTCAGTCACACGATCACAAATGACGTGCAGTTTATAGTCACTAATTCAGCTCTGGCATGTGCCGTTGTGATGTGGTGCGTGTAACTCAGGCTGGCACACAGAGACTTTGCAAACGCTTTATACGGATCAGCTGGAACACACAAACTTGAAGGTGTGTGCATTTGTGAGCCAATAAAGGTCCATTCCAAGCAATTATATCACTGAAATGAAATTGCGTGCAACAGAATCCTATGTAGCGATTTGTGCCATATCAGCTAGATAAGGGCTGTCCAGGACAGACACTGAACCCTGTATGCTGGAGTGGGTGTGGTGATGATGATGATGGTGATGATGATGATGATGACCTTGATCTCTTTTTTTTTTCTTTTTTTCTTTTTCCTTTTCCTCCCCAAGGTGGTTCTCGTTGCCACACACGAAGATACACAACTGGCAGCATATAAAGAAGTTGGCCTCATTCACATGGCCAGATTTTTTTAAAACTTTTTTTTTTTTTTTTAAACCTTGTACATCTTACAGATTCTGTCTGTTGGTTTTTAGTTATAAGTAATGTGGGCTTAAATCCATCTTTGGTGTTCCATATGTCTGTACTTTATGTCCAGGGAAATGGGAGGTAGAAAAGAACTTGAAAAGACCTCTATGTTCACACGCTGCTTCAGTAGACTGTCTGATGAAACTAAAAACGGTACATTTCATTCTGAATTACTGCAGTGTTAGTTTTTTCCATTTCCTCCTGTACCTGCCTGCATATCTTTGTTGAAGCAAGAGATTCTCTGCATCATGTATGAAAAGTGTTAAAAGACCAGTGAGGTTAAATGGATCATATTATTAAATAACTTGGATATAAATTCTTCTGGATTTTTCAGGTTCCAGGCTCACAAACTGATTTTAACATAAACTTATGTAAGTATATTCGGTATATGATTCCTGTTTTCTTCTTGACTGGAATATCAATTTTAATAAATATTTTTTCACATTTAAAACTGCCGTCTGTTGAGTGTCATCGGTTTCCTTTATTTCATGCTTTCTTAGGGCGAGATATCTGGATTCCTGTACGGTAATGAGCTGAAGCGTAAAGCGCCGTGTGATACTGACACGATGCAGTGGCGTCGTTGCTGCCAAGGGGCGCTGTCAATAGATGCACATTTGTTCGCATACGTCATCACGCTGCGACACCAGCAGGGTGCCGTGATGCGGCGTTGTGTCTGTGCGAATAACTGACAATCATCTGATTCATGGGGAGACTTCCAGCAAATCTAAAAGTAGTGTCAGTATGTTTGTGATAGTCTTTTTTCCCTAAAGTACCTGATAAGTGTTTACGACAAAAGAATAAAGCTAGCTGAAAATTTAAGTTATCGCTAGTTTCTCTTTCCGCCTTGTTGTACCTTACTGAATTAGTGTTATAATTGATTTAAATAATAGTGAACACGATGGCTTCTTGATCGATTGCGAGTGGCAGCATGTGGAGGCTGAACGCAGTCCGCCACAAGGCGCGTCGTCGGAACTCCGCCGGGGAAGAGTTCAGGTTAAAGAGGCGAGAGCAAGAAAGAGGTGAATATCAAGTAATCATTTGAGTGGATTCACCGGCAGTAGTTGTCTGGGTTCTTTCCCCATTTTTCCTGGTTAGTCATCTGATTTCCCCTGAAATTTATAATTTAAATACAATTTTAAGTCAATGTGATTGCATATTATTCAAACATTTGTAATAAAAAGACACCAAAAGTGGTTATATAAGATGGTTTTCCGACTTTATTGCCTTCCTTCAGTCTGTCGTGCTGCTTCTTCTGCCTTTAGAGTTCAGGCAGGCACGGAAGGACCAGCAGTTAGTGAGTAAAAGACTCATTGAAGAAGATGAGGAGGAAGATGAAGGAGCCATGGATACAGCAGACAGTAAGCTGTGGAAAGACCAGGTACCTCTCAATAATGCACATGATCGTTTTACGTTCAGTACAATGTTAGTTTCCATGGATTTTATATCAAGAAATAAATATCAGTGCTGGCATAAGTTTTATATCCGATGGGCTGCTTAAACTGCATCCTGAATGATGGTAATCTCCAGGGATTTGTGATCTGCTGTAATTCCATTGCTGTGGAAAGACCAGGTACCTCTCGATATTAGGAATTGGTGGAATTATTCCAAGGAGTCCAGCATGGTGGAGAAAAACGGGCCAGTAGCCTGCGAACGCTAAGGAAAGCCCTGCGAAGCCCTGAGGCTCAGCTCTTCCTCATCGGGTACAGCGAAGTGCGGCACTCCCCAATAATCCATGTGAAAGAGTCACCCCCAGCTGAATCACATAACCAAGCCTTTCTGGTCTAATGTTATACTTGCCTGTGGCAAACAATGGCTGCTGCATAAAAATGATTTTGATCTGTATTGATCTTAAAACTAATTGATGTAAGTTATAAAAGGAGGACATGCTTGCATGTGGATTTTGTTTTATTAGGTTTTGTAACAATAACATTGTAATCCCATTCTGTGCTGGATGACAGCATGGGGAAATAATTCAATATTTCAAGTGAAAAAGCATTAAAGCAGGGAGTGAAGCCTAGCGCCTGTGTTTCAGGCTGGAGAACAGCATGCAGGTTTTGGTGGGGCTCCTCAGTGGCTCCAGTGCGCAGTGCCAGCTAGAGGCTGCTCACTGCGTGCACCAGCTGTCCAGCTCAACCTGTGCCCGTGTGGGGGCTGCCTGCCTGCCAGCCACGCCCTACCTGATCACCTACCTGTCGGGACAGAATGCCAAGTTCACGGTGAGCGCTTTGAGCCCTTCCTATTGAAGGTCCCACCATCACTGTAAATGTGTTGGTTTTGAGTCCGCCTCCTTAACTGTTAAAGTATACACGGTCCCGTTCTGATTGGTTGTGCTGCCGGTTGGCTTTTTATACACGGTCCCGTTCTGATTGGTTGTGCTGCCGGTTGGCTTTTTTGTCATCATACCTACTGTCTGTCTGTCACTGATGGGCTGTTGTCAATCACTCCTGTGCTCGTGGCTGATTGCTGTGGCTTGTGCTTCG
Source organism: Mormyrus hasselquistii (assembly GCA_026779605.1). Lineage (NCBI taxonomy): Eukaryota > Metazoa > Chordata > Actinopteri > Osteoglossiformes > Mormyridae > Mormyrus > Mormyrus hasselquistii. The sequence continues at coordinate 9,645,998 of JAODKE010000002.1, forward strand.
TGTAGGAGCTGTGCTTGTACACTTTGGGTAACCTGTGTGCGGGAAACATGGCAGTGAGGGACAAAGTTCTGGCTCAGGGGATTATCCCGGCACTAGTCGTCTGTGTTCAGGTGAGCTCACTTGCATTCCAGTCTCCTTTTCCTAGGGATGGCACTGTGTTTGCAGGTCAGGTTTGTCTGGCTTTTCACAGGAGTTCATTCATAGTCTAAAAGTGTGCGCATATTGCGGACTGTGCAGACCTCTCCCTCTCTCTCGTTTTCTCACTTTATCTCCAAATCTTGGCACCCAGCGACCGAACCTAGCGGTTGTAGAAGCTGTGGGATTCGTTGTAGCGCAGCTGCTCCAGGCTAAAGATGCTTCAGAGAAGATCATTCCGTGAGTCCGGATGTCTGCTTTAAGTATCTTTGACTTAACGGCCTTTCAGCTAGCATTTATGGTGTATTCACCAGTTTTTTATTTATCATTTTGCTCCATGTAGTGTTGGACAAAAAGATGCTTCATGAACCATTTGCTATTTTTTTCGACCCCACTAGATGGTGCTCTTGGTTGCTTTGGGGCTCGTTTTCCGCCCTTTTTGAACAAATGTTTAGTGAAGTATCATTTTGTCCATCACTAGGTCCACGTATCAGAAATTTATATTTAACATTTCTGTAAACATGCTCATCAGGGGGTTGTCTGTGGTCTGAGTTCCAGTTCTGGAGGATCGTTGTGGATTTGTGATTGTGGCTTCGCTCCATAGACTGGTCATGAGTTCTGGGCTGACTCCTCACCTCCTGGCTGCCTTGCAGCCTCATCCCGAGTACGGAATGGGAGCAGCCATTGAATGTGCCTGGTGTCTGCATTACCTGGCTTGCTGGTGAGTGTGTCTCTTGAGCCACTAGGTTAATCAGTAGAGGCCAGTTCACGCTCTATACTACCACTCTCTCGCACACAGCGACAAGGTCTTTGAAGCGCTTATAAACCAAGGAGCTGTATCACAGTGCAGTTCCCTGCTGATAACACTAGGTGGTGCTGTGGCCACAAGTAACGCCGAGGAAGGCATAGAGTTGGTAAGAGCCGTGTAAACATTAAATACATCACATCAGTTTCAAAACCTTTTCCTAATAAAACTACCAATAAAATCTGTATAGATTAACTGCTGCAGTAAAAGATAAAGTAAGGAATAAATGCATTCTTGTATAAAGGTACCGCCCTGCCCCCCCACAGCTAATCTGGCCACTGCTGCGCTGTGTCGGCAACCTGCTGGCAAGCGGCACGCTGGAATGCTGCGGCTCGCAGCTGACGGACAGCCGATTGCTGGCTGCGCTCTGCATACTGGCGCAGGCCTTTCTGCAGCCGCACCCTGGCCTGGCTAGAGAGAGCCTATGGGTCCTAAACAACTTGACAGGTAAGAATAAAGGGCAGTTCATACTTCGTTTTCCCACGTGTGCTTTGAGGCCGTGGACGGTCGTCTGCCCGGCAGCTTGTGTTCATACTACGTTTGGCAGCAGATGTGGTGGTCGCAGTCGATGCATGCATGCAAAGGCGATATTCCACCAGACCCGTAGAAGGCAGATGTGTTGCAAAAAGCACAAGTACAAGTACAAGCAGTGTAGTAAAACGGATACATTTTCAATAGTTTTACAGTCATTAGTCTAGGCTTGGGTGGCAGTACAATAATATGGCATACCTTGGTATACTGAATTCCTTACGACAAAGTATTTTAAATATATATATATATATGCTCAATTTTCTCTCTAATATTTCAAAGTTCCAGAATAGTGCTGCTTTTTAATATACTGTATACTTTGTTATAATGTCTGGACAGTATGAAAATTTAGACATGCAGCGACCTTCCTCATACAGCTACTACAACAACTTTTCTTCCTCTCCTCTTTCGTCGGTGACCGCTGATCTCTGAGCGTGAAGGGTACAACCTACTAGAAAAGCCTAATCAATTATGTTGTAAATGCATAGTACAATTTCCGGGTAGACGTAAAAATCTGGGCTACTTGCGCATCGTGGGCAGACAACCCCTGATGGCGAAATTTCCGTCACGCCCCCCCTGTCCGCGACTGAAAGCGCACGCGGAGAAGTCAAGCATGAATCGGCCTTAAGATGGTCAGTGAGTTTTGATTGCTGGGACCAAGATAAATAAAAACTCTTTGTGTCTATCAGGCACATTCTTTAAGTGGAAGATATTTCAGTAATAAAACTACAAATCAACATTTATTTCAGAGATTTTTACGGCGTTGTAGTAGTAGTAACCAGCCGGGGTATAAGATGTGTAATTAGCCTGACTGATTCTGGTTTCATTTACTTTGCATGCTGGATGAATCCTGTTTTCTCTTCAGCAGATTCCAGTGTTTTCAGCTCTGCTGTGCTCTACCTGTCTTTGGTCCCAAGTTTGATCCAGCTCCTGCCGTTTTCCAAGGGGATCAATACCATGGTTAGCAGCCTCTGAGGAGATGATCGAATTGTTCTTCTAGCTTTTCTTAAAAACAATTAAGTAATTTTATCCTCAATTACTTGCAGTTCTGGCCATTTCAACTTTGCTAGAGCATTTTGTCTTATGGGAATAGCATCAGGTGTGTCCAGAATTGAACCAGGTCAATGATATATTCCTAACCTTTAGGCTATCTGCTTTTTTTTTTGGTATATTGTATTTGGTACATGTTTGAGTATAAAGAGTCACAGTCACAAAGTAGTCAACTGATTGGTTGAAACAAAATCTTGACCTGGATTTGTACGTTCTGGACCTGAAATTCCCACCTCTGCTATTTTGTGACACTAGTTCTTTTATTTATTAAACAGAGCCCCTGTGTTGAGATTTCTGATTACACCTAGCAAATGTCACCTGTGTATAGGTGCTGCAGGTCCTGGCTAATGTTGCCTATCAGGGGACAGAGTATTGTGTCCAGCTTACCCACAGTGGGCTGCTGCCTGCTTTGTGTGCCACTCTCAAGATGGCCGACCCAGCTGTGGTGACGCTTAGTCTGGAAGTGCTCTGCATGCTGATGGCCAGCAGCTCACAGGTACAGTCTTGTAACCTCCCAGCTGTCTTGCAGTTAAAGCTAGACAGCAACAACAAATGGTTTACCCCTCCTGTAGCGATGGCCAAATGAAGCATCATGAACCATTTGCTGTATTTTCCGGCACCACTAGATGGTGCTGTCGATTAAAAAGGCTACATGCCTCAAAGCAAACCAGAGTGCCATCTAGTGGGATCAAACATACAGCAAATGGTTCTTGGGGCATCATTTTGTCCATCGATATTTGTGATACTATGTCAGGCTTCTGTTGGATTTTCTTCCGCAGGCCGCGAACGAGTTTGTGAAGCTGGGAGGTTCTGCGGCCCTGGAAGCCATGCGATATAACAGCCGAGACGAGCTGCGCCTCCGAGCCTCTTACCTTCTGGAGCAACACCTACCTGCCTATAGCCAGGTGAGAAACATCTGCCTGTCCTTTGGGGAAGAGGCACAAAGCATGCTGTTGTGTCTATTCTGATTTCAAAACATTATTTTGGGTACTTACTGCATACCGTGCTAAAGTGTACTTGCAGTTAACCATGCTGTTTTCTCTTTCCGTTCAGTCATAGAGGTAAAAACCCCAACATTGTGACAGCTCTCCATCGGGACGGACTCTGCCGTCGTGGGAGAATGATGGATGACAATTATGCTGCCAGATGCGCGATTTTCAGAAAAGTTTTAAATACTGGTTTTGATAGATTGTTTCTGTATCTTACAGTGTGACTAAATAAAATATATATGCATTTCTAATAAATGTGTGTTTTATTCAGCTGGTTCTCCGTATCCTTGGGTTCCACATCCAGATTAAGAATAAAAAAATATCCATTCCAAAAAATAAAACTTGAATTTGTCACATGCTGAGCACCAAACAGCAGTCGTCATTATAATCATTATACAAGGGTTATTAAGAGTGCAGAGCCAGGGTTTTCATGAGTATTAACGTGTGTGTGTGTGTGTGTGTGTGAGAGAGAGAGATAGAGAATTGATATTTTCTATATGTACTGTGAATGGTGCATCTGCTGAACATGATTCAATACAGTACAGTATAATCCCGTTATAGCGGACTCACTAATACCGGGATATCGTCTATAACGGACAAGGTCCACTGGTCCCGGCCGTGCGCCTTTACGAACATGCAGAAAAAGCATTGGATATAACAGACTCACATACAACGGAATTTTGCTTATAATGGACAAACAGTTTGGTCCCCCAGGGCTGCTTTTTGCTGTAGTTTTGTTCGGCTATAATGGACATGCAGGCTCCGCCCACAAGGCGCGTGGCGTGCTGGTGATATCCAGTGATTATTAATAGTCATGCATTTTTTTAGGTGAAATTGAATTACTACATGTACAATATGATAATCTATACCACAAGTGTGTCTGCTGGGGTGTGGTATGAGTAAATGGTGTTCTGTAATTCTGGGCATACGGTAACTCTGGATATAACGGGACTGTTTTACCAGGTCCCTTGAAGTCCGGTATAACAGGATTGTACTGTATAATGACTATTTATGTAGCATCTACTGTATGTACCTACTTTGGCCCCTCCTATCTATGACATTTAGGAAGTTTACTACAAGAATTAGGTCTCCTGTTAATCTTAACCAGAGGTAATATTAAGAATATAATAATAATAATATTAATTATTAACTGGCGTTAAACTTTTTAACGTTTACTAATCGCAATAATATGAATTATATATATATATAAAATCGTTTTGCTTTGGGGGGCCGTGAGTGAAGGTCTTTCATTACCTCTGGATCTTGTTCATACCTGATGGTAAGAAAAGAAGGTGGGATTGACAGATTTGTACGGTCACCGCAGTTTTGTTCGGTACTAAGGTGGTCTGTGGTGGTACAGAGACCCTAATCCTAATACTCTCCTATGGTTATTAAGTGTGGGTAATGACCAAAACACAAGGGTGTGAATACAGGGGGTTGAAGTGAGAATTCTTTCGGCAGCATTGCTGGACCCGTGCACTCTCTCTGACATTGTGGGGAATTTGGAGATCCAGCAGGACCTCAGAACTGAGCTGTTGCTCCTTCAGCTCAAGAGGAGTCAGCTGAGATACTCCGAGTGTCCTATAGATACGGCTCCCAGAGGAACTGTTCCTAGCATGCTAGAGGGACTGTATATCTAGAGAATGACCCGCAGTCTTTGGACATGGAAAAATCTGTTCTGACCTGCTATGGATTATGTCGCTGTGACCTTAGTCATGTGGGATTATTATGATGATTTTTGCTTCAGCGTGAAGACATGTACGACTGTATCAGACAGGCACATGTTTAGGCACACAAAAGGTGAGGAAAACAACTGTACTTTATATTCTAGAAAACCCATCTTTTAATCTTCACCACAAATCACAGACTTAAATGATCTATTTATGCGTGTCCTAAATGACCTCTTCCCGGGAATTGTGGGTTGTCTTCCACCATTTTAATCTGTCATAATAATTTACGCACTTTAGCTATAAAGCCTGAAAACATTCGCTTTTAAAACAAATTTTCCCCATCATTTCTTTGCTAGTATCTAGTGCTTTTATAAATATGCCAAAATTTTTGTTTGTAAATATTTATTGCATTTCACGTGGGTTTTTTGCATTGCCATAACATTGTTTTGAATAAAGCAGTTTTACATAACGGCAATGAAAAACATGATGTGTCACTTTTTTCACATGTACGTCCTACGTAACGAGATAGATGCCTTGTGGGAGCAGCCCCCAGCTATGAGTCGAGGTAATTATTCCTAAAATTTCTTTTTAGCCACAACCAATCACATTTCCTCTTTCTACCAAGATTCGAGGTATGTCACCCAATCAGTGATAAGAATCCCCACCTTTCCGGCAAAAAAATCACACCCGATAAATTTCGCCGTTGTCCAAAATTGCCGACCTTTCATCTGACAATCGGTGCTAAGAATCTCCAGCGTTTTGTCAAATGCTCTTAACAGCTTAGGATAAAAGTCGGTCATCCCTGGTCCAAGTCACATCAGTTTGCAGTATTTCAGTCTATATTTCAACACAAACTGATCAAGAGAGTCAGTGTGGGGAAGCAATAAAAAAGGCCAATAGGATGTTGGGGTATATCTTCAGGTGTGTGGAGTTTAAGTCGAGGGAGGTGATGCTAAGATTATACAATTCCTTGGTGAGACCTCACCTAGAATATTGTGTGCAGGTTTGGTCACCATA
>JAODKE010000002.1:9658250-9679468 GCA_026779605.1 Mormyrus hasselquistii
TACTGTTCTGTAACTGAGAGTGGGGTACTGTTCTGTAACTGAGAGTGGGTACTATCCTGTAACTGAGAGTGGGTACTATCCTGTAACTGAGAGTGGGTACTGTTCTGTAACTGAGAGTGGGGTAATGTTCTGTAACTGAGAGTGGGTACTGTTCTGTAACTGAGAGTGGGTACTATCCTGTAACTGAGAGTGGGTACTGTTCTGTAACTGAGAGTGGGGTACTGTTCTGTAACTGAGAGTGGGTACTGTTCTGTAACTGAGTGTGGGTACTGTTCTGTAACTGAGTGTGGGTACTGTTCTGTAACTGAGTGTGGGTACTGTTCTGTAACTGAGAGTGGGGTACTGTTCTGTAACTGAGAGTGGGGTACTGTTCTGTAACTGAGAGTGGGTACTATCCTGTAACTGAGAGTGGGTACTGTTCTGTAACTGAGAGTGGGTACTGTTCTGTAACTGAGTGTGGGTACTGTTCTGTAACTGAGTGTGGGTACTATTCCACAACTACACTGGGAGTTTCCAGGAAGCATTGTGACATACAGCACCCATCCATGTACATTGGCTGGATAAATGAACATATGCAATTACAATATATTCATTTTTGAAGTATGTACTTATACTATCTATACCATATTAAGCTCACATTACCCAGTAAGATTGTCTCTACTCATACATATTCATGGATTATAAATGAATGACATATATATTTAGATATAATTGTATAGTTCTGTAATATTGATACAATGCAGTCAGTCAGGGAAAAAATATCTCTGACCTTTAATATAAACTTACAGGCAATCATCAGTGTTTTAGACCAGAGATTATGGGCAGGCAATGTTAGGGAATAGTCAAAAATATGGACAATCAGTCTATTCACAGGGTAGGAGCCAAATTCAATTATTTGTCATTATTTTAAGATGTTGCTTTTTAAATTAGTATTTCTGTGTTTGCTAAATCATGTATGTATTTTATGTTTTTAGTTGTCCTCATTTATGGTTAAGTTTACAAAAAAAGCGTACAAAAATATATGTGTGTCATCTACAGACTTCAAAACAAATATTGCGGACAGAAGGAGTCTCTTCTATGTAAAAAGACTCTGCATGAAGATGACGTTGAATTTTTAATTGGCTGGGTTGCTTTTTCGTCTTAGGTTCGTGATGTTTCCGTTGAGCCCAAAGGAAATGAGGCAGGTAATCAGCTAATCAGCTCATAAACAGCTATGCCAGGAGTGCCATGCTGTCACTGGCCAGAGATACTATTTGTCAGGGAGTCTGGTGCTAAACTGAACAGGGAAGAAGAATTAGAAGGATCAGCTGTCTGTCTGGTGATCTTCATCAGAGCTGTGTTTCTGAAACAGAGAAACTAAGCACAGTATTGTAATATTATGCTATTACTTGTGTATTGATTAACCAGAAACTTTTATTTATATAAGTTTTAGTTATAGACTGATCTTGTTTGTCCATTGTTAATGAGTTATCACATCTTTTATCTCAACTAATTATATTTTTTACTATATCTGTTAATTCTTTACGTTTGTGAAATACTGAAGGAATTTCTAAGGGCCTACTGTGGGAACAAGTAATTTAATATAAGTGAAGTACTGATGTAACGTTTGTTCATTGTTAATAAATCATGATGCATCTTTTACGTTGAGTAGCGACTATACTTGTTCATGATTTGTGCTGTAGTAGTAACTCAGTTACTATTTGTGCCCCCTCGAGTAAAGCATTACCATTGTTACTACTATCAATTCATATTTTTATAAAGGTCTTGAGTTGACACTTTACACTTTTCAGTGGACATAGAAGCAGATTAGTTTTTATTTGCAAAACAATCATCCACCTAACATAATATTGCACATGGAATCCACATAACTATCAGTCTTTAGAACTTTTACTAACGCAGTGTTGCTTGGCTACCATGGCAACCAGACAAAATTAAGGGTGGGGCCTAGCAAGAGGGGCAGCAGCACCTATGAGTGGCTGACATGACAAATCCGGGCGGTGCTTGAATTCCACAAGCACTCTGTCACCTCTGAGCAATAATAACTGGAAATGTATGATTTCTAAAAAGCTTTTGAAGCGGAGGGTTAACATTTTCTCCACAAAAAAAAAAAAAAAGATATTCTGTGATGTAATGCATGGTTTATCTTGGCCACCATGTTCTTTACAAAAGCAGCAAATCAGAGCTACAAAATCCTTCAGCTGACAGAAACAGGGGCGTATGTGACGTAAACCTTCCTCCTCTTCTGTTTCTAATCAATTGGGCTGTGTCAACCCTGTCCTTTTACAGAACCCCCACATTGGGACAATTCATGCGTAAATTGGTCTCAGATGGTTTCGGCATTGGCACACACTCACTCTATCCACTATTCAGAATAATGAGTAATAGCTTTTTCAATTTTTAATTGGATTTTTTTGTACTTGTTTCACGCAGGAGGTGTCAGAATGTGGATAACGCTTCGCAAGGTCTAGGCGTATGTATCACAGTATATCTCAGTGTTATCATAGAGTAAATTTACGGTAAAAGAAAGGGATGGAAAGGCTAGACTCGCATATCAGCAGATTCAGTATAAAAATTAAACTTTCAGTACACACATTACAAAGTGAATTATTGAGAATTATATAGATTACTTAAATTACTAAGACACATTACCCAGGATGATAGTTTTTATAGTTTGACTTAATTTTAATGGTAAAGGTATTGGGGGGGATTTAGACCCAATACAAGACATGAAGTGTGACAAATTATTACATTATTACATTTAACAGATGCTTTTATCTAAAGTGACATACAGTTGAGAAGGCCGGGACAGCCAGACCTCAGAGCAATGTGGGTTAGAGACCTTGCTCAGGGTTCCAACCTGGAAATTATTTTGCTACCCATAGGATTTGAACCAAGAACCATTTGATCACAATGACCTATCTCAATAATTAGTCACTCCTAAAACCTTCATACGTGGCTGCGAGCAGGGGTCAAACCTGTGCAGGGAAACCCCATGGGATTTCAAGTCCAACAACTTAACCACTCAGCATTTCAGCTACACAGTGGTAGCAGCTCAGGGTGTCACCGGGTTAAGGTTTCAAAAGTGAGTAGAGCACAAAGGAAAATTCAATTTCAAGTAAACTATTTTGTATAGCGCATTTTCCAGAACATTATCTATGTTGTCACAAAGCGCTTTACATTATCTCTGCCCAAAGCCCCCAGTGAGCAAGCCAGTGATGACAGTGGCAAGGAGAAACTCCCTAGTAGGAAAAAACCTTCAGAAAACCAAATTCAAAGGGGGAGCCCATCCTGAAAAGATCCTGAAAACAAATCTATATATTAACTGTAACTATGTGTTATATATATTTAGCATCAAGGTTCAAATAGTACAACTACACACCCGTGAAAACAAGAAACACTGGATGAATATTATACTTCTGGTACAATATCATCATCTGTAACGGACAGAAGAGGGAACAGAACAGCAGAAATTATAGCTGTCCCTCCAGATTCCAACGTCAGTGTTTCACGCCGTTTTAAAAGTTGTTCAAAATGTTTGGTAAACTTTTTAGTGGAGTTTTGTCCGAGGAACTTAAGTAAAAGGAAATGGTAGTCAACGGCGGAAGTTTTTCCAAAACAGAACAAGAGAATTATAAATGATTAGAGCTAATTTGATCTGACTTAACGACTTTTGATCGTCACATCGCTCTTCTGTGTGATGCTACTTCACAGTTAGACTCCAGGACGCGGCTGGTGAGGAAATGATGTCAAAGAACGTGCGATGCCCCCCTGCTGGTGCGAGTCAAGGAAAAAGTCCGAGCTGCGGAGAGCTCCTCCACATCCCGGGGTAACGCCGTCCCTACAGAGGCCTCTTAGGTATATTACGCGTTATTGAGATTAAACCTTTAAAGGTTGTAATTGCATAGTTTCATTGCTTCGATCGCATTAATTAACCCTGCCTTTGAGTTTAGAAGAACCTCAGAGATTTTCTCAGGCTCCAGCAGACTCAGTCATTGGTAAGCCGCCGGGGATTTGCTGTATTCTCTTCGCCAAAGTTAACTGCGGCATGTCGACTTCTACTCTGCCTACAGTTGTCTGCTTCAGTGCCTCCGGAGCACTTTCTCCCATTTTCGCGAAACATTACGGAATCCAGCAACTTTTCCGTCCTGCCTGACGCTTTAACTCGCCGCTAAACGCTGCAGTGCTTCGTTTCGTGATTATTTTACCAGCCGGTTTAGTGGATCGGCACGGTGCGGGGCGCCCGTGTAATGACACCGCTTGGCTGGTTACCTCTGGGACACTATAACCAGATCAGCCTGGCCACCGATGAGGTCTAAGCGTTACCGCGCGGCAGAGAGCTGCTAAGCGGCTTAGCTGTTTGACGCTAATCAACAAGCCGGTCTTGCCTCGCGCCGGAGCGTGATTGGCTGCCCAGGTTCGCTCACGGTGTTCTGCTATATTAACGGGGGAAAGTAACTGCAGCCGGATAATCTGGTTTGCTGGTTAACGAGACACATCTGGGGTGGGAGTGCGGCGTGGAGACGGAGCATGGGTACACTGAAATATCACTGCTTATTTTCACGACCAGCTAATTGTTAAGTTTTAGTCAACCGTTTAACGGCAGCTTTACGCTAACCGTTAACCAATCTCCCTCCGAATATATTGTAGGTCGTACGCGAATAGCTAGTTTGATCGGTGTTTATTTCTTATAATTGCAACTGAATATTGAACCTTATTCATTGCTTATCAACAGGCAGCCAAACTCCTCTTCGCATGTCACGTATTGTTTCTGGCATAAAATGGGAAACTTTAGCATTCGACTTAAAATGTATTCGAGATGGATTATTGGAGTACGTGTAATGAAAAATATCACAGACGTAAACTTAAAGCTGTGTTAAATGAAATTGTATTTAATACAACATAGAAGGAATTATACTACAGACCGAGTTAATTTATATTACTCACTAATGTTTACCTCGGGCTGTTACTCCAAACAAGTCCAAACCTGATCGTTGTCAAATATCTTTAGAAATCAGATGTTCCTAGAAGGAAAAAACTGGATGATATGCATACATATATTGGTAGTATTGTAACGTTTGGTGTAATTCTTCACAAATGGCTTTTATATTAATATAAATTAATTGTTTGTTAAATCTGGTATTCTAAAATGGTCAGTTTCCTATCAGCTAGTCTGCATTAAATATCTGATATGCCTTTTTTTTGTCACTGGGTCACGTAAAACAGTCGAGTTCATGGTTTTATGAGAACACGACGGTCTTGAGGAACTTGCCATATTCCCCTGGAGACTAAAAGTACGGGACTGCCAGACTGAAAAGTTTCAGGATTAGTTTTCATATTAAAGTGAGAGGTCAGAATAATGAGTCGCTTGTACGTGCAGGATGGATTTGGAGAGAAAGCGAGGCAGCAGAGCCGTGAAGGGAACGACTGTGTTGAGGTGGTGGTGGTGGTGGGGGGGTCGGTGAGCAAAAGGGGAGGTGCACACACAGACGCCTGTGTACTCCTGAGAGCCTGCGTGGCATGAGAGGGGGGTGGTGATCAGGATGGGGGAGGGGTCATCAGGGAGAAAAAAACACAAGTTTCTTTTATTTTAAAGCTTATTTTCTTCCGTTTAAGATCATCTTTAAATTGTACCCATTATAGTTTTGCTAGTAAGGCAGTGCACAGTGTACTGAGTGCAACAGGATTTGTGTGGAACGATGAGGGGGGAATGATTGAAGTAATGTTAGTTTTCCTCCAGAGAGGATGTAAAATAACGGATTGCTCAATAGCAGGGAGAGTGGAGACTTCCTATCTTCAGTGAGGGGGTTGTGATGTCAGAAAGACCCAGGACAAAAGTTTGGTTATCCTTTATCTTAAGGGAGGGGGTGTGATGTCAGAAAGACCCAGCATGGAAATGTAGTCACTCTTAACTCTGAATCACTTTAACCACATGTGTTTATTTCCTGTCAGTGATGTCACATAGTGAGAGAGAGGGAGATGATCTCGTACATCTGTTTCCTAGAAATGTTGCACATGTCTTTCTGTGTATGTTACACATGGATCAGAAGGGAGTCATTTGGGAATTTGGATTTATGGCTCAACTTCAGCAGCAGGAAAGGATTATGAATGAGGAAATCCTGACTCCCTCCTGTTTTATTTTAAATTGCCCTCTTTATTTCTGCTCCAGTTACTTTTTTTGCTAATTAATGATAGGTAAGTGAGGCAGGTGACTATTATGAACAAAGTTCATAACAGAACTGACAAAACGCATTTAAAAAAATATAGTGATCAGGAAGAACAGCCTGGCAGACATTCAGATTGTGTTAATAATGTTCCAGTGAACTCTGTTTACCACGTCTGCGGCTTCCACAGCTTGGGGCACCTGTAATTGCTGAATGGTAGTACTCATGAGCCGTGACTGAAATGAGTATTAGCTTTATTTGTTTAAGTTGACTAACTTTAGAGTATGCTAGCTGTAGATATCAGTGATGTCTTGAGTCAATATTAAAGATCAGAATCGGGGGGGCGATCCAAGCATTTTTTTTAATTGATCGCTCTCGGCTACCACAGCCTGATCCAAAACCCTATGTATTTAATCTCTTGTATCCACTTAATTTATGCCAGTTGCGCAGACTGTAAGGTTCTGTGCCACGCTGCAGTAAACCTGAGGCACACGGTTTTAAACTACAAGCCATCAAGATGTCAGCCACGTGGAAAGTGTTTAATTCGGTAACTCAAAGAAGCCCAAGAGCTGCCTGCCATATTTGCAATGTCATCCTTTAGAAAGGAGGCAGCAACAGGGCATCGTTCAATACAACACGGTTAATGGGGCATGAGCAGACAGAGCACAGGGAGGAGCACTGCAATATCCCGAGCTTCACTCAGAGAAAAGACTGCGCTGACGCCTATGGTATCTGTATGGATATATAAACAGTTATTAAAATATCGGATCGGGACTCAGAGTTGGCAGATATAAATATCGAATGGGTCGGATCGGGGGACCAAAAAAGTGGATCGGGACAGCCCTATTAGATATAGTGAGCAAAAGAGTAAAGACCTTTTCAGGTTCTTTTTATATTCCTGTATGTAATTGTGGAACTAGAAGTAGTTCAACATAAAAATTACAACAGGCAGTGACACCAGAAACGTGGATCCTTGGGGGAAACATCTCTGAGGTTTAAAAGCTGCCATTTACTGTATTGTCATACCAGCTTGAAGCATCAGGTCACGTGAATTCCCGCCGGTATAATTATTTAATAGAAGTAATTAACCGGTTGGCTGAAAATCCCCACACAACCTCTGCACTCGAGGACCAATTCTGTGCAGCCTTGCATTAGTAGAATTCTGGTACAAGTCAGCCATCCTACCTGGCTTTTTAGTCTAGTGACTGATCCATGTAGTTTTCATCTTTCACAGGTCTCTTAAATGTCATCTTTTAATCCTTACATCTCTGCGATGACCTCCCCCCCCTCTCTTTCAGCAAAAAGCATCTTTCAGGGAGGATGGTGCAGGTGAAGAGGATATGCTGCATTGGGGCAGGGTATGTGGGGGGCCCCACCTGCAGTGTGATCGCCCAGATGTGCCCAGGGGTGATGGTCACGGTGGTGGATGTGAACGAGGACCGCATACGAGCCTGGAACTCTGACAGCCTGCCTATCTTTGAGGTCAGCTTTCGGGGTTTTCCTGAGTTCTTGGGTTGGGTGAGGTGCGCCGCTTCGTCACTTAATTTCTGTCACCGTTGTACAGTGACCCCTTCACATCCGAGAACCTGACATTTATGTTTTCAGTTATTTGCCTGTTATTCGAACAATTAAATCTGAATATTTCTGGAGCTTGCTGAAATATACCAGAAACCCGCAGATGGCGCATAAGCCTAAAAGAATACTGTAAATGATTTGGATCACATAAAATCATATATAAATATTAGCGATACCTAATATTTGGTAGTGTAAGTACTTACCATAGGCTTGTCTTTAATGTTAAGTCTCGACTTGGGCACGTCATGCATCTTTGTCTTGGGAACCAGTGTCAGTCACGTGTTCGCTGTAATCGTAACTGTGGAATCCCCCATTTCTCCCAGTAACTAAAAATTTTAAGTGCTGTTTACTTTGTATTTTTAATTATGGGAACGAAACGTACTGCTCCCAGTGCATTCTGCCCTTGATAGAAAATGACTAAATAATTTGATATTCAAAGTGTTCAGTACAGTACTGTTTATTTAGAAATTGGTAATAGGCTTTTATATTATCATTTAGGCTAGCAGTCTATTATGGGTTGAAGTTAGGCGTGCCCGAGTATTAATCGTGGTTTGTCAAATTTGTGGTTGTTCTGTAATTTCAAGATCGAAGGCCTTTCCATTATACTGGGGTAAATACCGCCTTGTTCATTGGTTTCTGACACTGCACCACTTGAGGGGTAATTATTCAGACCTTCATGTTCGTTCTCCCCCATCTCCAGCCTGGCCTTCAAGAAGTAGTTGATTCCTGTCGTGGAGTCAACCTCTTCTTCTCCACAGATATCGACGGTGCAATCCAGGATGCAGACCTCGTCTTTATTTCGGTAAACCCATTGCTGCAATTTCCCATAGACGTCTGCCACTGTTTTCTGTGTTCATCTCCATTTTGTGCCGCTTTCCAGCATAGTGAGGTTTTCACTTTCTGCAACGAGAAAAAAAAAATGTTCTTGTAACACTTTACTTGAGGCATAAATAATGTAGTCGTACTCTTACTTAATGTATTAACCAGAAACTAAATGTTATTTACATAACTGATCTCATGTTCTTTCATTATTACTTCTTCGTGATCTGTACTGAAATCAGTTGATGTTTTGGACCAGAGTTAGTTTGATTTCTAGACTAGGAAACTTTCTGGTATGTTGCAATTTAGCTTTTTGTGTTGTCTAGCAGTTTTGGCCAGAAAAAATGTTACTCAGTAATGCATTATTGAAATAATGTTATTTTCCTCAGTAATGAGTAGTTTAAGGAATTCCAGTCTCCAAAACAGTAATTATATTACGGTTATTAATCCAAGCAATGCCGCGTCGCTGGATCGCGATTCATTTTTGTGCTGGGTACGCCACATTCCTAATTCTCATGATGACGTGTGCATCTAGTGGTGCTCATCCCTAGAAGGAACTGTCTGAGAAGAGGTTTGTGAAGTTTTTGCTAATATGATACAATCAGTGTTTCACTTCTGAAGCTTGCTTGGTATATCTGGGCAGAGATAAAACAAGAAACCGGACACAATATCAACCTAAACATAATGTTATGCGTGGTTTTTTTTGTATTGTAAAGCTGTTAAAAATAATCCTTTGCTGAATAGGCAGAAAAAAACTAGTTGTTAAGGTGGTGAGAAAGTCTGTTGCTTTTTTATATGCATAATGCATGCACTGTGTCCCATAAGGTTTGAGAGGCCTCAGTGTTTGCTGATTGTTGGTTAATTATTGTTC
Organism: Mormyrus hasselquistii; assembly: GCA_026779605.1. Lineage (NCBI taxonomy): Eukaryota > Metazoa > Chordata > Actinopteri > Osteoglossiformes > Mormyridae > Mormyrus > Mormyrus hasselquistii. The sequence continues at coordinate 9,667,677 of JAODKE010000002.1, forward strand.
CAATAAAGTGGATTCAGTTGTACGAGGAGCTGGCTATATACAAGTTGTCCGTTTTTTTAAATACAGGGGTAAAGAAAGTACATATAACAAGTAACGTAACTGATTTCTTTTGATATCAAGTAATGAGTGAAGTAATATTACTAAATCTTGAGTAACTTGCCCGGCAATGTTGCTACCCAGTGAACACTCCAGCGAAGACTTCTGGAGTCGCAAGCCTGCCCGTATGCGGAGTTTTAGCTTTCTTGTGTTATCTACCAGGTGAACACCCCAACGAAGACCTTTGGGATCGGTAAGGGGAGGGCTGCAGACCTGAAGTACATCGAAGCATGCGCACGGCGCATCGCCGACGTCTCCACGGGCTGTAAGATCGTGGTGGAGAAGAGCACCGTCCCCGTCAGGGCGGCAGAGAGCATCCGGCGAATCTTCAACGCCAACACAAAGAGCGCGCTCAGTTTCCAGGTGAATCCTAGTGCCCGTCGTGTATAGTGTCATCGTTGTAGGTGACATCATCCTTAGCTTAGCTGTACATGTACAGTCGGTCCCGCAGTTAGGTTTTTTTACTGTTACGAAATGTGCTGTTTAGCTACGTCTGTTCATTCATTTCCCTTTTCCACCGGGACTTTTGTCCAGGTTCTGTCTAACCCAGAGTTCTTGGCAGAGGGGACAGCCATCTCAGACCTGAAGAACCCAGACAGGGTTCTCATTGGGGGGGACGAGAGCCCAGAGGGTCAGTGTGCAATCGAAGCTTTGCGGGGCATTTATGAGCACTGGGTGCCCAAGGACAGGATAATCACCACCAACACGTGGTCATCTGAACTCTCCAAGCTTGTAAGCCTCCTCCCGTTTCAGTGGGTCAGTCCTCCGTGTATCCTGGGGTATCTTCATCCTCTGCTCCCTCTCTGGTCTTTCCTGCAGGCAGCCAATGCCTTCCTGGCCCAGCGCATCAGTAGCATCAATTCCATCAGTGCCCTGTGTGAGGTGACCGGCGCCGATGTGGAGGAGGTGGCTCACGCCATCGGCACAGACCAGAGGATTGGCAGCCGCTTTCTTAAAGCCAGTGTGGGTGAGTGGAGCAGGCCGAACCAAAGGAATCTTTGGGGGGGGGGGGGGTAATCTGTAGCATAATGGTTAAACAATTTACGATCCAAAGTTTGAGTTTAAGCCTAAACGTTTCAGCTCTTTATGCAAATATCTGTGTCTAAAACTAGCCAGAATTCTTGTAACGCTGCCCCTGCAGTAATTGCAACTTAGTAAGTGGATAGTAGCAATATACCAATAGTACTAATAATTAATAGTCATGTTTAGCATTGAGACATGTTTCACATTTAGATACGGTCCTGCATATTATAATACCGTGCCTACACATTATGCTGATTTTAGATGTAATTAACTACTTTTACTAGCCAAACAACCAAATCCTATTAATTATTATTGTTGAATATTTTTGGTACTCCTTTCTGACAACGTTTATCTAGTACAGGGTTGATATCTGTACCTTTAGAACCTCCATCGTATGTTTGAATACATTTGAGTTCTTGCTGGCTTTCTGTGCTACCAGAACCAGTAATGCTCGCTTGCTTCCTTTCTAACCCTCCACATGTCTGAAACTACAGGGTTTGGTGGGAGCTGTTTCCAGAAGGACGTACTGAACCTCGTCTACCTGTGTGAGGCCCTGAACCTGCCTGAGGTTGCAAGATACTGGCAACAGGTATGACAAAAAAAGCCAGTGGCCCATGACTTTTACAGCCGTGAGGAAACTATTTCCTGAATGGATTGGATTTCTCCATGCATGACCTTTTAAACTGATCTGATTATTGCTAAGTCATAATAACAGATTCAGACAATATGCTGGCTAATTGTTAGGGGAACTAAGACAGGAGCGGACTGGCCATCGGGAGGGTTAGGGACTCCCAGCTCCCCCACCCCCCCATCAGCGGTCCTTGTACTGTGTTTTTGGCTCATTGTCATGTTGCATGCCTAAACGCGTGTTTTAGACAAAGGTAGGCATTTCGGGTCCCGAAAGTAACAATCCAGACCCTAGCATTCTGCTTTTTCCGATACCAATTGGAATTCAATGGTCGCTCAGTCATTTTAATTGTTGTTATTGTTGGGACGTGGTTTGGCCGTTTCCTCCGAACATAATATCCCGTAAATATAGAAATTTCAACGTTTGTCTTGTATGTGCACAGAAGATTGTTCAGGTTGTGCTGTGGCACATCCAGGTGGTCTCTGGCAAACCTCAGACTGGCAGCAGTGTTTTTGGAGAGCAATAATTTCCTCTTTGGTACCTTCTCATGAACATCACTCTTATGCAACAGCACAGAATGCATGAACGAAGAAGATCTCAAGCACATGAGGTGCCTGCAGATTCTTACTCCCTATCTGTCTGTCTGTCGTTTGAGGATTTTACAGTGTGCTCTTATACTATTTTTCTGTAGGACACCTGCTCCAAGGAGAGTAGCAGTGTTGTTGAATTCCTGTCTTACTAGGCTGGTGGAGACCCCAAGTCTTTTGTAACCCTTTCCAGTCTCATGAGCTTCAGCTATTTTCTTCTGGGCACCTTTACTTTGATTGGGCCGTATTTCACTACGGCCGAGAATTTGTATCTTGCGATTTTTTTAAAGATTTTATCGGTTTCACAGTACATCCCAGTAATTTCACATTTTATTATTGTCTGACCGCAGCTGGCAGCGTTTACGTCGATAAGACACATTTACGGATATCTTTAAAAAAGTGTGTTTTTATTAATAATAAAAAATCATGTACATTTAGCTAAATAGTATAACTGACATGTTTTACTGATTATAACCGCATACTTGGATCGATAAAAATCGTTTCACTGACATGTTTTATTATATTAACGATGTACATTTAGCTAGATACTGACATGTTTTATTGATCTAAATATTACCATATGCTTAACCGGCATGATCTTTATAATTATTACTGTGATAAATTGATAATATTATGAAGATCTGGTCTGTCCCTAAATTTTTTTTAGTCTGGTTCAATAGAGGCTCTGGGCCTTGATTATGACTTTCGATGTTCTTTTTGTAGACTAATACACAAACATTTTTATTTTCAGAAATGTCTTTTAATCATGCCTTTGATGTGCCATTAAAATATGCATGCTGACAACTCGACTTTGAAGTTAAGGGTGGGTTAATGAGACTTGCACTGAGCAGGGCTTGCCAAAATCAGGCCTGGTCATTTGCCAGTGTATTCCAGTAAACTGTAACTGTTTATTTTGGTGGACTTAATTAAGGGGAAATAACTTGCAAATTGCAAGTTTGATGAGCTTGCTCTCCAGTCCAATGAAATAATCACAAAAATTGACAATTTCCCCTCAGATTATCTCTCTACACAATACTACAGCTTGTAGAAATGGGAGGGGGGGCTTATCACATTGTTTGCTGGTTTGTTCATACATACATTGCCTTTCAGTTCATATGACATTGATTTTTATTGAAAATCATGGTGACATCATTGTAATGATTTCAGCTGGTGACCTTCATCTTACTCTCTGAGATCAAGCTTGGGGGTCACAGCGCAGGGTCAGCCAGCATGCAGCCCCCCTGGAGCTGGAGGTTTAGGGCCTTGCCTGAGGGTCCATTCATACGTGACTTGTTGGTTGAGCCCGGGGCTCAAACCAGAGACCTTCTGGTGCCAGCAACAGAGGCATGGCCTAATGATCCATAACCTCCCACCCCCCCACCCCCCCGTGCGTGTCCTGGTAATGGTCTGTGCGGGGCTTTGTGGTCGTGAGCTGAGCAGTCACCATACCATGATGTAATGCCTCCAGGAAGGATGGCTTCCATTGTGCGTCTGTAGTTGCAGAGGGTTGCTGGGAACATGTGGTCCTCCTATACATGTCTGAACAATTAAAGACGTTGGTGTGTGTTGTGACTATGTAAAGTTGCCTAATTACGATTCCCAGAATCTACCTCTTGATTCCTGAAATCATATTGTTGCTTATTCATCCGGCGTGAGTCATGCTGTGTTACACATGTCTTTGGTTTGTTGCCAGGTGATTGAAATCAATGACTATCAACGGCAGCGTTTCTCCTCACGAATCATTGGGTGCCTCTTCAACACAGTGACAGACAAGAAGATAGCACTGTTGGGCTTCGCCTTCAAGAAGAACACGGGTGACACCAGGTGGGACTCTCCTCACTTTACCGTTCTATGGTTTTCCAGCACCAAGCACCACCCCAGATTCTTGCATGACATTAAGTACCAGCACTGTGTATCAAACTGAGTCATCGCTAACCCAGAAATGTGTGGGCAGCCCAGTTTTTTCATTTGAGGTTTTCCTTGTGTGGTGCTGAGGTATGTTCAACAAAGCACTCATGTCGGGCGTCGGTCGCTGCTGCACCTTCTGATTACCCAGCCTTCCACCACCCCTACTATCTTCCAGGGAGTCTTCCAGCATCTATATCAGTAGGCATCTGATGGATGAGGGTGCTTGGCTCCACATCTATGACCCCAAAGTGAAAAAGGAGCAGATCATCCAAGACCTGTCTCAGCCAACCCTGTCCCATGGAGAAGACACCCAGAGAGGTAAGCTGAGTTCTATGCCCTTTTCTTAACAACTATTCTAGTTGTTTAGAATTGCTGACTGCGCATATCAATGTTCATCTTTCTGCTTCTTTGAGAAGAACAGAACTAGATATTTCTTCCCTCTATCTCGATTGATCTGTTATCCTGTCTACTGTCTCGATTTTTTTTTTCCCCACAGTGTCTCAGCTTGTCACCATTGCCACTGACCCGTACTCTGCCTGTGAGAATGCCCATGCAATTGTCATTTGCACAGAGTGGGACATGTTCAAAGTATGTGTCCTGGGATGCACGGCCAAGTATTTCCGGAACGCTGTTGATTCAATTGATATTGGCTTCGGTCTCGCCACTATAAGCCTAAGACGTGGAAATATGTGCTTGTTACAGGAGCTGGACTATGAGCGAATCTACAAGGCCATGTTGAAACCCGCATTCATCTTTGATGGTAGAAGAATCCTTGACAGTCTTCACGATCATCTTCAGCATATAGGCTTTCAGGTGCTGCATTGTCTTCAGTGTGACTTCAGTTTTCTCAGTAGCTGTTGGCACAGTGTCGTTAGCTGTCTGCATGTCAAAATGATCAATATTTTCCCTCACAGGTGGAGACAATCGGCAAGCGAGTGAGCCAGAGAATTCCCTTCACTGGCAGTAACGAAATCTCAAATCCCGAACAGCTGCTACCTTCTAAGAAGCTCAAACAATAATTTTTTTTCATGGCTCACTGGATTCAGAGGGTGATGACTTCCATTTGAAGAAACATGGTTAATTTCTGCTCAGTTTTACATCACAAAAGACTGATTTGAATGAACATCTCCAGGATGTTTCTATCTTTCCATGTATTTACTTTTGACAAGTGAAAACTTCAAAACCCAAAGTTTTAAAGCCGGTTGTTTTATATGCTGTATTTCAGCTGCGTGGGCAGTCAGTTTTAAAAATATTTCTGAATACTGAAATGCATTTATCAGAAGTTCTTATCAGAGCTTCTGCAAATGCTGTCATTCCAGTGAAACTTATTTTTTAAAGAATTTTAAAATTCTCATTGCTAAGCTGAGAGTGTAGATTGTTTCTATTTCACTGTGAAAGTTCGATGAGACAACTTTAGTATTATTGCAGCTGCTTATCATTTACAGTGACATTACAGCATTAGGATGGACATTTGTTTGCCCAATTTATATTATAAAGGGAGGAAGATGATTAAATTGCCTTGATGACCGCACAATATGTACATTAACTTGCCTGGCTCCGGCTCTGAATACAGTATCAGTATTGCGAAGTTTTGATCTTCATTGGGGTGTTAGAACTTCAAGAGCAAGCGGACAAGACAATAAAATTCTCCTTTACAAAAAGTGATACTGCAAACAGTGCATTGTGTTTCTACATTGAAAAGAAAAGCACAGAATCTTGTGCTTGTTCATATAATAACATCTTGAGCATGCTGGGTAATCAAACATCACAGACATCCAATCACAAATTGTTCATGAGGTGTGGAGGGTGGGCGTGTAAGGATCCATCCCTGCCTGGCCAGCAGGTGTCGCTGGTCACCCCTTTCCCAGTGTCCTTCGTGATTATGACCCTCACCCGTGTTTTATTGTTCCCAGGCCTTGAATGATCATATCCTGCTCCTGTCTGTTGTTGAAGCCCTTGTTAAGCATATTTAAGTGCCTACCTGTATGTACCCTGTTCCCCAGTCTCTCATTATGTGTTTGTAGGTGTAGTTGCACTGTGTTTGCTGCTGTTCTGCTATGTGTTGCTCCCTGCTTTAGTTTTTGTCCCCTTGTGGTTACTTTTGTTTCTTGTTTTTTGAGTAAAAATATATCCCCTGTTTGTTGGAGTCGCGACGTGTCTTCCTTCACCATGCCCATCTGTAAAAGGATGAGGTACTGCTTGGGGTCATGCCAACATAAAGATGTCAGACCTTACCCAGTTCACCTTGGACAAGAGCACACAGTGCTTCAGGCGTTGTACCAGAGAGACAGATGGAACTTGGATGCTCCATAAACAAACATGGTCGTACAGATGGCACCCAACATTTCTCCTTAGTCCACACTAAATCTTTCTGCAGAGAGCAAGAATAATTGAGTGGTTTAACTCAAGATTATTGAGGTTATTAGTTTGTTTGAGTGTGGTGCAATTACAATACTGTGACGCATAACCAGGAGAGAAGAGATGAGCACTGAGCATGATTCTTGTTTATTGTGACAATGTTAGAGCTAACTTTTGTAAGGATCTTGGAATACTCTAACATTTCAAGGTTAGGATTGTAGGAGTGAACCGCCCCCTCAAAGTTCTCAATAGTATACAATTCTGCTATTGGAAACTGATTTTTCTGTTCCTGCGATCATTTCTATGTTGATTTTGATGGTAGTTTGTCATTGTCTTGCTGCAAGGTCTCACTACAACCAAGTCTTAACCTCATGGCAGAAGCAGCCAGGTTTTGGACAGCAGTCCAAATTCTGCTTAGCAGAATTCATTATGCCATCAATCTTAATAAATGTTGCTGGATCACTTGCAACAAAACAGACCAAAAATCATCAACAGCATCAATGATCAATCAAGATATTGGTTGCCTTCCTTATATGCAGTTTTTTTCTTCTTTTTACAACGATCATGTTGCTGGTGTGCATGGCCTCATTTTTCATTCTCATCTGACCACAAAACATGGTTCCAATTATAGTTTCAATAATACTTGGCAAAGTTCAGCTGCTGCAATATGTGGTTTGTGTCCAGTAAAGACCTTCAATGACATTGTTGAAATGGAGGTAGAATGTAGCACTTGATTTTGAAATTTGATAAGCTGATAAACTCCAAGATTTCAACATCCATCTGTCTTCTTTTACGTTTTTTAGTGTTTGTTGGTTTTTTGCCATGTTGATGGATGACAAAAGGATTTTACAAACTCATGTTTATATCCTAGGGACACAGGTACTGGTGAACGGCAACAAGACCTGTTTCTGGAGACTGACAGCAACTGAAAATAATAGAACTTTAGAAGACTTTACTCTACTTGTGTTCCTTTGGGTGCCAGTCATTTTTAAGCCTATGTTTTGCAGAAAAACAATGCACTACTCAATAAAATGTTTCTTTTTTATTTTATTTTATGTATGGTATGGCATACTTTATTGCTCCCCCGGGGGGAATTGCATTTCTGTGGAATGCCTGGATACAAACAGCAGGTTTAACACCAAAACAAGTCAGACGATAAAAGACATATTTACAATGAATAAATAAAGAGCAAAATAATGTGATGACTGTGCAGAATTTACAGCAATAAATAGGATTAAAATGATTCCAATGACAGAACAAATTCCCAGCTGGATGACTAGGAAGTGGGTAGCACCGTGGTTCTGCGGGTGGCATGACTGCCTCACACCTCCAAGTTTTGGGGACTGAATCCTGCTGTGTGACTCTATTTGTAGCTGGTTGGACGTAGCCCCACCAGCCACTTTTCTAGGGACAGGCATATCACAGGCTCAGCCTCTTTAATTCAAATGACAAGCTTCCTCAGACTTTTGAAGCCCCAGGTAAAACGCTGGCTAACAGCCTAATGCAGACATTAAATGTTATGAGGCTCTTCAGGAAATACTGTCTGCTCTGTCCTTTCTTCTTGGGTGTATCTCCATTATGAGTCCAGACCAGGCTATTGCAGCGATGCAATTCTAGGTATTTATGGGTCTTTACTCCACACCTCCCGTTGTGTGGTGGTTGGGGGCAGGGCCATACCAACAACAGTCATGCAGCCACGTAGTAAAGTTATGGGTTTGAGGCCCCTACCAAAATTTTCATCCCCCTTGTCAAAGTAGCCCATAACGGAGGAGTCATCATAAAACATCTGCGCTTTACAGGGCTATAAAACTGAAGCTGCGGAGTAGAAGGTTCCCAACTATTTTTTTTGCATCCAGGCAAGTACAATTTAATCCAGACCTATAATGTAATCTTGATTTATTGTGATCTTCAGGACCTCCCCCCCTGTGCTCAACCCGTCATTTTCTGTACCCACTTGTCATGTGCAGTGTTGTGGGGATCCAGAGCCTATCCCCAGAATCTACAGGCCAAGAGCCTATCCCAGAATCTACAGGCCAAGAGCCTATCCCAGAATCTACAGGCTAAGAGCCTATCCCAGAATCTACAGGCCAAGGCAGGGAGCAATGCAGGATGGGGCACCAACCTCCATGGACAGTTTGGCAACTCCAATTCACCTTAGTGTGGTTTTAGACTGGGGGGGGGGACACTGGAAAACCCCATGAAAACACAGGAAGAACATGCAAACTCCTCACACATGGAGCCATAGCATGATGTGGTGACTCAAACTCCAATCCTAGAGGCAGAGGAGTTTCTAGCTATTGAAAAGAGCTGGGGTAAGTCGAGTTTACCTGGGGCTTGACTTTTTAAATTTAATTTTATTTTCCTAAAGGAGATTGGCATCGGAGCTAAAATACTCCTAAAGAAGCCCAAGCCCAGAGGTGTGAGACAACAGTGCTAACCACTCTACCACCACCCCTAGTTTTAATGTTTATCATAATTTGAATCATTATGTGTCCTTTTTATATTATACAGTTCTTTCCACTGATTCTGATGATTTGTGCTAGTAGTTCTGGAGTTTGTTGTGTCTGAGTATGTTGAGATTCTATGCTTGGTTAAAATCAGGTGCCTAATTTAAGGTGTTTATGTCAAGTACCAGCATCCTCCGATATTTCCCAATTCACCCATTATTCTGGATAAATCGATCGACATTTAGCTCCTTTACAAAGTCTGCGGACAGCCAATACGCATCAGAGCAGCACGTGCCAGCGCCTCGGGCCCGCCCTCGTGGGGAGGAGTCATGGAGACGTTTGGCGTGAGGCGTCAGCGGTGCGCGCGGCACGTAGCACGGGGGATTCAGCGCGGATACCGGCACAGTTCGGGGTAGCGTCATGGCGGATAAGGCACAGCTGCTCGAAGCTATCAAAACACAAGGAGAGCTGGTCAGGAGGCTCAAGACAGAAAAGGCCGACAAAGAGCAGGTCAGTCTGCGACAGCGCCGACCTCCGATATGAACGTCGTCAAGCAGAAATCCATAGTTAGGACCCCTGCAGCACGCTAGCATGTAGTAACAGTGAATGAGGCCCTCGGCAGTGATCGTCGCATGGCTGAATGCATGTCATGGCCTGATAACATGCATGATATACAACTGTAATTAAACAAATTAACAGCCAGCTATAAGCATACCTTATTCTAATGTACCTACTTATTTAGATAACGGTCATTTATTTAGATACGTCTATGTGGTCGAAAGCCTGTGTCAGTAGCCGTAGCCTTAGGTACCTAACCTGTAATTGTCATATAGTTAGTTATGCCGCGAATGTTGTATGTACAGTTTGTAGCTAAATACATTAAAATGACGGAATTTACACTTAGCGAAATGTGATGGCAATCGTCACGAGGGGTTCTGCATTGGTGCCCCGGTCATTTTCTGACGCAATATTCATGTAATGCAGGCATTTCCGTAATGTTCACTCTGCACAAAATAACATAAACATGACCATACGTTATTGTGTTTGGAGTACATAAGTGTCTTTATTAACATATACAGTTTTTACTTTAATAACATCTGCAGATTTAAAACTTGTAGGCCTAATTGCAGGGTTCGTTTTAACGTTGCTCTGTTATAATACAGTTTAACCATTGAGTTTACTATCTGTATTTTCTTTGGAAACACTCAAAGTTTTGCTTGTAAATAAGCATTGTGCACGCAGTGTAGTAATATGTTCAATGTTGTACGAACATTTTTGTGCTGTTTTTTATGGGTTTTGATGAAATTAAGGGAGCTGGTGTTATTGATCGATCATGATCAGGCAGCCTAGGTTCTGATGAGCTGTTAGTTCCGTGTCTGTTTTTTTTTTTACCCTTTGATTGCTCGCCCTCATGTCTTGTCTCCATGTGGTGTGGTGATGCCTCACTTACACCCTCTACTGCTAGGGTCGCTGATCACTTTTCTCCTGTTCTTCCTGCTTGGTGTATCTTCGCCATTGGGGGATTCATCCATCATTGCCGTCTTTCTTTCATCGCTGCTGTACCACGGATGGCCTTTTACTTTGGATTATTTTATGCCCTATAATTGATATATGGGTTGTTGAACATTTGGACTTGGGTGAACCACCCTAACTTTGTGCATGTGAACATTTTTGATGGTTGTATTTTTCTTCGTTGGGAACATGAATAAATTGGGAATCTTTCCTGTGCGTCTGATCACCGGACTTATGGCACATGGACGCGGACTGTGTCCACGGCCTCTCCGACATCTCTCTGGGATGACTGTCTCACAGGTACGTGCTGGGGTTTGTGTAGGGGGTGTGGTCTGATTCTGAGTGAGAGTGAAAGTGATTAATTGTCATTGTTGACACAGCACAACACAACAACGTGTCCTCTGCATTTAACCCATATGTGACATCGTGACTTAGCAGCGGGCAGCTAATTCAGCGCCCGGGGAGCAGTACTTGGGGGTGGTACCTTGCTGGTGGGGATTCGAACCTGCAGTCTCTCAATTACAAGTGCACATCCCTTACATCATGCCTTTTTCGTGCCAGTATGCATCTCCTCCTCTTGGTCTGTTTTTAATGTCCATATATCCATTTCCATGCTGTTTATCCTGGCTAGCATTACTGGTAGCCATTCCCAGGCAGTATAGTGAAGGAATCGGAATCCTTTTATTTGCTCAAGGAGTATATTTTGGTTCGTGTACAGTCAAACCTACAATCAGGGCAGCAATACAAAAGGTATTAAATGGAATAAAAAATGAAAATAGGAATTTGTAAATACTATTTGTGGCCATCTAATGGTGAGAGAACCAGATTTAAGGTTCAAACAGCTTTGGGGTATGTTCAAAGGAAGCTTTTGAAATATGAATAAATATGAATCTGTTAGCCAGTGTGAAAAGGAGTGTATGTACATGCACGCACTACAGATAAGAGAGACATCAATTAGCCTTTAGAGTTCTTTCTTACACATTGTTTGTTGAATGTGTTGAGAAGTTCTGTAAAACTTCTGTTGGTGTGCGTCCCTTTCAGGCTCACCAGGGGTGTTTGCTGCCACTCAAACCACGCATTTGCGTAGGCCCCCTGGGATTTAAGAGGCTCCTACTTAAACTCTAAGCGACAGGTATTTTAGGAACTGTAGCGACCAGGATTGATGACTGGTTAACAGATAGGAAGCAGCGAGTAGTTATAAGAGGCACAATGTCACAGTGGGCCTGCGTTCAT
>JAODKE010000002.1:9679568-9715344 GCA_026779605.1 Mormyrus hasselquistii
AATTCAGAGCTAGATAAGATTTTAACAACTCTGAGCTATTAGTTAAGTTCTCCCCAAGCGAGCTTGATGGGCCGAATAGCCTCCTTTCGTTTGTATATTTCTTATGTTCTTATGTTCATAGTCAGTCACCACACTAAATATTAGATACAAGCCTTCCTTATTTAGAAACTGAAGCAGCATATTCTGCTAATCAGCTAGCTAGCTACCATCCTCTGATTCTGCCCACTAGATGAAACTTCTGAGAAGGGACTGGCGGGCGTGGCCCCGAAGTGAGTTTTTGAATGGGGTCCCTGAAACAGTCACACCTCTTAAACTTGCTTTTTTCAGCAGTTGTTCAGTGAGTTTCTCATATCTCCATTGTCTTCCATATCTCCTGAACCCCCCTTGTAACACTGTCCCGGAAGATGGACGGACTTGCCTTCACTTGTTATAAACGTTTTGCCTCGCCACTGTTACTGATGAGAACCTGAACATCAACATGGCTGTGACACCGCCGGAGCCTGTACTGTATCCCAGGATGTAAGACGCACCAGCACATGCCTGCTTGCTCAAAGTCATCTCTGTGCCTCCTTTGCGCCCCACAGATCGATGAGGAAGTTGCCAAGCTCCTGCAGCTCAAGGCCCATTTGGGCGGAGATGACTGCAAACATACCTTTGTGCTCAAGACGGCTAAGGTGAGTTTAACCTGAGCAGTGACGGCAGTAAGTGTTTCACAGAACGCAGAGAATGCTGTGAGATAACGTCCCAATATAAATCAGCGTGGAGTGTGAGGTAGGGGGGTGAGATGGATATGTAGAGAGATTGACCTCTCTCCTGTTGTGCTGATAGGGCACCAGGGATTACAATCCCAGGCAGATGGCCATCCGGGAAAAGGTCTTCAACATCATCATTAACTGTTTCAAACGCCACGGAGCTGAAACTATCGACACACCTGTCTTTGAGCTGAAGGTACGTTCCGGGAGAGCGGTTTGCGGATAACTGGATTCACTGGAGCACGTTGACTTGGTAGATGTTTTGTTGTAGGAAACATTGACGGGGAAGTACGGTGAAGACTCCAAGCTCATCTATGACCTGAAGGACCAGGGTGGAGAGCTCCTGTCTCTGCGCTATGATCTCACTGTATCCTTTGGACTCCTGTCCCCTCAGTACCAGCTCTAGATGTTCTGAGGTATGCACCGAGTCTCAGGTTGTGGTATGATCCCACTTGTTGACTAGCCTGCATTTGATCGGTCGGTTGCATTGTTTGAGTGTTGGGAACTAATTTAAGGACTGTAAAATGCAGTGTTACAGACTGATGGTTAGAGGCTGACGGGAGCCAAATACCCACTGGCCTTTTCTCCTTAATGAGATGTTATTCAGGTGCCCTTTGCACGCTACCTTGCCATGAACAAGATCAGCAACATCAAGAGGTACCACATTGCCAAAGTCTACCGGCGAGACAACCCAGCCATGACACGAGGGCGCTACAGGGAGTTCTATCAATGTGTAGGTAGAACCGCTGCCATTCTGTCACGTTTTAATCATCGGTTCTCCACCTGCGTCTCTGCTTGAATGGAGGGTCCGTGAGGCGTCACCTGAGGCATCGCCTAATCTCATTTTCAGCTAGAAACTTCTCTCATTGTGGTAGCTCTCATTGGAATTCGTCTCACGCGCCTTTCAGTCTACCTTAAAAGCAAGCGTGCGTGTTATGTAGAGGCTGACTTATCCTTCTGCGCGGAAGTGGCCTACGCCATTGTGAGCATTTACACTTGTGCGCCGGTGTGTTTCTGTCGCTCAACAATTGCACCGTTTTGGATGTAGCGTTTGTTGTCTTCCAATCCTGCGGTATATTCAGTTATTGAATCGCACAACTTAAACGGAGGGGAAACATTTAACAAAGTGACCATTTATCGAGTCCTGGTTATTTCTGTGCTGCTCCAAACATCCCGTAGACAAAGTGGGAAAATGTTGAGCCTCTACAGTCACTTTTTATGCATTTTCCTATGCAAGTCTTTATTACTTTTTACTGGCGCTGCCATCCGGAGTGTTTTGTAGATCTGTCTAGGGTGGGGTATTTAGTGCTAGTTATGAATAGCGCTTCAGTTTCATTCAGCGATATAAGTACACCTGAGATGTATGCTTTCTTCACTCCCATAAAAAACGAATGTTACCAAGTGGAACAGAAGCAATTCTCCTCGCCTGCATTGCAGTGACGTGTAGCTACGTTCCTGGCGTGATCAGGCAGCGTCGTAGGGTACACGGTTACACCTAACTTAGGGCATCGAATTAACTCAGAAGAATAAGTCAGCCTTAACGCGACACACCTGATGCAGGTAATCTGCTGTTTTAATAAAGCTGGCAGTAATGCGGAGGCGCTGCTGAAGGGCCTGATTGTCCGTCATCGGGTGTGTTACACCTAAGCTTTGCAGGGTGGGACATCTCAAGGAGCGGGAAGTGGCAAACGTTAAGTGGAATGGTAGATGCCCCTTGTGTTACTTTGTTCCTCTTTTAGTAAGAATGAAATCTGTGTTGCACCTTATCCGTTTGATGGGTATTGATGATGATTATGTCTTGACTGATGGGTTTCTCAAGGGCTACTGCCACTGTGGCGATTTTAGAGAAGCGTTACTCAAAGCAGTCTTCCAGGAGCCCCAGTCAGTCCACGTGTTTGCTTTTGTTCAGCGAAAATGTGGACTGACCGGTAGGGAGCAAAAGCACGGGGTTCCTGAAGACATTGATTTAGAGCAGGGCTCTATCCGCAAAGGACCGCTGTGTATGGCAGGTTTTCGCCGCAATTCCCTAATCAGATTACTGATAAGATGATTGGTTGAAGACTCTTCACACCTGCTTTGAACAGCTGACCTAAAGCTGACCCCAAAAATCTGCATGCACACCGGCCCTTTGTGGATAGTATTGCCACCTCCTGATTTAGAGGGCAGCGTGGGTAATGGCCCGTATTGGATTATACTGAAATATGGGCCATTTAAAAAAAAAAAAAAAAATAGTATAAAGGTATCATTATCAAACTTCACAAATTTAGTAAATATAAAACTGCTCATTTTCAACTTTTCAGCTTTATGCTTCAATATTCTGTTAAAATTATCATTTCATAATCATTTCATTCATCATAAACCAATCCGACACAAAAGACCAACAAGAGTCCAACAATCTCCTTTATTCATTTAGGCTTTATAGTCTTTCCATAAAAATAAGCATTTTAAAAACATTTCCCCTGTGCATTATGTTACTGATTTATTGGGATTTAACAGTAAAGTCTTTCAGTTTTAAAAAATGTGGTTGGACAGTAGGGAATTCTGCATTTTTCTTCCGGACGATGTTTAACAGCATTTAAATGAAATGCCTCATTGAATCTTCAAAGCACTGATGTGTAAGATTGTGATAAGTGGAGCTAAACTGGAAATTTAAATACATTAAGGAGAGAAGCCTCCATTTATCTCCCCCCGTTTCAGTTCATGAAGTTATCAGTCTTAGATCTAATAGCAACTCCATGTTCCAGTTTAATGGGAGGTTTTGTGTAGTACAGAAATCTGATGAGCTGATTTGACAAGCTAGGTGGTGGAGTGGATGCTGGCACAGAGGAAGCCGAAACGAAGACTGTCAGAGGTCGTAGATAAGATCACTGAGCCCGGCCAGTTCTAATTTACAGGCATCTTTAATGTCACACATATATCGGAACGCCCTTTGAATATAATGTGACACTTCAATTCAGTTGTAATTGTATAGCGCATTTTCACAGCCTTACATTATCTCAAAGCACTTTACATTATTCCTGCCCCAAAGCCCCCAGTGAGCAAGCCAGAGTGGTGAGGAGAATCTTCTTAGAAGGAATGCAGGGACTTAAAGGGGCTGTTGTTACTCAACTGCTGTTTTGAGCGCTTTTTTTTTATTATTATTTTGAGTGAAATCATCAACTTCTCAAAATCGTAATTATCAAAACTGTGGACATACAGATTCCAAATAAGGCATTGACCAAGGTTACCAAAGAGGCTGATGCTAAGATGATAGCCTGCATTTGTGAATTGTGTACCTGAATACGATGTAAAAGCTTTGATATTTCATTAGACATTCAAGTATAGCCATAAGTTAAACTGCTCACGGACATTATAAAATAAATCCAGGTTTCCTGCTGCCCGGGCCATGTTGGCAGCAAATCTGTCTTCAGCTTTTAACCAATGGTCTCTTGACCCAGGTGGATCGCTAACATCGCAGGAATCGTCACTATATTTTAAGACCAGTCTACATGCTTTTATCTGTAACCTGTGTCTTTATTGCCTCATACCGCCATTCAAAAAAATATATCATATTTCTATATATCAGCCATCTAATTTCCCAGTCCCTGCCATATGTCTGAGGGTCCCCGAAGACTGGGTTGAGA
Organism: Mormyrus hasselquistii; assembly: GCA_026779605.1. Taxonomy (NCBI): domain Eukaryota; kingdom Metazoa; phylum Chordata; class Actinopteri; order Osteoglossiformes; family Mormyridae; genus Mormyrus; species Mormyrus hasselquistii. The sequence goes on from JAODKE010000002.1 coordinate 9,683,944, forward strand.
AGCACTGTATTAGTCGATCACTGATGATTATTTTTCTTTAGCAGGCATTATCAGCAGTAAGTTATACACTTCACCCGCTGGCTTGGCTCAGGACTCCAGCGGTCCGTGCACCCCACGATATTATCTGCAGACTCTTTTATCCTTTTAGGCGGCATAACATCTGGCCTTCTGCTGAGGACTTGTTTTCATTGGCTCCTAGGATTTTGACATCGCAGGGCAATACGATCCCATGATTCCTGACGCCGAGTGTTTGAAGATCGTCTATGAGATCCTGAGTGACCTGCAGCTGGGAGATTTCTGCATTAAGGTTAGATCATAAAATGGCTCTGTTCCACGTTTATCTCTTAGAAGCATGGTCATCTTTCCAACCGCTCTTCCTCGATGGATGGGGGCTTGGGAGCTGGGTTTGAGAGTGTGGAGTTGGTGTTTGATGTTACATCCAGCATTCTTCTGCAGGTCAATGACAGGCGTATTCTTGACGGGATGTTTGCGGTCTGCGGTGTACCGGACGAGAAATTCCGCACCATCTGCTCAACGGTGGACAAACTGGACAAGGTGATCTGGGCATGCACATGTCTGAATAGAGGGTGCTTATCAGGTTGTATCTGGCCTTACTGTGTTTCCCATCATACTGGTTTGTCAGGTGTGCTTTGCCTTTTTGATTGTGCTCTTTGGACGCATGCCTGTTGCATTCTGGGTAAGATGAGAAGCATGTTGGCCAAGCTGCCTTATCTTAGGTTGCATCCTGGTTCTTTCTATTAGATGCCTTGGGAGGATGTCAAGAACGAGATGGTGAACGAGAAAGGTTTGGCCGCAGAGGTAGCAGACCAAATCGGGGAGTACGTCAGTAAGCGAGGTGAGTCTTGCTTGAACCAAGGCTGTTTTTCCAGTCACCTCTCTGTTTGGTAATAAACTGAATGGGCATGTTGGATCAGAAGGTTGGAATCTTGCCTTTCGTTGGACGATTAATGTACGAATGAGGCTAGCATGATACAGTGTAATTCCTGCAACTTGTAAGCGTATCATGGAAATAGATGTCAGTTGAGATGAAGTAAAGATAAATTATAACCAGAATTGCATAGTTCAGGGCCGGAAATTAAAAATCCAGACTCTGTAACTGTGAGGTTTTTATATGCAACTGGTTGGTTGAAACAAAACCTTAGTCTGGAATTTTACTTTCTGGACCTGACCCACTCAGCCCTGTGCCTTTCAACTATGGCTCTGTTATATTTTAACACTGTTACAATGGTGCTATACAGGATTTAATGTGGGTTTAAAGTAGGTAGGATGTATTGAGTATGACTCTCCTGCTACTAGCGCATCTGCTCTCATTATACAGGCAGTGCCTTGGTTAAGAACGTCTGAACAGGTTTACGAACGGACTGCCATAAAGCCTATTACGTTAAAAATTCAGGTTAAATGCAATGGTTCTTAATAACGAACATGTGCACTACGCTGTGATGCTCTTGGAAACATCGTGCGGCTTCGTTGGCTCAAGGCGCAGCTACAGTACCGTGTTACTTTTATTATTGCTGTATAATAATAATCACATAACCAATACTCAAGTGTATCGCTGTATAAAGCGATATGCGTGACAGTTTCTTGTTGTAGTAGCGCAACTGCATATTTATTTTATGTGCATTTGTGCTGTTCTGACAAAAAAAAATCATTGCGCACTTTATCCTTTATACAGCAAAAGTAGAACTGATTAGCCACATAAAGGTTAAAATGCACAGTAATTTCTTGTCGTGCACATAAATACGCATTTGTGCTGCTACAACAAGAAATCGCCGCCCGTCTTGCTTTATACGTACGTGCGTACCAGTAACTTCCCTGATAATAATAATAATTATGTATTATTTTTTTCTGACTTGCCTACAAATTCAACTTAAAGACTGACTTAGGAAACAGATCTCGTTTGTAAGCCGTGGACTGCCTGTAACTGGGACTTTCATTGGTTGTGCTGTCAGCCTCTGCTTTACACATTTGGTGCCCATTTTCAGGCAGCGAATCTTCCTCTCTCGCTCTTTCAGGTGGAATGGAGCTGGTGGAAGAGCTGTTACAGGACCCTAAGATGTCCCAGAGCAGGCAGGCCTGCGCTGGGCTGGCAGACATGAAGCAGCTGTTCTGCTACCTGGAGCTCTTCAAGGTGACGAAGGTAGGTCATGTGACATGGCGGGAGTCCAAAATGGAGGCACTGGGGCGTGGGCATGTCACGGGCACAGGGGGGCTGTCACCGACCGTCAGGCGGCAGGGAAATGTGCCTTTTGTCTGGCTTCTGAAATCCAGCACCGGGGGAACTCGGAACAATGAGGACACGCCTTTCAGAAATGGTCCATTCGGGTTACAAAACACATCAGGTATGTGTTACCTTATATGAGCGAGACAAGGGAAGTGAAATCATAAGTTATATGCAATTTGATTTCCACATAATAAGGTAGGTGTGAGGTCAATGTGATGAAACCGTCCCACTAACCCTGGGTTCCAATACAATTCTTTGTATTTACGTTTTTCCTGTTTCTCATTATTATATATTTTCATTTCCTGTAACCTGTGAACTGCTGCTTCATACAGTGATGTAAAGTGCTGTAGAGCTGTAGATCTTTCACACTAAAGGCTGGTTCACACTTCTCCGCACAAGCACGATACTCGCATATCCTCTCTGCGTATGCGTACATGGGAATGTTCTTAGCCCCCCGATCAAGCCACGTACGTTGTGTTTATTTTATAGTTTTATCAATAATAATAATATAAATTCTGATATTCCCTGCGCATGTACCATAGCAGTGATGTTAATGTCCATTTCTCTGTTTTATGAATTCAGAGAGTCAGCTCACAGGGTTTCCAAGTTTGGTCAGCTGGCTGGCGTGAGATATTCAATTCGAGACAAATCTGCACAGGCATTTACATGTGTGTATCAGTTTAATTACCATCTGAATAGTCTGTAGGGTTTGCAAACGCCCGTCAAAAGCATCCATGTTGGTATTTTAAAGTGGACACTAGCCAATCGATCGTGTCCAGAGCTGCGCAGACGCCTGCCGCACTCCAAATTTGCGTTGGGCAGCGGAGGCGCACGATAACGTAAAACGCGTCGCAAACATTCGAGTGGACACGTCCGCTAGTAAGCGTGCGGAGAAGAATGAACCAGCCTTAAGAACATCCCATTGAGTGCAGACTCAAACGTGTTAGACTCTGCGGACCCTGCTGACCTTGATAGGTTCTTTGTCACGGGTCGTAAATCTGAACAGGTGCCCCTTCTTGCCAGTGTGGTAATTACCAGGTCGCAAACGCAGTGAGAATGACCGCACTCAGCTCCAAGCCGTCCGACGGAAGCACAGGCAGGGGCAGTGAGAGTTTCTGTGTAGTCTTGATGTTTATAATCGTCCTTGCTGTGATATATATTAGGCGACTTGCCATAGTTTGAGTAAGAGTCTGTTACTCATTATTGCGAAGAGGAAGTTTAGCTGTTGGCGAGTGAGCAGGTGGGGGACAGACTGAGGAATGACGACTGTGCAGGGCGGTGTGTGTGCCTGTAATCAGAAGGTCGCCGGTTCAAATCCCAGGGTCGCTGTTGGGCCCCGGAGCCGAGGCCCTTGGCCCTGACTTGCTCCAGAGACTGTCTGACCATGATTTCAGTTGTATGTCACTTTGGATAAAAGCATGTGCTAAGTAGAGGAATTGGAATTGCGACAAACTGAAACGACAACCTCGCAGGGAAGTGTAGTCGGTGTGAAGACGGCTCTCGTACTCGTAATTTTTTAAAAGCTGTCCTTCTCAATCCTCTTCGCGTCCCTAGGTGCTGTTTGATCTCAGCCTGGCCCGCGGTCTTGACTACTACACGGGCGTGATCTACGAGGCTACTCTGGCTTCGACCGTGCCAGCGCAGCGACAGAACGACAGTGCCGGCGAAGAGGGCGTCGGCGTGGGCAGCGTGGCCGGGGGCGGACGCTACGACGGCCTGGTGGGCATGTTCGATCCCAAAGGACGCAAGGTGCCGTGTGTCGGCATCAGCATCGGGATCGAGCGCATCTTCTCCATCATGGAGCAGAAGGCGGAGGTAGGGCTTCCCCTCTCGTGAAGAGGGACATGTTCCCAGACACCTGCGTTTCTGAGTGGAGAATAACTTCTGGTTTGATATGAAGTGGTGTTTCAGTGGTGGATTGCAGTGATGCACCTGCAGCAGTGTGTCAAGCTAAGTTATTGTTACTGTACTTCAATGAGATTCTCTTGACCGTTGCGGGAGGGAGCATGGGGGGAGACTGTAGTGCAATGCAGGACATGATGGTTCAATATAGGAAGAAAAAAAATGTAATATTAATAGTGTGGGGAATGGATGGCAAAAGAATCTAAACATAAATTGCCTTTTTTCTATATTAAACAGTGGTTTACTGATCAAAGTACGACCGTCATTCTTAAAAAGTCTCTCAATACTGCTGCAACCTACAAATAAAAAAAACTAACATCCACTTAAAAGGAAATCCAAATAAATATTCTCTCAAGTAAATAAAATATCCATTGAGTTGCACATTTAGAAAATTAACTTTGCCTGTACTGTTATTCACATTAGCAGCCTTCGGCTTCATATTACAACTGTGCGACAGAAATATTACCTCAAAAGAAAAAAAATACGAAGTAATTATCCATTACGGTGCAGCATTTAAAATAATCCCTGTGCTGTACTTGTATTCATAACAGCTTCCGGCTTCACCCGCACCTCCGTTCGGGGGAAATGCACGAACGAAGGTTCTGCATTTGCTGCATATGCGTAGCGAACCAACAGACTCTTTCCGAAAATTTCCGGTGTGAATACGTGTACCGTTAGACTCCTGCAGCTAGTCACGTGGGGTGTTCAAATTGATAATACAGTAATCGTTGGCACTTTTTAGTTTGCGGCATACTTGTTTTGTACACTGTGTGTACTGTCTTTGCACTTTGTATGTTTTGCACCCTATGTGCTGCAGGCACAAAAAATACCCCCTGGAATTAAAAACGTTCATCTCATACAGTGTTATTAAAAAGGTGGCACATTAACTGTGTAGTTGAGTGGTTGTGGGACAGACGGGGACAGGTTGTTTCGTTGGGTGGTGTGGATGGAGATTTCCCAGGGAGTGTCGTGACATTGGTTAGAAATTTGGTTTATCTCTGGAGAAGCGTGTGTTGTCTGGGGTACAGAATGGGGAGTCTTACAGCACAGGACTGAGGAGTGGTCTCTCTCTCTCCCCTTCCCCAACCCCCAGGCTAAGGTACGGACCACGGAGACGCAAGTGCTGGTCGCGTCGGCACAGAAGAACCTACTGGAGGAGCGGCTGAAGCTGACGGCGGAGCTCTGGGAAGCCGGAGTGAAGGTACCGTGTGGCGGGACGGCATCCTTGGCGTGTCGGCGCCCGAGGTTGGCCGGCCCGCGGCTCAGCATCCCGTATCCGTGTCATAGGCAGAAGTGATGTACAAGAAGAATCCCAAGCTGCTGAACCAGCTGCAGTACTGTGAGGAGACGGGGATCCCCATGGTGGCCATCATCGGCGAGCAGGAGCTGAAGGACGGCATGGTCAAGCTGCGGACGGTGACCAGCCGCGAAGAGGTACCCACCCCCCTGCACGGGCTGGGGCCCGCTAGCATACTCTGGCCCCCGTTTAAGTAACGTATGAAAATGCTAACATTGTACTGATACCCAACAGTAAAAACTACTGAAGCGACTAGGGCAAAGCAACGCGCCCGTTTATGATATTGACATCGCCTCTCATTTGCAGGTGGACGTGTCACGGGCAGAGCTGGTGGGGGAAATAAAGAAACGGTCTGGCTCCTCATAGATTCCCTGGGACCTGAAGTGATGTCCAGTCTTTCCCACTGCTATCCCAGTAACAGAGCTGTCTGCTAACGGCTAGGCTGCCCTTCCTCTTAGTCCGTGTACCTTAAAGGAACCAAAAGCAGACGTTCCATTCCAGCTGAAATAATGTCACAGCTCACCTCACATCCATACTTGTTTACTTAAAATCAGTCCTATGAATAAAATGGTGTCCTATTTAAAATCTCTCTCGGTCTGTTTTCTGTGACCACAGTGTGCTGCACAGCTGTCTTCAAAATGAGTAGTGAGTAAACTGGGAAATTCACGGGGAAAAACATTTAGGAATCGCATCCATGCAGATTCAACACTTTGAAGTGTTTTCTCTCAACTGGAAAAAGGAATTAAAAATAAACATTCTACAATCCAGCCTGTTGTGCAAAGTCATTTACAGTGTAATCTAATTTACAGCCCTGGTCATAACTATAAACTCGCAATTTTTATGGTTTAATTTTCCACTGAAGCATTCTCTAGGGTTGGGTGGTTTCTTTTTTAAACCATTAAAATGCGTGTGGCTCATGGTTTTGAACCCTGGTTCCGGCAGATAACCTGTTTTACTTCGGCACTCCATTGGGCCCAGTTACCGGTGATTGATTTGACGAGACAAGCTGGGGGGGCAGTTTAGATACTGCTGGGAAACCTGCACTCTATGCTCCCCGACTTAATGTCCATCAGCACAACCAGACATTTAGTTTCTCATTTTAATACAAGAACGAGTCAAAAGCCAGCCGTCAATTAGTGCACGTCAGAACATTCCGCAAAAAGTGAATGAAGTCAACCAAAAGAAATAAGTGCAAAACCACAAGTGAAATAAAAACACCCACACGCAAAAAACGCTGTGATGAGCATGCAGCTGAAAAGAGAAGCAGACGTGATCCCCCACAATTAAACACATGACCTGTAGTAACCAAGGAGAGATCACTCCCATATTTTTCATATATGTGATTGTCAGTACATTTTCTTAAAAGTAAAACGACTTATTATTTTTTCCCACAATTCAAAAGATGCAAAGATTTCTGCTAAATAAAATTTCTTTTAAAAAAAAAAAAAAACAACCTTCAGGTTGTGGAATAAAAGGGGGATCTCAAGCCTGGTAGAGAGACCTCAGGACGTGCTCTGCCGCTGCCTGGTGCACTTCCTCCCTCTGGGTGCCCCCGCTGCAGCCTGGCAGTATGCGGGTCGTGCCCGTGTATGGCAGCGGCACGCCTGGGATCAGCACCCTGAAGGCGAAGCACAGGAGGCCCTCCGGGCTGGAGCAGAGGTACTGCGTGCTGTAGAGCGGAGGCCCCAAATCCAGCATGTCACACACCTTCCTCAGCAAGGCCACGGCGTCCCCGAACAGAAGCGCCTCTCTGCCCAGGCGGGCTGGCCGGGGCAGGGAGAGATGCTGTCCGAGGGCTGAGCGATGGCCGCCATCCAGAAGGCAGGGGGGAAGGAGGGGAGACCTGAGGGTCGCCTGGGGAAAGCCTGGCGGGGGAGAGGCTGAGAGCTTCGGCTGATCCACGTCCTGCCGGGGCTTCCCTGAAAAGGTCTGCCACTTCACCGTGATGATGATGTCAAACCTCTTCTTGAACGCTGACAAAATAAATGAAAATCACACTTACATAAGGGACATACAAGCGAGAATCTAAGAGCATTTTGGGTTAAGGGCTTTACTGAATGACCCCCGAGCTACACGCCCCCCCATTTCAGTTTTGGGGCCCCGGTACGCCATCTTGCACTCTCCTACCTTCACACAGCACTTTTTTTGCCATGGATGCAGTGTAGTGCGTGGTGTACTGCACCACAGCCGTGACACCGCCGCCCTTGCCAGGCCGCAGCGCCAGGCCCTCCACGCCGTCGGCGATGCCACGCAGCACCTGCAGCAGCTGCTCGCGCTGCACACCGGCTGGCAACTCGCCCAGGCTCAGCTGCCTCTTCTCCGTGCTGCGGCGCACGACCAGCCGCGCGCCCTCCTGCAGCTCGTGCCGGTGCAGGGTGCGTATGGCGACGCCGGCGTGCAGCGGGTCGCCGTACTTGGCGTAAGCAAAGCCACGGTTCTGCCCGCTGAAGTTCATCATGAGCCGGAACTCGTAGAGCGGCGCCACGTGCTGGAAGAGCGGGATCAGCCGGTCCTCGTAGATGTCCCGCGGGATTTGGCTGATGAACACCTCACATCCAGGCCCTGGCACTGGTCCAGTCCAGTCTAGCCAGTCGGGTGATGTCATCATTACATCCAAACAGCATTCACACAAGGCTTATTTAAAATCATAACTCTTTATATAACTATCCATAATGTGTACAGCAATACCTCATATGTCGGATCTGACTTTCCGTCAGTTTTTTGTTAAAAATACAGTATGTGGAATAAATACAAATCATCTTAAGTCGGTTTACGCACCTTATGTAGGTCAGGCGAGGTTAAAATAAGGAAAATAATATATTGCAGTGTATAAATTCAAACAGAAGCTTATAAATTAAACAATAATGGGTGCTACTTTACAATAAGGTTACCCATATAAAGAGTTTATGAATGGTTATTAATTAGGTTGCAACACTATTATTAATAAACAAATTTAAACAAGTTATACCACCAAATACTGTCCTATTTAGCTGGTGTTTGGTGCTGATTTTTAGGGGGTTTCCTGCAAAAATAGTTTTGACTCAAGTTGTGCCTTTTGGAACCCATTACTGACGTAGGGCGAGGCATTACTATATATCGTCGTTGCCAAGGTAATACCTCGTATGTCCACATATAATACATGGTTCATTTCCTGAACCATGGTATTCAGGCAGCCCAGTTTACAGTGACATCACGCTTGGGGAAAAACTGCACAACTAAAAATGTCAGCTCAATTACGTGATATCATTATGAGTGAAATAATTCAAGGCCAGCTATCCATTCGTGCCGCTGAAACACTTCATAAAAGATTTATAAAAGTCCGAGACTGGCACTCACTGGGCGGTGGGCCCCCATACTTCCGCTGCCCATTTATCTGGACCAGCTTTACCGCCGTCTTCTGGACCCAGGACTCTAATGAAGAAATACTTGCTGGGTTCAATACCTTCAAAGACAAAAAAACAGCATATATCTGCATCACTGTTGCACACTTCTTGAAAATGAGCGTATTTATAATGCCATTTTGGTAAAATGAGTATACCCAGCACATACTGCAAGTTAACAATATGAATTTGCAAAATACTCTATTCATAGCTCAAACTAATAATCATTTGAAACTGACGTCTGGCTTAGCACTGTAGAAGCGGTAATTACAAGAGGAAAAAGTTACTTTGGAAATGCACTGATTCGGTCTGTCTTACTAACCCGCAAACGCGTGGGATTTTCAATTATAATCGTGCCTGTAGCGCACCAGCAGTGCTACGAAGATATTTTTAATATCTCAGCTTAGATTATGATGTTCTGAACTTTTGCAGCCAAATATAAAATTTGCAACCCCCATACACTGAGACAATTTCAATAAGCCTAGAATTAACTATCTACACAAATTATGTTCATTATTTTGTTAATGCTGCCATATTCATTTATTAACCTGTCCATGGGCGTCATTACGGGGGGCTGTAACCCCCCCAATAATCACCTAAAGTTACGCCCTCGGACCTGTCAAAGAGATGTAGGCATATAGTACCAATTACTCCGCCTTAGAGCTAATAAGTCGTGACCTCCTCCAGTTTGTGTTTTTAGGCAGTTTCTACCGCGCTTTGTTTCATAAAGTGTTTAAATTCTACTGCGGCTGCATCGATCCACGTTACGGACAATACATGTATAAACCTAAATAAGGCCAAAGAACTAGCCGAGTCGGTACCGAGGGAAACACGTGATCATGTCTGGCAGCACACGGGGGGCGCCGGGCGGGTTCCTGCATGTGGCATTAAAAAAAGACCTTTTATCAATAACTCCTAATGGCCGCCTCAAAGGTGAATGAAACTTAGAACCATCGAATGTTTGCTGTAAACTATGTAGTTCAGAGTACATGAGCTACACGGGAGCTTCACCAAGTTAAGTATATACAAGTTTACATTATTTAGTTATGTGTGTGTGTGTGTGTGTGTGTGAGTAAAAACTCGCACTGCCTACTATTGCAAATTAAGAATTCAGATGGACGAACGCTGACGCTCTACGCGTCTGGTAAACTCAAAAGAAAACAATCCCAACTGCAAGGGGGAAAAAATACGAAGCCTGAAGCAAAAACAGGGAGTCGGCGGGGATATTAGTGCTGCAAAATCAAAGATTTTAGACAAAACAGACAGATATTTTGACTAAATATAATTATACTAGTCTACTGAAGTTTATTGTAGGCCTAAAACCTAATTAAACATAACTTAAGCTATCAAAATGAGTATAAAAACTAGACAAGTGCAAAACACAAGGCCCGCATACGCAATCTAATTTCGCGTGTGCGCAACTGTAATGTTATTTTACACAAACCAGACATTTAAATGCACGCTGCAATGAACGGATCGGTTATATTCCATAAATGAAAGGCTTCATCTACATTTTGAAGCTTTTGGAAAAAGCACAGAAGGTGAATAATCGCTCGGGGTGATCTGCTCCTGACGGTCCAGGTCCATATTAAAGCCGAGCGCTTCACGCACCTGTGTCCGCCCGTCCTCCATCATGCCTGGGGGGTAATCGCTTCAACTACTCTTCCCCAAATGACGTTAGTGCAATAGTCAGAAAAGCTAAACTTTTGCTCCAGACCAGCTTTTATTGATTATTTGCATCTGTCCAATGAACGATATGGAGGGCAAGGGCTATAAGCGTCAATCCCCACCCTAAAAGTCATGCCCCCCGCCTCTCTTGGTTTAGGGATGCGAGGCGATGCGCCATGTCTGTGTGCGCTGTCCGGTGTTGTAAAACGCATTATTTTAGACCGGATGGCAAATGGGCTTCTACGGTCCGGTTAATACTCTTCGCGTCAACAATTATATCATCATTAACCGCTGGGGATAATCAAAGGCGGGGGTGTTTGTCATGAAATAAAATGAAACGCAGCGGCTGCTTGGCTTTCGCTCTCTTTTTCTATTATGCGCTTCATTTCATGGGTTTCTGAATTTTGCCTGCATCGTAATAATGCAGTAAATGCATGCATAAAACACATATATTCACGACCATATATGTGGACAATGTGAAGAATTTAATAAAAGTGGAACTATATGCGTCTTGCGAAAATATTAGGGCCGCATCTGTGCCGTCTTGCTCAAACTGAGAATCGCTTATGCAACCTTTTAATTGTAGCTTATCCTATGACTAAGTCGGTAAGTAAACGGCTTTGTGCTTTTAAGGTTTTTTTTTTTCTGCGCATCTCAGCTGTTGCTTTCTGTAGCGTTTGCTCAGGCCTCGGACCAGCGTCTCACCCCCGATTTCCCCCTCGCCAGCCGCTCGGTCTGGAGGGTAGGTCTCATCTAAGCATTTCCTTGATAAGAGACTTCAAATGCTTTTGGAAAATGCATTTCGCGGAAAACGCAAACCAAAGCAGAAAGCAAAAAACTACACTGGAGTGCCTTAAAAATTAGAAAAGTGGGACAGTCGAGGATTCACCTGACAGAGATACATACCAAAGCACTTATGGCTGTAATTGCTTTCAGTACTACACCAAGTACAAGCAACCTGTGTACTTTATACCGTAAATATAAGTAATATAGAGTAATATATGTCTATTTTCCATATCCCCCTATCCAAGGCAGGGAGCATGGAGCTTATGCCAGTAAACGGTGGTCATGAGACATGATAAACCCTGACAGGGATGCCTGTCCGACACAGGGCCTTTGGGAGGAAAGCAGCATATCCCCCCGCCATTCTACAGCAACAGTATACTTTATCTATTTCATTAAGATCTCTTGCATTTGTAAAAATGTTCTTCAAAAATCCATGATCAAGGACCTTTCGTGAGGCAACTTAAATCTCTATGACCGTTCAGTCGTTCTTCCTAAGAAGAGAAATCTATGCTCTCTCTCGTGCACTATGGAGTGGGTCTACAATAAGCCCGATTGAAAGAGATCCCATCAGATCGGCGTTAGAATCGGAATGATCTTGCACACGGGGTTATTTTTTTATTATTGTTCGTTCAGTGCCGTGCCAGCGTCAGTGCCCACAGTGAGAGCGAGAGGGAAGCAGTGTACACAAAGACGCCAACGGGGATGGGGGTGCATGTGGAGGGGCTGCTCTGGTAGGCAGCGTGGTCACAGTGGGGGTAGTATGTGCGTATAATACAGCTCAGAATGTTTCATCAGTATTTGTATGTCAGAGACTGATTGTGGTGGTGATTCAGTGGAAGGTACAGCAAGCACAAGGCTTTGTCAAGATGTAAGGCAACAGGCCCCTCCCCCTCCCCCACAGAGGCTTCACCAACGGCTTCCCCAGATTTCAGCTCTGGTCTGATAGGTAAAAGAACAGAAATGTGAGACAAAAGAAAATAAGATGCGTCCTTGAATGTATGAGAAAACAGTGGGTTCACTTCAGTGTCTCAATACGTTTGGAGCACTCCGCAAGGGTGAGGTGTTTTAAGCCTCTATAATCGAGTGATTTTCCAAAAGACTGCTTTTTTCCAGAAGACGATCGTGCTTGGACATGGCACTAAGCAACTGGGCCAAGAGTCATGGTGCTTGGTGTCACATCAATCGATATCAGAGGTCACAGTGGTGGAAAACACAAGTGAGGGAGAGTACGGCAGGTGAGGGAGAGTACGGTAGCTGAGGGAGAGTATGGCAGGTAGGGAGAGTACGGCAGGTGAGGGAGAGTATGGCAGATAGGGAGAGTACGGCAGGTGAGGGAGAGTACGGTAGCTGAGGGAGAGTACGGCAGGTGAGGGAGAGTACGGTAGCTGAGGGTGAGTACGGCAGGTAGGGAGAGTACGGCAGGTAGGGAGAGTACGGCAGGTGAGGGAGCGTACGGCAGGTAGGGAGAGTACGGCAGGTAGGGAGAGTATGGCAGGTAGGGAGAGTGCGGTAGGTAGGGGGAGTACGGCAGCTGAGGGAGAGTATGGCAGATAGGGAGAGTACGGCAGAGAGCACAAAATGAAACAAATCAACAACAAACATGCTTTATTTGCACAGGTACAGGTATATTGCCATGCTTCTCTTCGGTAACCCCATCCTGTTTAGGAGTCACAGCGCCGGGTCAGCTAACATGCAGCCCCCCTGGACCTGGGGGTTAAGGGCCTTGCTCAGGGTTCTACAGACATGTGACTGTCCTGCCACGGCTCAAACCTGTGACTTTCTGAGGCGTAGCCCAATGAGCCAAACGTGGCAAGTGAAGTTACACTCGCCTACCTGTTTGCACTGCCTGTAGTCTCCCCTACTTTGGCTAATGCACTTTTTATTTCCCCTAACCCTCCTGAGGTGAGCTGCATAGAGACCCAAATATATCATCTACCCTGCTGCCTGCGACGTCCCCTCTACCTGTGGCGTCTTTCCGACCTGCTTGCCCTTGTCTGTGTGACGTCTCTCCTTATTCCGCTGCTGCTGTTTCACTGCTCATCCAGCCATCAGAAGCAGCACCAGCTCCTGCCTGCCATAACCTGCCTGCCCCCAGCACTGACACTCAAATCTTACATTTCGGACAGTGTAAATTACGATTTTGGCATCTTGCTCATTTGCCTTCCTCTGCCAGTCCCTGGAGGATGGGCTCCCCCTTTGAGTCTGGTTCCTCCCAAGGTTCCTTCCTTCTAGGGAATTTTTCTTTGCCGCTGTCGCCTCTGTCTTGCTCACTGGGGGCTTTGGGCAGGGATAATGTGAAGCGCTTTGAGACAATGTAATGTTGTGAAAATGTGCTATACAAATGAAATTGAATTGAATATAACAAATGAGGAAGAGTATAGCAAGTGAGGGAGAGTATGGCAAGTAAGGAAGAGTATGGAAAGTGAAGGAAGAGTATGGCAAGGTGCAAGACATGTAAAAGTAGTATGACAGCATATTAGTAACAATATATGATTAGATGTACATATGTTTCCCACAGGCCAGACAATGGAGGGTGTGTCTCACGTGGGCCTCAACCAGCCAGAGGGTGTTTATCTGCTGCCCAGAGACTGCTGGCGTTTGCCAGAAGTGAGTTTCAGAAGTGATTAGTTTATGGGCTGTTGGTGATTCTTGCTGCCCATCTTCTCATCCTACAGTTGGGCAGATGTTCGCTGGAGGGCAGTTTGCTGCCAATAACCTTCTCGACACAGCGGATGGCGTGTGCCGCAGCGGGCCCATGCATAGCTAAGCCAGATAGCCATGGGGGGATATGAAGATCATCTCTAAACATAATCTATGTAAAATTTCTTCGTGTTGGTCAAATTAAAACTGACCATAATGAGAATACACGGTCTACTAGCCGTAAGCGTTTTCAAACGGCTACGAATTGTAAACCTGAAATGGGTGTAGTGATGTAGAGTAACTGCCAACTGCAATTCTAAATTACTCATCATGGTTCTGAAATAACTGAGTTAACTACAAACAAATAAGCAATTGGAACTGTTTGGTATAAATACTTTTACATACTTTCAAAGGGAAACTAGTTGGAAAAAGAGTTGAAGAGGTGTCTAATTTTTGGTCTAATTTTAGTCTTTGCATAAGCTGTAGTTACCGTACTACCCACCAGATGGCGATATAGACTTTTATTCCATTCAACTATCCATTTTTGTATAGTCATTTACGCAGCAGAGGGTCATAAGGACAGAGTGTCCTAAGAAATATACATATGCACACAATACATTTCGCATGACTCCACAAAATACGCGTATAACCTTGGAATGTATTTAGAATGTGCCCTGGTAGTAGACGAGTCACTTTACCGTTATTAAGCGTTATAAATATAAATAGATAAGCATATACATACAGGCAAATATACGCATATTTTGTCCAAAGTGACACACAAGTGAAGATCAGTGTCAGCCAGCATCCGTCATACAACAGGGGTTCAGAACCTGGAACCAGGACTAGCTTGCTCTGCCAGCCACAGGAATTGAACCTATGACCTTCTGACACGGGCAAAGATCCTTAATTTACTAAGCCGCACACCGCTTCTATTATATCTTTTATAAGCAGTAATTTTAACTAGTTTGTCCTTAGATTGTTTTCCAGTATTGTATTAGCCTGGTAACTGTCCTTCATACATACACACGAAATGTTACGTCAAATTAGCATGTGCTATTATACTCCAAAGTGCCAGTCGATCAGTGGCGTACACAAACTGTTACAGATGATGTCGGACCTGGGCTGCCAGGCTGATCGCAGTCTCAGTACAGCAAGAAAATGTTAAGGGCTCTAGCCAGAGATACACAGTCAGACCGACAACAGAAGTGAAATTAGGAAATGGGGGTTAAAGGTCAACTCGACCTGTGGGAAGCGATTTTATTTTTAATGACAAATTTCATAGCAGGAGCTAAGTTATCGCCTTACATTATATAATTAGGCTGCCGTTGAAGGTATTCTGTACTTGTTGTACACTATATATTTGTATCTTTATCTATCAATAAAGTTCATCTTATCTTGCCTTTTAAAGCATGAACGTTGTGCGTCTTTTTTTTTTTTTTTTATGTGACAGCAATGTACAGAACCTATTGTAATCTCACCTCGTTTGCTCTCTGTCCTGTATTTAAAAGAATAAAGAGCAGACATTCCACATGGCTCGTCCCAGTCGACCCGTTGAGTCTAAACATCCATTACAGTGTATCAGAGGCTGACGAACCTGAAAATTTCACGGTGGCTCAGATCGCGCCGGATTTGCTCCTGTGGCATCGATGTGCATCTCATGCATACAAATATAAAAGAATCACGTATCTGAAAATGTTAATGTTGCTGCTTGAGCTGCTTGTCTGGTATTCGCCCCTTGGGGTTTTTTTTTTTGCTGCTGATATGAAACTAACAGTGTATCTGTGTGTGTGTGTGTTGGGGGGGGGGGGTACTGAGGATTTCTTTGTTTATTCTGTTTAATGTTAAGTTCATTTAGGAGAATCTCCCATGTTCTTTGCCTCAGATGCTTGATTCAAGGTTGACCGTTCACATATAGAGCAGCACGAAAGAACCAGAACACGTTTTAACGGGATCCGGTGAGATCCGATAGTGTACGAAAACAGGGACTGTGTCAGTGGGGGAGAACGCAGTTTAGCGCACGGAGAAAGCAAAAATGTGGTGATGCGCAGAAAATAAGGAATGAAGTGGACTGAGTGACAGGTACTGGGAGACCTGCGTTGTCACTGGTATGGGTGAGGCAGGGAATCATGGGTAATTTTAAAGGAGATGGCTTTGCGGGAAGCGCTTAGCTGGTAATTGACTAACTGGCTATCTCTCAAAACAAACAGAATGAAAAGTGTAAACAAACAGAGAACTGAGTGGGATTTTGACGCAATGAGATCTGTCAGATCAGGTCTCTATGGCAACAGCCGATACTCCCAAACATATGCAAACATGCAGACACATGGAAATACCACTCACTCACTCACTTATAAACACATATACATGTATTCACACCACATAAAAAGTAAATCCAGTGCTGGCAGCAGAACAGATCTGAGAAGCGGGCCCAGGATTTTCACGGGGGGAGGGTGGCGATGGTAGAAGTTGTCAATTGGGGGGGGGGGGGGCTGCACTGGGTACACAGAATTTCCGTAACCACGCCCCTTGGTGAGACAGGGCTTCTTTTAGTATGTGCATCTTTATTAAAAAATAATATTACAATAAAAGACTCGGTGGGTGGCATTCGCAGAAGGCATAATGGCTCATTTGGGGGAGGGGGTAATACCCCCCCCATGACATTGACCCTTACTAAATCATTTAAATACCAGTTAAATGTTAAAACTCACTCTGCATACTGGCCCGGTTAGGCAGTCACGGACCATGGATTAAAAATAAAATCATTAAAACAGTGACTATTAAAAAAAATGGACGCACGCACCACCATGCAGTTACTCAGTGAGTACGGCACCGTCTCTCAGTCATCTGTGACGCTTCTTGATCAAGTTGTGACTTACCACCTAAAGTGCAGCAGTGAAAATCAGGCAGCTTTTAAAATAAATTGGTCATAAAGAAAATGAAAAAAAGCAGAGATCAGGAGACTGGCTTAAACAAGACTGGAGAGTCGAGAGTTCTTTATTGTCAACACATCCGTGAAGAAGTACACAGTGCATTGAAATGCCTTTTCCCTTGGACTCCCTATGGTGTAGCACATAAATATAAATAATGACATATTTAAATAAACCTGTGGACAATCCACTCGAATAAGGGACCGTACCATACAGATGCCACAAAGTCCTACATCAGGCAGGGTGAAGTGCTAGATTCAGCGAGGATGCCAGTGGTAAGGCAGCCCCAGCACCGGGCGACACACGCCGGATTCACAGGCTACCCTGCAGGAAAATGGGTGAAAAAATACCTGCCTCGCTTTCTGGTGTATTCGGAATATTTTGTCTGAAGCTGGTTATTTCCATTTGGTGCTGCCTGGTTTAAGAGAGGTTAAAAACCCACTGTAGTTGATTATCTGTACGTGTGAAAAACAGTGAAAACTCGCCTCAATCCAGTGCACAATCTTAGCAGAGACCCATTAGTAGAGGCTGGCAAATGTGCAGGTATAAATTTTCATACTACTAATATATCTTCCTGTAGTTTTTTTTTTTTTTTCCTGACATTTAGTAGGTTTGAAATAAAATTAGACGCCTCCAGAAAGTTGCCAGTTGATGCACTGGGTGCTTCTGGTCCATTGTTAGTCGGGGAGATACGTCACTGTCGCATTGAATGATGGGATAGCACTTAGTGGGTAAGACGCAATAGCTTGTAAGAGGGGGGGGCCTGGGTTGCAGTTGGGTGGAGTGCTCCCCAGCGGTGTTACACTGCCATGGGACTTGAATCCACACCGTTCTGTCTAACATGGCCGCCCTTAGAGGCACACTCTGCCTTGTGGTTTCCTGTGCTGTGATTGGATAATGCGAACGTGGGGTGAGTGGTGAATTGGGGTGGGGGGGAGCAGTTCACTTCCTGTGTGTCCATGTTCTGTATTTGCCCTGGTCATCCTGTCAGCGCTGCAGGTGTGCAAAGTGCGCGCAGCTGCATCCACTCAAAACTAACAACATGCCCCCCCACTGCCAGTCCTGGCCAAGCAAGTGACACATCAGTGAGAGAGAGAGAGAAGACAGGCCTGGTGTCAATGCATGGAGATGAGCAGGTGAAAACAGACACCTAGCAGAATTCCTACCAGGCACAAGAGCGCAAGGAGCCCCAAGCAAATCTTTACTCTATTCCTACCTTTAAAACTGAAATTTGTGAGAAGAAACATGGCGAGAGAGAGAGAGAGAGAGAGAGAGAAAGAGAGAGAGAGAGTGAGAGAGAGAGAGAGAGAGTGAGAGAGGAATAGGAATTCATAAAACGGCCTGTTGGGGTTAAAGTGAACTGGAGAGACAGGAATAGTTTTACATAGCAGAAGTTGGACTGCTGTGTGTTATAGATAAAGGACAGATGTTTAGTGAGTTAATATTTTTTTATTGTTATTACTTATGGGGAAAAAAATCCCACAGACAGCAATGAGTCCCAAAGTTGTTGAAGAGCTTTTCTTTGGCCTGCAGGCACCTTCCTGCCGCGTCATAATTATTATGGTACGGATGGGGAAGTAAAGCAAGGCCCTTAAGCGAGCGACGCGGAAATCTGGGATAGAAACATAAAGTGCGGGAAAACTCAGAGGAAGCAAGAACATTAACGACCCCCCTGATTCTCTCTAATCTGGCTTTAGATGGGTAATAACAAAGCAGATCGTTTTCTGTCTGTTTATGCAGTGTGCAGGTGTTTACTGCCCCATTGGGGGAAACTGGCAGGAGAGAAAGTGGGAAAGTGGAAGGGTTGGAGGGGGGGGCTTAACCTTAATAAACTGTCACGGTTAAAGCTGATAATTAGATATGTCAGACCCCTGCCGAATTTTAGCACCACGCGTTTGTTGTGTCATTAGGATTCCAGGTAATACAAAACAATTCGACCGTGCTTTTATTGACTTCACATTAATTAAACAGACCAACTGTAACAAAACGCATCACTGCGAATGTTTTTTGAAGAGAATCTAGGCGTACTTACAACATGACTCACAAAGTGAGACATTTTCGGTGATGAAACCCCACATTAGCAGGCCGGTGGGGGGGGGGGGGATATTTGGAACAGCCTTGAGGAGCAGCTGTGTGGAGTATACCCACGCTTCGCTCCGCATTCCCGCTGAGGAACCCTGTGCCCCCATGCACTGCCTGTCGCTTCTCTGCACTGGAAGCAGTTGGCAGCTTATTTCTTCCTGCGCCAGGCTTGGGTGAGCGAGGCTTTTTGTTCACTGGGGCTGTAATTATTGTAATGTCTGTCTGAACACCAGGTCATGCTTCAGTGCTGCCGAAAGAGGCCAGAGAGCTGTCAGCCCAGTGCCCAATCAAACGCCAGCACACTAATTTGTGTATTAAACAAATCTATTGTTGTCATTTACTGAGTTTAAGGAGCGTCGATGTTCCTCTCTGGCTTTCACTTACTTTTATCGTGCTTTTGTGTGAGGGCAGAGATGCAGCATGAGGCCTTACAGTCGAGGTTCCCAAACCACCCGCCCCGTATTCTATATCAACGGAATCGGCCCATATTGATAAATAAAATGTCATGTCCCAAACTGATCCAAATAAATATGCAATTTGGCCCGTAAACACTGCGAACACTCCCCCAGTCCATTGACACACTGTATTGCCGGACACTTCCACCGCCCATTTTACCGCTCTGTGAAGTCTCTGTAAAACGAAAACCATGGACATCAAACAATTGGGAAGCTCTACTCCAGAGGGACGCAGCTTGTTGGACCCGAGTACAGCCCCTATACCCCAGTCTCCCGTTGGGCACAAACGTGATGCTGAAATGTAAAAATGAAACCTCAGCAGGCCACACCAGAGGGCCCAGCACAGATGTGTGCCGGCGCCCCCACGGCCCCCCCAGCCCCGCAGAGGTACACGCGCCTTGCTCCGTTGCCCTCCAGTGGAATGGGAAGTTCCCATCTGTTCACTGTCATTTCATATACCTTCCTCCGGCAAACTTCGCAGGAGTTAAGGAAGTCAGTACTTTGTGTTTGTATTCACCGTGTTCATCAGTGCCTTTTTAGCCGCGCCGTGGTGTAGTATCAGCACACGTAGTGAACTCAAGCTACAGTTTTTAAGATGTCATGCATCTTTCATTAAGTAATTTTCTAATCATGACGTAACATTAATTACCCAAAAACCACTACTAGTAGACTAAAAATAGACTGAAATATGTTATTGTAAATACATTCAATTATAGCAGCAACTAGTTATGAGTATGACAGTTAAAGCAATAAACTGATATTCATTATTATCATTTATTATTATTATTATTATTATTACAAATTATGTAAACACCTCATGACCCTGTCTAATATGATGGATGAATCATTTACACAGAAAAGAACATTTATTTCAGAAAATACATGTCTGCATCATGGAGACCCGCAGAAATCTTTATCATATAAAAATTGCAAGCGAAGACATCCTCATTTCTATGGTTCTACATTGGAGTGAGTAATTTTGTTAATTTGAAAAAAAAAGAATTTAAACTAAAAGTTCCAGTTTGGATGTTGAACTTAAAAAAATACAACATATTCAAGCTAAAAATAAGTTTCAGTTTGAGTATAATTTTGATTGAATTGTGGATTTCAGTTGATACCACACCCCTACACCAAATCAGTACCACAAGTGTGAAACTGAAAAAATATCACCTGAAAGTGAAAAGAAAGATCTTTATGTGAAAAAAATCTGAAAAAATAAAGACTTGAAAATAAGATTTGAAGCTGCAAAAAATAAGATCTGCAACTGAAAAAAAAACATATATGAAAGGGGAAAATGAAATATTTATTTAAAAAAAAATTAAGAATTGAATCAAAATTATATTTAAGCTAAAAAAAATGTATAAATTTTAGTTCAACATCGAAACTTTCAGTTTCATTTTTTTTTTTTCAAATTAACAAAACTATTGGCCCTGATTTAACAGCATAGGTTTCCCCTTCAGTAAATCCTGTACCGATGGTTTTGTTTATCAGTCACACTCTCCAGCCAAAACAGGGGGCAGACGTTTCTTAAACAGTTATGTATCTTTTCTCATCTTCTTGTATACAGATGTTGAATATGCTCTGATATGACTTGCCGCTACACTGCACCAAATGGCACCGTGCTGTAGTTACTGCGAGCCTTTTGCATGCCATGCGGCAGAGCAAATGCGTGTGCGCGTGCTTTCCTAGAAAGAGGTCCCTCCTCCCAGGACATTCAGGTTATGAATACTGGCAATCAAAGAACAGGCAGGCCCTAATTCAGGCAGGTGATAAAATGTGTCGTTGACTCTTTGTGCCGGTGTCATTACTGTGGCTAATTCGTACGCCTGTGTTTATTGGAGCGTGGTGGTAAATATTAGCTCTGGAGTCTCCTGCTCCGAGAGATTGTGTTTGTTCAGCCACCGGCCAAACGCTCTGCTCTTTGTTTGTGTGCCAGTGGCGGCGAAGCACCTTGCATGTGCTGCGGCCTCGACCTGGCAACGAAATATGAAAGAACGGCCCGAATCTGGCCGTGGTGCCGGTGTTTGTGGTTGAGCAGTGCAGTGCGTATGACTGTGGAAAGAATGTATTTCTGCTGTGTGTGGAGGGTCACCGCAGATAAACATGCATAGTACGCAGACTTATCTACCTGCAGATTAAGGACTTTCTTGTCCAGAGGCTCAGAGGAAGTGGAAATACCATTCGGAACCTGCTTTCTCTGAATGCCCAGCCTCTCTGCCTTAAACCCTCAAAACTTCAGATTTGAGCTTATTCAGACTTTTGGGAATCTGCACCTACTCCATTGTAGCAAAAATGTCAATAGAAGTGATATAGAAGGACTGTAATATAAGGATTATACATTTTTTTTCTGTTTGAATAATTGTTATTGTGATTTGCATGTAAATCTCAGCTTGGGAAGTAAGCCTGAAGCGTATTCAGAGACGGCGAGAGGCACGCGGGCTCTTGTTTGCGTGTGTGCCCGCTGTGTGCTTAACAATTAAGCCCTTTGTTTTAGCCCGCCGGAGCACATGGCACTGACTCGTGTGGATGTGCCATCGCACCAGTCTTTGTGCGAGCTTTCTGTTTCCGTTGTGAATTTAACCACTCTCTCATGCACTCATATGTGTGTGTGTGTGTGTGTGTGTGTCAGTGTGAGAGAGAGAGAGAGAGAGAGATGTGCTGATGCTGTGCTGGGCATTTTTCTGGGCATTTTTTTGGGCATTTTTCCCCTAATATTCATGCTTGAGAGCAAACATATTCCTGTGACATATGGTGATACAGCCTTGAGATCTGGCCTTGAGGTCTTAGTCCTCTGCTAGACTTTTTCCATTCAATTAATTTATTATTTACAATTAATTTATTAATTAACTAGCCTAACAGTTTGCAGCGTCTGATTACTTGCGCCTAAATTCCATGGATTACTGCTGCCCCTTATGCATGGGTGTCATCAGCACTGATAACGATCTCATATTCTGATAAGAGAGGACAAGCGATAACATGCATCTCTCCTGTTAGCGACAAAATCAGTGACCAGATAGGGAGAGATGTGTTTGTGTGTGTTTCTCCATGCATGTGTGCGAGTGCTTTTAGCCAGGCTGTGTGAATTGCGCTAATTGTGTTTTAGCGTTCAATGGACCGCAGTGCTACTTCTCTGATTTACTAGACTCTTTCTAATTTGGGTGAAGTGAAACTTACAAGCAGGGCCCGGAAACTAAGACTGAGTAGGGAGGAGTGTGTGCGTGGCATTGTCAGGAAGCTGCAGCCATTCCTCCTCCTCCAAATAAATCAATTTCTCTCTCTCTCTCTCTCTCTCTCAGTACCCAAAACAATAATGATAATAATGCTGGGTGAAGTAAACAGGTCTTTTGAGGAGAGGTTTCTTTGCAGAGCGACACAGCCAGTGCTTGTGCACATTAGGCCTTCGGGAATATGATGCGCGGCAGGTACGTTGGGGTAGCAGGGAGAGGCGGACATTTGTGACTTTATAGTGTCACATGGCGTGAGAGATCTGTTTGTTTGGGGTGAAATGTGGCCCCGAACCATGCAGAGAGCAGGGCAGTTAAAGTCATTAGTTGAGTGCAGCTGAAAAGCCACTGAAATTAAGTGTGTTGTAAACGTGTGAGGGGGGGGGGAGTCACCAAAAGTCAGTCACCTGTCCAAGCAGACTGTGACCTTGTCTTCATTTTCCAGGAAGTCCTCCTTCAACGAGATTCTCCCAGGACAATGCTTGGCAAAAGAGAAATGTACAACCACAAGGGAGATGATTTACGCATGAAGACAGGCACACGGGAGGTAGCCAGAGGAGATGGGGAACGGTTTGGATGGGGCTGGTTATCACATGACTGATCCTGACCCAGATGGCAATAACAGTCAACAGGTTAGACATCAACTGTGAAATGACTTCCACTGGCACTTCACTGATTAGCCTCGACGACAATGACAATCGAGTAGCGACGTTAAATTTAGGGTTTTTGTGACGTACGGGTTCAATAAGGTTAGTTTATGGACATGCCAAAATTGCTGCATTACATGTGAGGAGCAGATTTGAACCAACACGCACCCCCCCTTCCCCCCCTCAGCCCATTACCCAGATGGAATTTTGATCCATGCTTAACTCTTTTAAATGCCTCTCCGAAATGACTGACTTGTAGTTTAAATAACAGGTCATTCTTTTCCAATAATAGTGCATCATCGATTTTAATTACAGTATACTATAAGATGCATCTGCAATGTACAGCAAAGTGCTCTTAAGTACGGTCTTTAGTCTTGATCACAAGATTGCCAGTCAAGCATTTCAGCAGTTTTCCATAAGGTGTCCCTGTGTCCAGCAGTATTTAAAAAAACTTCACAGCTGCATTAACAATCATACAATTTTATCATATTATGAGGCATTCAGCAAAAACAATTTGGCTGATCTTTGTAAACACGTCAAAATTGATATTTGAAAAGCACTGTTAAACAACCGAGAATGCTTTAACCAGAAAATGTAGTGCTTACGTTTGCCCATTCTTACCTTCCTAATTTTTATCCATTATGTATCATTATTTCACCAAATTTGAACTGATTAAGCATTCGTGACGCCTTGGTGGCAGACTGAAAAGCATACCAATAGTTCGTCCGCTTTGTATTGTTGCCATTTGCAATTTTTTTGCGTTTGACCTGCTACGTACTACGAATGTGTCTTTATTTATCCGATTTTGCGGAATATAGGATTCTGGCCACATGGTGTTGAACTTTGCACTGATGCCATGTAGCTTGTACGCACAGGTATTTCATAGGCCTGCCGGTCATTGCTAAAACATTAGATGAAAATCACATAAAGGGCGCATATTGCTGTCGCGCACATATAGGCCTATCGATTGAGTATATACAGGCACTGCAAAGCATCCACGAACAGGGATAAACAGAACCTTTAATGTAATTTATACCTGGATGACCTGTGCATTTCCAACAGACACACCCTCATTTAAGAGCGAACTAGGTTCGAGTCCCACATGCAATCAGAATTTCCGTTCAAGTTTCCCATAAACAGCCAAGTCACCGTTGACGGATCGTAGACAAACCCCGCTGCGAAAAAATATTGCCACCCTTCGCCTTAAATCTCCGGCCGCCGGCGCTGCTGTCCGCTTGTTCTGCGTGACGCCGCGAGCCAATCCGCGCGCAGCGCTCTCCGCGTGAAATGCGCCGCGCGCTCTGAGCGCAGCCAGTCTGTCACCGACGAGCGCGCAGTGACGCCCGGGCCGCCCGCTCTCACTGTCGGGAGGGAGCGTCTGCAATGACCCGCGGTGCGAGAAGCCAAGCCGTGGATGATCGCCGTGATTCGCGCTGAGCGGCCAGAAATAGGGATGGCTTTGGGCTATCGCGCCACCCCAAAGCTGTGAATTAAAAGTTGGGAAGGAAAAGCTTCATTTTAACGCTGCCTGACTGCATTCAACGGGAAATAAATGTTTACAATGTGAAATGAATCTTCGGATGCTTCGGGATTTCTGATATTTTTCACTGCCTCACTCTCAAATGTATGTTGACGTCTGCCACCCTCAACGACGCGGAGCGCGTTAAAACTTTGCGCGGTTGTTTGTTTTTTATGCATCTTCATTTTGGGGACTCACCTTAAATTGTCGCCTACTTGCAAGTATCCGACTTCTCCTCCGTGGCTCCGAGATCGAGCTCGGTGGTGGCTGGATATTTGTAGCTGGAAGCAGCCCTGTCTTCGAGAGCCAGAGGGGTAAAGCGCTTTAGTCGAAGTTGCGAACTCCGCTAACGCAGGGTATGGCTTTATTTCAGTCCTCTGTGGCAGACAACATGATTTTCCTCGGGGTGCTGCTGAACGTCTTCATTCGTGGTAAGCTCCAGCCGAAAATCCTTCCATTGTTTTCGGAACTCTCCTTATCTATTTGCCTTTCCTTCCCACCCTTTTCGTAGATTTTATTAGTCATCATTATTATTTCGCGGACCCTTTATTGTTGTTGCATTTTGAAATATCATTGTACTGTCTTCTTGGGTGTGCAAATTGCATTTAAATGTAAGAGGTTCTTTTTAAATACAAACATCATCCTCAGTTCTACAAATGTACATTTCCCCTACGGTATTGAAAATGCTTGGAATTACTAATGTGGAGAGTGATACGTTTGTTTGACTACATTTTCAAAAAGTGACATTTCCACGTGTCCACGAACCGTGATAGGATAGAGAAGAGCTTGTGAAATTAATAGTAATATCCACTTAAATGTTATACTTTGTTATGTGTTCATCGGTATCTAGTGTAAAGATTCGAAGCTCTTTTAGAACCATATTTGGTAAATATACAAATTCATTAACATTTTCATTGAGTGGAAAAGTTCTTCCTCTTACATTAACGTCCGTTTTGTATGCTTTTTATTGCGCTACGTGGGGGACTTCATTTATCACCCTTATATGCAACTTTTGGCATTAGCCTTTTGCCAAACCAGAATTACATTCAATAACATAATAGATATTGAGTGAAATACTGCTTAAGCTATATCTTTCCGAGCCCAAATGAACGCCTTTTAAGTGAATTAGTCTTTGTCTAACATGGTGAAACCTTGCTTCCACAAATGAGGAGTTGACTTTTTAAAACGGTAAATAGACTTTGTTGCGCGTTACCTGAAAACGTTTTTAAACGAAGTAACACAAAGAGGAAAATATTGTTTTACGATGCAATGCAATTAAGGTTCATATGTGCCGTCATCTGCCTTGTCAAGACTTTTGTCGGTAAACGACGCTCCTTAGTCAACCTCACTCAAGACGGGGGTGATATTATATTGCTATAGATATACTTATGACTCCAGCGATCCACGATGACATCATTTCTCAAGGTCCCCGACATATACCACAATCTCCATATTTTTGTGCAATTATTCACAAAGCGGATTTCAGAATAATGTCTTAAAAAATACTCGCATATATAGACGCGCTCGTAGCCGTATGCTCATATTCTACATCTCCCATGCTGTATTTTGGTATATTCAAACTTCGCCATATCTTTCTTGGCTTGGCATGTGATTCGGTCCGCTGTCTGCACGCTTCCCAATGTGCCCCGCAAACACAGCGTGGGTAATGGAGCGGGAAAATTCTATGTGGGATATTTCTCATCTTTATAGCTACGGGAGAGGTGATCGCGTTCACAGTAATTATTTTAATTTCTTTTTTGATTACATTCCAAGTGCGTCGGTGAAATTGCAACAGAGGTATTACCCTGCAATCAACATACTAACTATAAAACAACGAAACCCAGTCGGGTCGGTTCAGCGTCGTGATTGCGGTAGGGGTGGAGGGGCTTCTCATCGGCCACAGCAAGACAATAGAAACGGTGATTTTCTGCGTTTCGCGAGATGAAGGCCACGGTTTTAGTGCAGGGTTCCTTAATGATCTTGCTCCCTTTTCTCCTTACATCACTGGCAGCCATCCTTCGGATACTCGCTGAGTGCCCCACCTCTTCCCACCCCCTTAGTTAACGGAGCCTGCCTAACACGGTGTAATGCCAATCCTTCCTGACAGGTGATATTTATTAGCTGTGGTAATGATTGTAGGTCTGATGCGTTTGCGTGTGTAAAGCTGTCCCGCGGGTCCTCTCACGTATGAAGGAAAATACTAGTATGTCTACCTCGATAACCCCCTTCTCCGAGATATAAACGGTTTTTTAGAAATGCAAAGTAAAGTCACACGATACTTTTTTTTTTAAATACATGTTGAGAGCTGTAGGCGTCTTTTTTTATTGCGTCTCTTTTAAAAAGACTCACGATGATAATTACAAGACCAGCTCGTTTTATATATTGAATAGAAAAAGTCTAATTGCTTGCCACGAGACATTAAAATAGACGGATGATAATTACTTATTTCGTATGCTTGTGTCTACATCAACTTTTTTTGAATAACTGATAAAACCACACCAATTTGTATTTCCCTTAACTACATAAATGTGTAACTGAACACTTTCATTAGGAAATATTCACGTTTATTACCATGTTGCCGTTTTACAATTCGCTCTGCACTGGTAATTGATATCTACATGTTATACTAGTTGAAGTGGCAAATATAAGCCCAGTTGCAGAGTGTGTTTCTCACTGTACACCTCTAGGGGGAGTAGTAACACACTGTATTTGTGTCAAACCTCGATCCGGCACCGGGCTGCACGTTTGCGTGCCGCGTGTCTGCCGCCGAAACGAGGTTCACCTTAAAGCACCCGGTCCCTCTAGGGGCCCCGTTGCCGGTGCGCAGTCAGGTAATCCGGGCGGCATGGCGGAGCGCGGTACCAGCTGTGCGGCGGATCTTGCGGACTAATCTGCTAGTATTCAGCGGTACAGTTTTACTCGCATCCCGAGGTGTCTGCTATGTTTACGACTTGCTGCTAAAGAAACGGCAGTATTTTAGAACTGGAATCGAATTTTTCTCCAGTAATAACGATTAAATGATAATCGGATGTTTGGTTTGCACTAGAAACTTGTTTTAAAAGTAAATGTTGGGAAAAATATAATCTTCTAAAAAGTTCATAATTGTAAAAGCACTGAATAATGGATATAATGTAATCTAATGTTGGATGACCTCAACTGGGATGAGTGACCAAGTAAGGACATGAGATCATGCCAAATGTGCTACAACAACAAATCAGAAAAGAAATTGATTTTTTTTTACCTAAAGGGTGAAAGGAAAATGTGAGTAAGGAAGTTTGTTATAATCAAATGAAAGACACTCTCTCTCTCTCTCTGGGTGCGTGCGTGTGTGTGTGTGTGTGTGTGTGTGTGTGTGTGTGTGTGATCACGCCCATGTGTTTTCTTGATAAGCATGGCTGGAGCACGCACAGCAGCAGATGGCACCAAGCTTAGGTTGCTGCAACTAGGAGAGTTTCCCAGCAATGGAGTGTGTGTGTGTGTGTGTGTGTGTGTGTGTGTGAGAGACAGAGAGAGAGAAGTTAAAGTTCTAAGTGTCAATTAAATTTTAGTATTCATGTGCGCAAAAATCAATCAATAGTGTGCCGTGTGTCCCCCGGAGTGTCAATCTGGCCGCCTGCCTGTCACTCCATGTCACTCCTCACTCTGTGAGCTGCTTTTCACTACCCCTCACCACTGTAATTTTATTTTCTGCGGCGTCGGATCCTCGTAATGGTGGTTCCTCCATGACGCGCGCTGTCCCGCCCACGTGGGTGTGCGGCCCGCTCACCTGTGCGCAGATGCCGCTCAGCCTGGGCCTCGTACACGTGAACCCCGTGATTCTCACACTCTGCCCGTTTCTGCAGTGACCCACTTCTCTAATGACATGATGTGACCTAAGCAGACATACTTCCTGTGGCCGCTTGCGTTTCACGCCGCCGGCTCTCCTCTCTTCCTCGCGGAAATCCCCGATATGCTCCTCACCCTCCCTGCCCTCCACGCTGCGGCGTTTTTCCCGCTGTTCCAAACACGCTGCTCCCTCCGTCTTTCTTGGTCCCTGCACGCCTTCCAGCCACACACACGAGACCAATGGCTCCGTTTGGATATGGAGGCTGGCTTCTCGGCCTGGAAAATGAGCTCCCGAGGTCTGATTCTGATAGCGGGTGGCGGCCCGTCTTTTACTCTTAGCTGGTCCCCCTTTGTAACCCTATCTGTGACTGACCTTGTACCACCCAAGCTTCGAAGACCTTCTTGCCCCCCTGTCCCGACTCGTCTGTCGCCAGCTCCCCGCCTGAAAAGCCTGACCCGGCTTTGAGAAAGGAAACCCCCCCCCCCCCCCTCGTCCGATGCCATAAAAAAGGGACAAGCTGACATACATTACTGGCTATTGGATACACGGGACGGGGATAAACAGTAGCTATCATCCAGGGACGAAAGTGTCTGCGTGAGCATTATGCCTGAGACAGGTCTGCCTTTCATTTCCATGTTTGCTCTGGCGGCTCCCCTTTAATATCCACTGTTTCTGGCCTGAGTCCGGCAGCCCTGCGCAGACAGGCCGTCTGCACTGCCTTAACTCCGGCAGCCCTGCGCAGACAGGCCGTCTGCACTGCCTTAACTCCGGCAGCCAAGGCGCGTATCCAGAGACCGCGGGGATAAGCGGCATGGGTACAAGTCCGGCAGCCCTGCGCAGACCACTGGGAGAAATGACACGCCATGGGGGTTTGGAGTATTTGCCGGTGCTGTATGAGGCCCCGCCGGTGGCCAGCTGTGGCACACGGCGTCGCATGCCAATGCCAGAGCCTGTATGGCAGCGTTTGAGGGGCCAGTCGCACAGCGTGACCCTGAACTGAGAGCTTTAGAACCGGCAGCTGGACCTCCCAGCCCCACCCCTACCCACATCGGGGGGGGGGCAATCACTCATTTGCATATAACGTTTGTCCACTCCGTTCCCCTCCTTCTCCACATGCTTGGCAAACATTTCTAACTGTTTGCAGTGTCAATATGCAGTAATGAATATTTTTATGATCGAAATCTGTTGTTCGTTTTGCTTGCTGTGATGTCTGACCATCAAATGCAAAATAACAATACAAAGTACATACATATAAAATCAATGAAAATGGAAAAATTAGACAGATGGCTACGCAATTATGGCCGTATAGTATCTTTAAAATTAAAATAAGTAAATAATTTCTGTTGAATTGAGTTGGATCCTTGGTGTTATTAGATTGGCATTTAGCAGTTTTGGTTCTGACATTTATCTACGATATTTATTGTTAAGTAATTAACAACGGCCCCTCGCGCCTCTGGCTGTCCTCCCTCCCCCATCCATGCCCCTGAGCACGATCCTGCAGCATTTCGCTTTGAATCCCTTCATTTAAAACTAAACCGTGTGTAAGCAATGCAGAGCGTTTTTCCCAGAGGCTACAGGTTCAAGCCCTGGGGGGGGGGCTGTGCTGTTTGCTGACCCCGATTACCTTGGCAAACATCTGTCTGGATGAAGCAAGAGCCAAGCGAATCAGTGAGGTGGTGCATGTGCCCCCCCCCCCCCGCCTTGGAGTTTAGACATTAAAATAGAGCTGTATGTGCTGTATCATTCTTACTGTCAGATCTGCAGCCATGCGGATGCGCGTTATACCGCCTTTATCCCGTGTTATACCACTGTTATACTGTGTTATACCATGTTATACCGCTGTTATACCGTGTTATATCGCTGTTATACCACTGTTATACCGTGTTATACCGCTGTTATACCATGTTATACCACTGTTATACCATGTTATACCGCTGTTATACCGTGTTATATCGCTGTTATACCACTGTTATACCGTGTTATACCGCTGTTATACCATGTTATACCACTGTTATACCATGTTATACCGCTGTTATACCGCTGTTATACCATGTTATACCGCTGTTATATCGCTGTTATTCTGTGTTATACCGCTGTTATACCGCTGTAAATGTCACGCCAGCGATGAGCCCCGTCCCTTCCTTTTCAGTGTCCCCCCCCTCAGTGTCCCCCCCCACCGTCCCAGTGTCGACCCCCCTGGTGTGAACTCACCCACCCCCCACCCCCCGCGGCTGAATTATACACGCAGGCCCCGGTGCGCTGAAGCTGTGCTCTCAGTGCCGTAATCGTAGCTTGCGGCTGCAGAAGTCCAATCACTCACGCTCCTCCTGCGCAGTTCATGTCCCACTGCTTTTCCAGCCTCCTGCACTTATAAGATATTCGCCGTGACTCTGCACTCCAGTAAATGGCTTCATTAAGATGTATGTGTGAGTTTAACTCCCCCCCCCCCACCAAGTGGCTCTCCTCCCCCACCTCTTTCCTTAGCCTCCTCCGTGGCGCGCTCCTCCTGGTGTGTCTACAGGGAGCCGGCGGGCTCGTATGCGTGCGCCCCTCCATGCTGATACGCGTGTGCCGGATGAGTGGGGGCCACACGCACGGGCCCCCCATGGCGCGCCTTTGATTATGCACGCTGGGCCTCTGTGGGGCTTCAGCTACGCTGCATGTTTAGAGCCAGCGTGGGTTTAATTGTGGAGCGCCCCCCCCCCCCCCCCCCCCCCAGCGGTTGTGGGGGCCGTGTCCGCGCCGGCCGCCCCCCCCCCGCCCCGCCCCCACACTCAGACCCCCCCACGCCCCCTCGGCCGCCGGC
>JAODKE010000002.1:9746142-9757089 GCA_026779605.1 Mormyrus hasselquistii
GGTGTGGGGGGGGGTGGGGGGGGGGGGGGGGGGGGCGGGGGGTAGAGAGTGTACAGAGAGGCCATCCGGTCAGTTAGGAGTCACATGAACTTTGCTTTACTTTAAGGGCTGCTTGAGAGATTTTAACATCCGTTTATGCCCACTGGAAGCCTGCACTTCTCAAAATGGGAATGGATTAATTTACATGCTTATATATTAGGCAAATGCTTTTATCCAAAGCCATATCGGTTTTTTTTTGGGTTTTTTTGAGAAAGCAGCATCAGACAATCCTAGGGGCAACTGGAGGTTAAGGTCGAAGGAAGGTTAATGTTTACATCATTCTGCCACCCCTGGGATTTGAACCAACACAGGATTCTCCAACACAGAAAAGCCATGTGACACCTCTTCCATCCCCCACCTCTCTCCCCTTCCTCTTGCTCCATCCTCACTCCCCTTCCTCTCCTCTCTACCTCCCTTTCTCCCATTCCTCTCTCCAGTTCTACTCCCCATCCTATCTCCCCATCCTATCTCCCCTTGCATCTCCCCTTCCACTCTCCCCTTGCGTCTCCCCTTCCTCTCTCCCCTTTCACTCTCCCCTTGCGTCTCCCCTTCCTCTCTCCCCTTCCACTATCCCCTTGCGTTCTCCCCTTCCTCTCTCCAGTTCCTTCATCCCCTGTGATAAATACCCCAGGCCCACTGTTTCTGTCTTTGGCATTCCTGCCGTGCCGCCGATGAGGCTCTTCTTTATTCATCGTCATGCTCCGTTGTTGTTTTATGATGATGTGGCCGCTGACAGCGAGATGGAGTGAGGGAGACGGGGCAGCGGCACAGAACGCCTCTCTCAGCTCTGATAGGCGGTGTCATGTTTTTAATAGCTAGTCTTCCTCTTCCTGCCACTCATTGAAATTCCCCTGCTGCCCGGATCCTCAGTGGATGAGCACTCGCGTGCGGTTGCGTGTGCGTCTATTTGTGAGTTTGATGGTGTGACATATTTTCATTTAGCTTTGGATGTGTGTCAGTCATTTCTAGAAGTAGACACGCACCTTTGTGCTTGGCGTGTGTGTGTGTGTGTGTGTGTGTGTGTGTGTGTGTGTGTGTGTGTGACTGCATACACACACCCGGGTGTATTTGCTCCAAAAGCAGATAGAGTCAGAGGAAGAGACCGGGGACCCACAGTAGAGTCACAATGCTACCTGACTGCGGTTTGTGGAAGTAAACTGACAACAAATCAAGGTCTACAATTAAAAAATGATGGAGGGAGAGGAGCAGAGGAGGAAGACGCAGCAGGGTGGGGGGTGTGGGTGGTGTAAAGATTAAGTAGGGTATTAATTCGGGCCCATAATCTCCCTGCCTCTGTAATTGAGGTCACACTCCAGGAGGGAAGGCTGTTTGGGGGTTATTTGTCTGATTTGCTTTGCTCTGGAAGCGGGAAGCAGATGAATGTGGCACTGAGTGAGATGTAATCCGGAGGCCTGGAGTGCGAACACAGCCCAGCGGAGGTGCTGCGCTGACCCACGCCGGATAATTGTGGCTGGCTTCTTATTCGGATGGAGCGGACGGTGCCCACTTGGGCACACCGTGCGGCCCACGCCCAGGAGATGCGCCGTGTCGAGGCTGCGTGTGAGCAGTCTTCCCACCGGCCCGCGTCAAGGTCCCAGCGCTGATGTCGGGGCTCCCTTATGGCAGCTCCGTCCCTGATCAATATTTTAATAACCTGAAAGGATGAAGGCCTCATCATAATCAATAAAGCGGCATGTGGCAGGAGCAGAGGGACGGGGAGAAATCATTCCTCCTGACAGCTGGGCTGAGCGGCCCTGACACCTCGTTCATTACGCTAACGAATGCCCCTTCAGTGAGCCGGCCACACACAGAGACCGGGGGATGGGTGGAGAGGTCCTACAGGGGAGCAGGAAACACACACTCAGGTTCACAGATGCCTGGGAAAGACATTCAGGCTCAGAGACGCCAAGGAAAGACACCACACTCACTCTCAGGCTCACAGAAGCCAGTGAGAGACAGTCAGACTCACAAACGCCAAGGAGAGACACCACACACACACTCCGGCTCATAGACACCAGGGAGAGACACCACACACACACTCAGGCTCACAGACACCAAGGAGAGACACCACACACACTCTCAGGCTCACAGAAGCCAGGGAGAGACATTCAGACTCACAAACGCCAAGAAGAGACTCCACACACACACTCCGGCTCATAGACACCAGGGAGAGACACCACACACACTCAAACTCACAGAAGCCAAGGAGAGACACCACACACATACTGAGGCTCACAGATGCCAGGGACACCACATGTGCGCACACACAAATACACACACACACACACACACACACACACACACATACCCTGGAAGGGAAGGTCCCCCTCTCACATGTGCTGTGGCCGTCTGGCAATCACGTCACAGTCGGACACAAATCCTGTCAGGCACAGCTTCACACATGAAAAGGGACAGACACCAAAACACACCTCACATCAACTGACTGTAAAGGTGCCGTCGCACAGACATGGCTGTAAGTGCTTCAGCTGCTGGTTGGTGCAGGAGCATCTCTGCCTGGACCGGACCCAGCACCCGTGAGCCCATTCTGCCCTCTTAGGGACGGCTTTGTGCGTCCCTCCGCCTGGTCATTCGCTCACCCCTCCGCCAGTCTGCCACTCTCATTTCAGCCGTTTATCTTAAGCAGGATGCTGTGCGGCTGCCATTCATGTCGACTGCTCTGCATTCTGCCTAAACAGACACACACAGACATACACAGCATTTATGCATGGCTGATTCATTGTGCTTTAAGGCACATATAATAAACAGTGCTGGTTTGATTCCCAGCAAAATGGATGCACTGAATGTTTACTAAGAACAGTGATGGAAACTGACATTATAAAGCAGCAGGAAGTACATTTTCCAGAGAGTTTTACTTCTGTTCAAGGCTGAAAACTTTTATCCCCCTACAGATGATGCGAGTTAAATATAGAAGTACAACAAGTGCCATTTTCCTGTGCGCAAAATGTCCTATTTTTCTTGACAGCATCACAATGACTCTGGCAATCTACGGTTTGGGTCGCGGGGTAATTAACCAATCATTACTGGAACGTCCGGGATCAACCAGAGGTTCAGAGGAGCCATTGAAATGCAGATGCGTGCAAGTAGACCTGGGGAAGAGCATGGACAGTGGGGTTCCTGCCTCGACGAATGCTAAATCGGCACTGGGGTGGGGGGAGCCGCGAAATTCAGCAGCTATGCAGCTGCATCTGATCTGGGAAGTTTGCCTGGGGTGACTTTCCACTAAGACAAGGCTTACTTAGTGAAAACCATCAAATAATGTTACAACCGATAATAAAATGGATAAATATTCCCACAGCGGGCGCAGTGCCTCTTTGGCTACAGCCTCACACCCCCCATGCCTGCGGGTTTAAGTCCCACCCCATACCCTATGGTCTGTGCTGTGGATTGGCAGTCAACCATAGCTTCCGTCCTCTGTGTTCCCCAGAACAGGCTCCAGACTCGCTGCAGCCCCATACAGAGGCTGGTGCACGGGTTAGGAAGCTGCACCTGTGATCAGAAGGTCATTGGTTCAAATCTTTGGAGTAGCAGAATGATATCATTGTTAGCCCCTTAACCCCCAATTGCTCCAGAGACGGCCTGACCTCACCTCCGCAAAAAGTGTCTGTTGCTTTGATTAAAAGCGTCTGATAAATAAATGTAAATACTCTGTAGTTGGCTAAGGATTCTATGGAGGAAGAGTTTTAGCGTGCTTTATTAAAATGAGAGTTGAAAGGACACATGCAGACAGAGCCAGAAGGACTGAATCAAAGGTAAAAATCCTTAGCTTCACCAGAACCTGGCGAGTCGCTGCACTGTTCAGCTCACCCACCTTTTAATTCACGTTTGCAGACTCCATAAATCAGTTCCACAGAGATAATCTGAGTCCGATTTCCAGAAGTGTTACTTTCCTTATATCTGCTGACAGAATCTGCTGGGGCGCTGTAAAAACACTGGGTCATGAGGAATGAGACCTCAGAATAGATCCATAAACTGTTTTTATTTGGCAGAAAATTATGCTCACTGTGAAGCATTGGAGAGACAGAAGGCTCCGAGGGAGGATCGCCCCTTGCTGACGTGTGGCGATCCACGCCGAACTGTACCAGACATTTGGGCCGGTTCAGTAGCTCGGGTCTTCCTACAGTGTTCCGGTGAGTTCTTGAGTACCCCCGACAGTCCAGTGGGTGCTGTATGACTCCTAGGAGCTCGGAAAGGGCCAGTGTTCACCTCATAAAACAGAAACACACTTCATTACTCTTAGTTGTTTAGCTGACACTTTTATTCAAAGCAACTTAAGGATTTTACTGCCCAGTTCCTTTTTTTTTTTTTTTTTTAACTGCGGCCGGCCCAGTTAAGTACTGATCCCCGGGGTACCGGCGCAAGACCTTCAGCAACCAGACCTGGCAGTCAGCAGGTAATATCATCAGTGCTGTTAATTAACTTCCGTTTGTTTGTGTGTGCGCGAGAGAGATATATCGACAGAAAAATCAACTCACGGCCCCAGTTTTGCAAAAAAAAATCTCGTTCGGTTTTTCTGCCTGATGCAACGCTGAGTCGTCACTGCGCCAGGGCTGTGTCGCGTGTGCCTGCCGGTACGCGTGTCAGTATGTGTGATCCCGGCAGCGTGACGCGGATGCGAGTTAATCAGGGGGAGAGGCAGCTCTGATTAGCTGGCCGATCAATGCAAAGGGGATTAGGCCCTGAGGACGGTGCAGGCTCCCCTGTCTCACTACCTAGTGCCCCGTCTCATTCAGACACCATTCAATACATATTATTGAGACATCACCCAGGCCGTACATCACATGGACAAGCACACACACGTTATTTCATACACACTGTGACACGTGTCCACTTACTCACAAGGCCACGCGGACATGAGATTTTCACACGCGTAGCCTATCTGTCTCTGTCTGGCCTTTATTATTCCCGCAATATTAACCTCGCACGCTCTGATGCGGCCTCGCACGGATGCTTAACGATACGTAGAGTGTGTTCCGGCAATTCCGTGGTGCCGGACACGGCCTTGCGCCCGTGCTGGCAGTGGCCCAGACACACGCGCCGTGAGGGGAGAGGTTTGGAGGCAATGGTTCAAAAACATACTGGTTTGGGCAACAGGAGATGTAGCTATTAAGGAGACAAAGGCTTTGCTAGCGGGAGAGACCCATTGCTGCTGTTACAGCCCTGAACAAAGTGCTTCCTCGCCCCTCCTGTCTTTGTAGATGCACGGCAGAGTAACAGGTCTGACAGCCCGGCTTGGGCCATGGCTGCCATGCCGGGGAGGGCATTTGGGCAGAAGGGGGGTTAGGGTTGGTTTATGCGGGATCACCTGCTTGTTGTTTCCTGCCCAGTGCTTCATGGCTGATACTGTCCCCCAATAAGCTCCACTGTGAGCATCCTGACGGCCATCCGTGTCGCCTGGGACTGACACCAGGGGGCGCCGTGTGGTCTCCCAGCTGGATGCCGAGGCACTAACCAGGGCTGTCAGAGGGACACAGGGTCTCCGTGAGCGACGGCACAAACACGACTTGGACATTGATTGTGAGTGGGACTCTGGCCCCGGTGCCGGTGCCCGCTAGTGCCACCGCGCCTTCCCGGCCTCGATTCCTTACAGCTGTCACTGAAGTGTGCTGTGGGTGTCCAGGCTATAACCACACATTCTTCTGTGCACAGATGTACAGCTTCTCTCTCTTAAAAATGGTCCCCAAAACGTCAAAATGTTCTGGTGGACGTTTGCTCCCCATAATATAAAATAAACATTATCCAGACACAGACACACACACAGGTTTGTAATTATATCTTTGTGGGGACTTTCCATTCATTTCTATGATAAAAACTCTAATCCCAACATGACAACCTTAACCCCTGCCCAGCCCAATTCTTTTAACATTTTCAGTTTTTTGATTGCATTCTCAGATCTTTGTGGGGACCTGAAAAATGGTCCCCACAACATCAAAATAATTGATTTTCATCACATCATGGGGGGGGGGGTATTTGGTCCCCACAATGTAATACAAACCTAATCACTCGCACACACACAATCATTTGAAAGTTGCGTTTTCACCTTCTTTTACAAATTAACAAACACTTAAGAAGGCTACAGATGTATGAATAACCTTGACATTTGTTAAGAATATTCCGCTCACTGTTTTTAATTGCTGAGCCTCCCTAAGGA
Source organism: Mormyrus hasselquistii (assembly GCA_026779605.1). Classification (NCBI taxonomy): domain Eukaryota; kingdom Metazoa; phylum Chordata; class Actinopteri; order Osteoglossiformes; family Mormyridae; genus Mormyrus; species Mormyrus hasselquistii. The sequence goes on from JAODKE010000002.1 coordinate 9,752,351, forward strand.
GCTGGACCCATTTTCTCTTTTTCTTTGCACAGATATTCAACTGAGGCTTAGCGCTCATGTATCATTGTGACAAAAGACGACACTCTTATCATGCATGTTCTGCTGGGAGGACCCTTGCTGGAATGGCAGCGATGATGATGTCACCTAGTGTCTCTTCTCTCCTTCAACCCACAGACAGTCCATGTTTTTGCTCCCCCCGCCCACCTCTCTACTGTCTGACAGAGAGCTAGCAGGAAGCAAAATCAGTGTCCTAATCTCAAATCAGTTTACTGCTACTAACAGTCTGAGCAGGTCAACTTGTGTCATAAGTTGCTTGCAGGGTGGGATTCCTGCCTGTACTGTAAGACAGTGCTCACTTTTTGTTTCAACTCTAGTTGTGCTTGTCAGAGATTTTGAGACAGTCTGGTCAGTCTAGCCAGGTTTTTGTCTGTTTTTATATTTACTGGTAACTTATTTGAGGGAAGTCTGTGTGATTTCAGACTGAGAAAAATTTGGACTCGATCATTTTTCAAGGGTCTGTCAGGCTGGAGAATTTTCCAAATAAAATCCAGCTGATTTCATTGCAGCTGGTTTTCCTCTTATCAGAGCACTTCAGAGAGGATTCCTCAGCCATACAGTCCATCCCAGTGTGAAAATGCAGTGTCTCCACACGCCTGCAGTGGAGATGTGCGTCAGTCTAACAGCCCTCCATGTTTATGCCCCGGGGCTTCATGATGCTGGACAATTAGCAGCCTCGTGATAATAAATTCAATCGAGAACTTTGTGTAGATTATTATTCATAGCATTTTCTTCCAGCAGCTCCTCAATGGCTTTGAACTTAAAATCTAAACTCACCAGAATATACTGCTGTAATATCTTTGGCCTTCTTTAGAAGCAGAATCAAATAAAAGTAAAGCCTCCTTTCTGATGTCACAGTTATTCCTTTGTTGGGTGTATTACACAAACGTGATGAACACTCAAGTGATTCAAAGAAACATCAGTGTAATTTCAGTTGTTGAGATTTGTTTTGAAAGGTTAATTTTCTTATTTTTGAAAACTACAGATGGTACTACAAAACAGCTCTTCAAACCTTTTAAAGTTCTGAAAATTGAATAATGTACCTGCATGTTGTGCTGCTTCTGAGTAACTCAATTCTGGTCCTGTCAAGACCTCAGCAGCTGCTCTGTTCGAGGGATGAGGCAGTCTGTCCTTTTCTGTTATTATATGGAGTGGTTAAGTAACTTTACTTGATGACACATACAATTTGGACTTTCCTTCCATCCTGTTTTCTTTGAACTTTAAATAGATACACAAAAAATTTTATGTCTTCAGAGATGTTCTCCCTACAAACTGAACTTGACTATACAGTACCAGTCAAAAGTCTGGACACCCCAGATTTTAGTGCGAATGTCTCTATTTTAGCTGTAATTCACCTTATGATGAAATGGAGCAATACATAGCAAATATCAAGTACGAATATCAATTACACATCAACAACCAAGGGACTCGTTCAACATTCTTAGATGTAGCCACCTGAAATGCTTCTCCAACAGTCCTTAAAGTGGTTCCACAAGTTCTGGGCAGAAAAGTTGGCTTCCTTGCTCTTACTCTTCAATCCAACACATCCCAAACCAGCTCTATAGGGTTTAGGTTGGGGGAGGGGGGGTTGTGGGGGCCAGGTCACCTGTCGCAGTATTCCATCAGTTTGCTTGTTATGTGATTCAGTATTTACATACACTCCAGGTGAGCCTAGGGTCGTTATTTGTCGAAAAGCATTATTTTCAGAAGGTGTGCCCAGCCTTAGGGTGACACGATGGTGCACTGGTTACTGCCCCGTCTTTCCGGGACCAGGGATTGTGTCTCTGCCATTGTGCCATTGATCAGAACACAGATTGCTTAGCTCCATGTGTGTGGATCTCCGACGTTCTCCTTGTATTGTTGTTGTGTGAGTTAGGTGTGTGCGATGGGTTGTCGGTGCTCCATCCTAGGTTGACCCCGGGATGTGCCCATTCGCTACAGATACTCCGTGATCCTGAATAGAACAAGTGGGTATAGAAGATGGATGGTGTCTAGACTTTTTACTGGTACTGTAAATTTTTGCGTACATTTCCCAACACAATTTTGCTTGATTTCACACAAACATTTCAAACATTTTTATAATCTTTTTGTGGGTATTGTTTAAAATGACACTATTTTCAGCATAGTATAGATGAGAGCGGTTCTTAGTTAAAAGTTTCACAATAGTCATATATTTCCACAGATATTCACTAGTCATTACCAAAGTGTTTCTGTAGTTCGTGGCAGTTTTAAAAATAAGACAGGAAAAAGTGGTTTAAATGCCTAGTTTCATACAGCTTTGTCATTTACATGTTTTGTGGTTTGAAAATATTAATAGAGACCATCCATTTGAACTAATTGCTCTGATACATTCATCTGTACTGTTTAAATCCCATTTGTGTAATTACTTGAGATAGGAACAGTTTACTCGGGTCTGTCTGAGTGTTTTGGATTATCAGCTTTCAGACACACATTTTAATGACTTGTATACACCCGCACACATACATAAATGCCTGTACACACACAGAAGCACACACACCCTTTGCACCCAGTACCTTGTGTATGCTGCTTAGTTTGGACAATATATATATTTTTCAGTTCGCATTAAATTTTCAGCAAATAAGTTCTTTAATGCATTTTAAAATCCTGCCGCATGTGGAATGAGCAGGAGTAATTTATGCCTGTCAGTGTCAGCAAATGCAGTTGCAGGGAGATGAGAGACATGGAGGAAGGGACTCACGCAGGAGGGATAGAGAGAGAGAGAAAGAGAGAGAGAGAGAGAGGAGTGAGAGAATGGAGGAGAGAGCAGCAGCCCGTGTACAGTCAGTGGGGCAAAGCGGAACAAGCATCGTTCATTTCTCCAAGTCCCCTCATCTCAGTTTACCCTTCCCATCCCTCCTGGATGTCACCATTATCAATTGTTTTTTCTTTCTTTTGAGCTGTTCTTCTAATCCATCCCTGTTTCTCTCCTTTCCTGTTGTCCATGTCCCTCTCTCAGTCCATCCTCATCTCTCCTTTCCTGTCGTCCATGTTCCTCTCTCAGTCCATCCTCATCTCTCCTTTCCTGTCGTCCATGTCCCTCTCTCAGTCCATCCTCATCTCTCCTTTCCTGTTGTCCATGTCCCTCTCTCAGTCCATCCTCATCTCTCCTTTCCTGTTGTCCATGTCGTCTTTCTGCCATCTCACTAATTTCCATTTGTCTGTCTCATTCATTTTTCTGTTGATCTGCTTCTCTTTCTCTGCTCCATCCCTTTTCTTTGTCTGTTTGTCCATGTTTGCATTTTTCAGTCCCCTTCACATGCCTTTCTTTGGGATGTCAAATGTATAAAAAAGGTCTACAGTCCCCATCTCTCTTCTTTCCATTCGTCCGTCTGTCTCTGTCCATCCCCATCTCTCTTCTTTCCATTTGTCCGTCTGTCTCTGTCCATCCCCATCTCTCCCCTTTCCATTCGTCCGTCTGTCTCTGTCCATCTCCATCTCTCTTCTTTCCATTCGTCCGTGTCTGTCTGTCCATCTCCATCTCTCTTCTTTCCATTCGTCCGTCTGTCTCTGTCCATCTCTCTTCTTCTGACTGTCTTTACATTTGTCCCATTTATTCTTTTGTTAATCCATCTGCCTCTCTTTCTCCCTTCTGTTTGTTTGTCCATGTTTGCATTTTTCAGTCCCCTTCACAGTCTCTGTTCTTATTTACTGACTTTCTTTGTGATAAAAAAAGTGTATGAAATCCAGAGGAAAGACATTTGCTTAAAAAAATGATACCCAAATTTCTGATTTTGTCAACACAAATGGCTGTGTGTGTGTTCCTATATGTCATCTCAGTCCCAGGTAGGGAGGTTGGTCAGCTGAAACCCTCATGAGACAGGTGTGAACAGGTGATAGATGTCTGCTTATCTGGGTATGTCCTGCCTGGCATTTCTTGGGGGTATTTTGCGATGAAAGGCAGCCCTGTCTGAGTCTCCCTCAGCCACCAGCCGATCGCACTGCGAGCCCATTATTGTCTCTGCTAGCGGCCAGAACTGCCTGTGTCAGCCAGTCTCACTTAACAGAAATAGAGACAGAGATTTGTTTTGTCAGGACACTTTTGTTAAACGTTAAGATGTCTTTTTAAGAGTTTATTATCAATGAATACCAGACTGCAGGATATTATATCTTTAGCACAAATTTTTGCTGTTATTTGTCTCATTTTTGAGTTTCTTGGTTGCAAAAGTCACCAATGTACAGAAGAGGTGAATGGGCAGGTTGTTATGGCGACTTGCTGCCGTGACAGTGAAAAGAGTCCCAAGTGCAGAGCTGCTAATTCAATCTGCCACTTAACGGAAATGTAACAATGAACTTGCCGTGTGTGGGATTGTGGGAAAAGGAGTCTGGAGCGGCTGGGATCCCGCACAGGAAGACTGTCCTGAGCAAACAAGGAACAAATTGGGTAAAAAAATTAAACTGAAAAGAAACTAATATTTGATAAAAAGAAATGACAGGCTGGTTCTAACCAAGAAAATGGAGATACAGAATGAAAGGATGGAGTAAAAAAGAAATGTAATCAGAGCAGAGAGGAGGTGGGAGATATCTAGGCGAGTGGCAGAAAAGACGAAATGGACTGGGGAAGAAGTACAAAGTCAGGCATTTATTAGAATATGGGAAAGGAACCAAAAACACCCAAGTATGGAGAAAAAAAACCTCTGGGGGTCCAAGGTCGCCTGGTTGCC
>JAODKE010000002.1:9764066-9775608 GCA_026779605.1 Mormyrus hasselquistii
GTGGGTGGGGGGGGGGGGGGGGGGTGGGGGGGCGGGAGGGGGGGGGGGGGGGGGGGGGGGCACTCTTTATAACCTGTAATGTCTTACTGTGCTTCCTTCATCCTGCTCGTTCAACCATCCTGCCGCACTCATTGTAAACTCTCCGGCTATACTTAATAACCTTGTCATTCCAATAAAACTGCTTCACGATTTTAGAGTGGATTGGGGAGGGGGCCGGACGGGTTAGTGACGGGGAAGAGAAAAAGCAGAGGGGGACAAAAAGCAGCATTTGCCGCACAGGTGTGTCCAGCGTAGACGGCCAGGCATGGCATAAATACTGTGTTCTTAATTTTTCTGGTATCTATTTAGCTGGAAATTAAGATATCAAATTTGGGAAAATTGCTAGCAATTTTGTGGGTTTCCAGCAGCACGGTTAATGTGTGATATAATACAGACGTAGCGATGTACATCTCCACGTGAATACTGATGGAAGAATGTAAATCAACACAGATACACATGTAGTACTGTGCATCTACACACCAGTACAGATGTAGGAATGTCCATCTCATTACATCATTACAACATCATTACATTAATACTGACATAAGAATGTAAACGTACACAAACAACACATATAATACAGAACATCTACCTTCTAATAAAAATGCCATAATATACATCTACACACCAATACAGATGTAGTCACGTACAACTACACAATAAAGAAGCAATACTTCTATATACTGATACATGTGTAGCAATGTACATTTACACAGTAATAGGGATGTTGTAATGTCCATCTATGCACCAGTTCAGATATACTTCTTTTACACAGACACACACATAGCACATCTCCACACTAATAGAGGTTTGCTGAGGTGCATTTACACATGGCTCCACAGTCCCTGTATAGACTGGTAATGATTTGATTAGTGTGTTCCCTGCCTGATGCCAATGCGTATCGTACATTAGCACGACTCTCATCTAATCGGGTATTCAAACATGTCTGCAGAGCTTGATGAGTAAGGAAGTGGCCTTAAATGGTTTACAGGTTTAAGCTCACAGACACACAGCGAATGGCCCTTTAAGCCCCTCTCTTTGCTTCCTATTTCCCTCTGCCTCCTCTCCGAATTGGCTTTGCTACAATGAAAATGCTGCCACTGTCTGTGTGATATATAACATACCTGTATGGCACCTAATATCTGTATTAATATCTTGTATTTCTTGCCCCAGTGGTTTGGAGTGTTATGTATCTCACGGATCCTATAAACCCTACAGGGCTAGCCTCAGCATGTTTTTATACCCACATTTTAAAATACAAAACCTGCAATAAAATCGCTTTTTTTTTTTTTGTTTTTGTTTGGTCCTAACCGGAAGATTTACTCACGCGGCTGAGGCTCGGTACCGGCGCGTGCCGGCCCTCGCGGCGTTTCAGCGCGCCCGAGCTGCCAATTGAGAAGCGCGGCCGCTCCTCCACGCTGGCATCGCGTGCTCCTGCTGGCCCCCCACCCATCAATCAACAATGGACCCAGGTGTGGGCAGTTACCCCTGCCCCCAAACTCCCAGGAGAGGGCGGAGTTCACGTAGGAGGTCAGTTTCACCTCCACAGACCATAAACCACTACTCGCCCCGAGAGGGTCGCTTTCTGTTGTTATTCCGATCGTATTCGCGTTCATGCAAAACTGAAACTGACATCTCCTAACATCACCATCATCATTATTATATAAGCCTAGAAAAGTCCAGGAAGGTTTGTTGTGCTACTAATGTCTGGCGTGATTTAAATTTAGATTGGATTGAGGAGAGCTTGACAAAATTCTCCGAACATCATTAATTTTTCACAGAAAGTGTTTAATATCAAGTAGAAAATAAAACGATTTCCTTACTGAGAAAGGAGAATTAATTACTCGCTGACGCTGAATAAATGCAACTGTGTAAATAAGTAATACAACGTGAGTAAATACTGCCATCTGTCGGTGACGATAAACACGACGTGTTAATTTTGCAGCATTAATTCGCTGATCTGACCAGCAAAGGCAGCTTTTATTATAGACTAGAATCAGAGCAAATTCTGCTGTCATAACATGTTAAAATGTTAAGTCTAGTTACCAAATCGGACAACACGGGACAAGAAAGCCACTCAAAAATCCCTCCGAAAAACAAAAGAATCTGTCAGGATGGATGAGTAGATATAATCTCTTTGTAATTCTGATATGCTCACTATGTATGGAGTTATACATCTCATTGTACGGACCGGGCCGTTTGATACTGAACCTCCTCACAGACGACAAGCATGTGCCTGTGTTGCCAGCCATAAACTGTCTGTGCTCCCAAAAGCTGATGGAGTGAAAATAGGAAGATGGGCCATCATCCAGATATTGTCGCCAAGGCTACCGTACACCCGTTACACCCTAGGGGAGGGCACTGGGGTGGGGTGTTTACGCCATTCTTTATGATTGTTCACAAAGCATGACTGGGACCTATTGATTCTCAATGGCTGGTAAATGTATCCACTGAGAACAACTAATTAAAATCTCATTGGTTTATTCTGAGGGGTGGGGGGGGCAGTAATCCTGTTGCCTCTCACCTCCTGTGTTGGGGGCTTGAATCCAGTTTCTAATGTGTGTTGAATTTACACCCCCCCCCCATCAAATGGGCTTCCTTTCACAGTCTGTTGACATGCATTTAATCTAATTGGTGCCTCTAAATTGTTCATATACTATAGTTTTTTTTTTTTTGTGCGTGTATGTGCCCTGTGATGGACTGACACCCCGCCTGGGCTTACGCCAGCTTTTTGCCCAGTACTGCTTGGGGTATGCTCCAGGCCCTCCTGGCCAGGAGAGGCAAGTTAGATGGATGGAGGGATGTTTTACTCGGGAAAAGAGGACACTAATAATTAAGTGGGCCAACTCTATTACTCCTGGGAATGAAGTGGTGATGTGGTCAGGAAGTTCCACTTTCCGGTCCATTTCAGACACGGCCGCGATCGCAGCACTCAGCTCGAGGACGGGGCTTATCAGTCCGCGTTACGCCTTTTAAGCTCCCATACGGCCTCCTCGTGGTGCGTGTGGATGGGCGGGAGAGGAGGCCACGTCCAAATCAGTGAAAGATTCGGTGCCCTCAAGACGTTCTTCACGCCTTCGGACACGGCGCGGACGTGCCCATTCGCGTCATAAAGAAACGACCACACGTGACGCCACCAGCTTCACAGATTTTATGATAAACGATGGAAGAGATCAGAATATTTTTACATGCATATTGCACAATGAAGCAAGATGACCACATGCATATGAATGATAGGATATAGTGCTGAAAGGCAGCCTACAATTGCACGTTACATAAAAAACAATTAACACACACAAACATTCATCAACCACCAACTCAGTATCCAAATAACACGACAAACCATGATCTGGAAAAGATTAACAGATGAACATGGCAAATACATACAACATGAAAATGTGTAACAGTCTTGTTGTACTGCTTTTTAGAAGCTAGGAAATCCTACTGCATCAACCAACAGCCTTAATGAATACCCGCTCTCCTCTTTCTTACAGAATCCCATTAAAAAAAAAAACACATCTGTCTTACAACCCCTGCTGAAGATGGCCACACTGCTCCCAGATTCTTGGGGCATTATTTATTTAAAGGTGTTTGCTCTTCTAGCCAGGAATGTACCTAAACAGACAAACAGGCTGTTATACTTAAGACTTACCTGTAAAGGAAATCATAGCATAGATTTGTTTGCTGGTCATGGAACATTAATCAAGACCATGATTCTGCCAGCGATTTTTAGTCCTGCTCCGGGGGGCACACCAAAAGAAATTAAAGAATTACTACCGCTCCTTGCGTAGGACTCAGGAAAATGATCTTGTATGTACTTAACATACAAATCTTTAGAAGGCCTCAGGGATTCGCAAAAGGCTGCAGAGGTCTTACTTCAGCAAATTAAAGGACCTGCAAGATCATTAGTGTTTGTGCGGATAAAAGGCCAGAAAAGTTCAGCAAGGTACTTGTTCTCTAGGACGCCGGATCCGTTTTCAACGCATGAACAGATGGTTTCCTTGGCAAAATAATAATAAAAAAAAAAGAAAATGCTAAAAACCTTCCCTTATGCTGGATACGGTTTTCCTTTGGTTAATACAATGAGAACCTCAGGTCTGCATAGTAAATAGGTTTTAAGGGTATATACACTAAACACATGAAAGGGCAGATGGGTGCATGTAATATTCCTTTGGACTTTGTAATCAGATAAAAGAAGAAAAACCCAGAATCCACCATCTGTCACAGGGTGCCGATGGGTGTTTAAGCATGGAAGACCAGAAGGGGGCGGTAATGTTAAACGAAGCGCTGGTTCGCATTATGGGGGGAGAAGCCGGCCTGGGGGGAGTGCTGGCGCAGTCGCAGGACTCGGGAATAGGGCGTGGCCACGGCGGTGGGGGTCCGAGGTGGCTGGGCACGTCCGGTGAACAAGGAGCGGAACAGGGCCCGCTTGCCAGGCCGCTGGTTCTCGCAGTCGGGTCCGGCGCCCCCGCAGCCTCGCTTCTTACAGGAACCTGGGCTGGGGGGCACAGGCGGAGTCGGGGGCAGCCGAGCCTGCATCTCTGCCAGGCTGTCCGTCTTCTTGCGCAGGTCCATCTTCACCAGGAGCAGGCTGTTCTGGAGGTCAGCCATGGCCTGGCACTGGGGGCGAGCAAGGCAGAATCGGAGGGGGGGGGGCAGAAGATGGACAGCGGTTTAGTGACGAAAAGAAGAGTGTTAAATAACAAGGGCAGAGGTAGAGGAGGCAAGGCCAGAATCAGTCTGATGGAGATTCTGTCCTGCTTCATTACTGAGGTCATTTACACCAGACAGAGTCAGGGGGCAGGTTACACAAAGTGAGAGTAAGGGAGAGAAAATAAACAGAACAAGACCATTAACACTGTCGCCCCACCCCCAACGATTTTCATCCCACTTTTAAAGCTTCCAAGTCTAATATGAGCCCCCGACCAGCGACACTCTCGCCTGCCACATTACCTGCTTGGCCAGCGTGTCGTCTGCAGCGGCCAGCACGTGACGCAGCCTCTCCGCACTCGTGTGCCGGCAGCAGGCCCTCTCCGCCGACTGCAGGTCTACCCCCAGCCGCTGCAGGTCCACGCGCAGCTGCCGCAGGCTCTGGGGAACAGAGCACATTTCTGAGCACGTCCTCTTCCTGGGCCAAGGGGGTATGCGGGTGCGGAGGGCAGGATACGCACCTTCTGTCCGTCCTGCAGCTTGCGGTCCACGGCGGCCGTCAGCGTGCCTGTTGGGGCGGGCAGGCTGAGCAGGGCCTGGTGGCGTCTTAGCTCTGTGTGGGGCAGCACACAGTGGTGAGTGATGGCATCTGAACGGCAGTGTCAGGGAGGCCGGGTCTTCAGCAGGATGCGTTACCGAAGCTCGTTTTAGACACGACGCTTCATAAATTGGGTAAAACACGTCTGTGCTCTCATCCACTCTTCCAGGCAGAAAAATCAGGATAGAAAAGCCTGGCTTCCCCCCCGTCAACAGCAGACAAGCCCAGAAACATCACAGTGCGTTGGCAGTAATGAAAAAGCAGCAGGACAGATATGACTTCCTATCCAGTATGCAAGACACTGCCATGGGCAGTTCCCAGGCAAACTGTCTGTCCTGTAAAGTACCATCAGAAACACTTAAACCTTCAGCTATGAATGGTGGCACTGTAACATAGATCCAAATATTCCGGCTAAATTTATGCCCCACTCCATAGTCTGTGGAGTCTTTAGCTGTACCTACACATCACTATACTGTAGCTGAAATCCAAGATGGCTAGTCCACTCACCCTGTGATTTCTCCAGCAGCTGTGCCTGGCACAGATCCAGCTCTGTTCGCACCTTACTCAGCTCGCTGACTGCTGATGAAGATGAGGAAGAAGTGGACGAAGAGGTGGCCAGGCGCTGCGAGCGTCGAGGGCCGTCCTGGCAGGCCGGCTGCTCCCTTTCGCCAGAGGCTGCTGTCTGGCTCTGTCGTAGTGCTGCGGTCAGGGCCTCAATCTGCTCATCGCGGTCCTGAGAGAACGGTGTCACGAAGGGCCCGTTACCGCGGTCACTCTCGTACGCTCTGACTCACTGCAGCTGCCTAACAGGATGGGCTTACGAACGGCCCGTTACCGCGGTCACTCTCGTTCGCTCTGACTCACTGCAGCTGCCCCTCTCCTGCCTGTGCGACTAAGGAGAAGCTGAGTCACGGAGCTGCCTGCATGTGCTCTCGGTTACGGATGTCACTGCGGGGTGTGGAGACTCACCTCTATCTCCTCAGTGTAGAACTGCTTCAGGCTTGTCTGGAGGTTGCTGACTTTCTCCTCGTACTTCTCCTCCATGAGGGCTCTCTCCGTCTCCAGCGTCTCGCTGTGGAGGAGGAGACGAGGGGGTTGGGGATGGGATCACGGCACCTAGGTCGCGGCTCGGGGGCACATAAACCCTAACCCTGCTCCTTCCTGCATACCTGAAGTCCTTCTCCATGCGAGTGATGACCTCCATCATCTCGCTGCAGACCTGCTCTCTCACTGTGGCCTCCAGCTCCTCCTTCTCCCTCCTCTGTCTGTACACCTCCGCCTTCAGCACCTCGATGGCCCGCAGCAGCGCCTGGAGGAGATGGAAGGATCCCACATGAGAGATGTGGAAAGACAGCAAGTGTGTTTACCCACCCACATGCTGGCCAGGACAAATTCAGGGGGAAAGAGATAAAGGATGCACGGAGGTTCAAATCCCTCTGGTTTATCTGCCCTTTGGAGCTTGAATGTTCTCCCTATGTTGCATGTTTAATCCCCCCCACCACCACAGTCCAAAAGTGTCTCTGAATTGTCCTTAGTGAGATATGTGCAAGCGCCCTGTAATGGGTTGGCATACTGTTCAGTGGGCACCCTGGATTGCGCCCCCTGCTGGCAGGGAGGACTGACCTCTGAATCAAACATGGTTATGTCACCCTCCTCATCTTCACTGCATTCGTCTTCATCCCCCTCCTCTAGCGTGGTGTTGCCCGCCCGCATGGCATGTTCACGCAGCAGGGCCTGGATGTAGGCCACGCGCGTCTTGGTGGCCGGCCCGTGGACCAGCTGCGTGGCGATGGCTGAGAACTTGAGGGCCTGCAGTGTCTCATCGTAGGTGGAGGCACAGGGGTTGATGTTGACCACCATGCAGGAACGGCCGCGGCCACAGAAGAAGCCCTGCAGCACCCGCGTCAGCTTGCTGTCTCTGAACGGCACCACCAGGGGAGGCCGTGACCTGCACCCAGCGGGGGGGGGGGCACAAAATGGGGAGCTTAATATTTACAGTGGGGGTCCTGTTTTTCAGGTGACATCTATGACGAAATGTGGTCGTGTGACCTGGGGAACCCGCAGCTACATACTTGTTGGACTGGTTGTGCCGCAGGGCAGAGATGCAGCGGCCCAGCGTGTGCAGTGACGTGTTGATGTTGTTGGCCTCCTTCATCCGCTCGCCGCTGCTCTGGTCCTTGCAGCGCTCGGAGCCAGCCAAGTCGCATACCGTCAGCCTGGAGCAGAAACGGGAGGACGGCGGGAAGGCTTCAGCATGAGCTCGGCATGGAGGGGCGGAGCCAAGGAAAGGGGGCGTGGTCCAAGGCGTGACTCACTCGCTGATCCGGGTACCCTTTCCCAGCTGCACCTCGGGGTGGATGTGCAGGATGCGGATGGAGAAGATGCTGTGGCTAGAGGCGGGCAGAGAGAAAGCCTTGGAGATCCATATCCTTCTCTCAGGAGCTCAGCAGGGAAACACGGCCGTGGAGCCGGTCGGCTCACCTGCGGCTGGAATTATGGTTCAGGTGGGTGCTGGCAAAGCTCTGGTTTCGACGGCCAACCCTCAGGAGCTTCCAGGCCTCCTCGGCACTGCGCACCTGGACCCAGGTGAGATCTGGGCACGGCCAAAAAAAAAAAAAAAAACAAGCAAAAGGTTCAGGTATGACTTTAGAGTTAGAAAGGTAAGTTTAGAGCACCCCCCGTGTGGCAGGCGACTTACCCTTGACGTAGGGGTTTCCGTGACGATCGTCGCTCAGCCGCAGCGTGCCTCTCTTCCTGGACTGCAGCGCCGGCGATTCCAACAGGTCGTACAGAAACTCGTTGTAGATCTCGAAGAATGACACCCATATGGAAAACTGGACCCCCTCCTCCAGGTCGGACCCGCCGCTGTGGGACAGGCTGTCCACGTCCAGGCACACGCTGTCCGAGTCTGCAGGACGGGATGCGGCTGAAGGGTCAGTAGGGCACTTACTGCTTGGCCCCAACCTGCAGCGCCTTACGCCTCCTCACCCTCCAGCTGAGTGGCCGTGAAGCTGATAGATGAGGAGCCCCCTAAGCCGCTGTCGTGGCTGACGCCCCCTCGGAGACGGGACTGCTGTGAAGTCACGCCTTCCTCCTGGAAGTGGAAGTAGTAAAGAGTCTCTCTTCGGTGTGGAATTTGGGGCAAATTTGGGACTGTATTAAAACTTCTGTGTTACACAAAAGTATCAGATCGTCTACAGAGAAACATTCCTTGCTTTCACACAGATGATGTTCCCCTGCATACTCTCCCTCTTTCATTGCCTTTGCTAGCTTACCTGGTCATTTCTTCAGCAAATTAGCTGATTTTGTAGGGTTTCCATGTTAACAAGTCATGCGCCACACTATGTTCCTCCAGGCTCGAGGGAGTTTTGCTCAAAAGGACAAAAGGAACGATTGGCTCTCTCTGAACCAACCAAATTGCAGAGGAGGTGGGTCCAATACATTAATTGGTTGGTCCCCTCCTTTAGTCAGCCCTTGCAGCCCTTTAGTCAGCAAGCTAAACTCCCATGAGCTTCCTCCGGCCCTGCTTACCCTCTAAAGGGACACTAACATCCTTTCCCCCTACAGATCCACCATACCTCTTTCAGCAGGGAGTCTCTGCGTATCTCCTCTGCCCGCACCTCGCTGCTGTCCAGCCAGCGCACCTCCTGACACAGAACAGGCTTCAGGTCCATGGCGCCATAGAGCCGACCCTGCAGCTTGCCGAAGATGGAGACCAGAGCTCGGGGAAGCAGTCCCGCCTCCAATCCGGTGCCTGAGCAGGAGCGGCAGGCGTGAGACAGTGAAAGTTAAAGGTGGGCAGATCTCAGCTGGCAGCAGATTTCACAATCGACACAGACACAAACAGGTCGGCAAGCCATACAGGGTTATTGCACATAACTTAATTAAATTGTGGTCTTTTTAATGCGGTAGTCCCCCTGAATACATGAATTCAGTGTTCCTTCATCCTTTAAGGGGTATAAAAGAATGATTTTCATTGCTCCATTGCTCTTTTGAGAATTGGTCTCAAAACACCAGAATTCCCTTTGTTTGATATTTACAGTACTGTATAATACAATACTGCATAGTAATGTACAATGTGCTTATTACTGTATTTCATACTGCAAATTGTTACTATGGGTAATTTATCATTACCATATGCAAGAACGCATGTTGTATATGGGGTTCGCAGATGTTTGCCATTATCTGAAGTTTTTGCTATCCACGGCTACGGGAGGGACACTACTGCACCTTTAAGGCCTCAACAATTGAACATTGCACAGCAGAACACACTCAGAGTCAAGCGTGTTCCTTTTTGAACTGGTGCAGAAATTAAACATGGATACTAACTTTCAATGGTGGCTGCATTTTAATGAATGTGGCGATAACAGCAATAGGTTTGCAGTTTTCGCTCTGCCTCAGGCGAATGATTTGGCACACACTGAATCAGGGAACGCACTTACAGAACCCGAGTGGACCTCACTGGAATTATACGCCTGGTGGTGACTTATGAGATAGAGACCCCCAGAACTGCAGCCTTCAGAGTTACTGCTCTGCTGCCCTTCATCTGAGGTCCACCAGGAGCTGCAGACAAGGAGCAGCAGCTGGTGCCGATCCATCATAAGGTCCCACGTGTGCCGTCTGCACGTCTCTGACAGCTACCAGGCTGTAGGTGTTCCTGAAGCTTCATCAGCATGAAACCACCACATCCAGTCAGGATGTCTTTTAACGCATTTCTGGACCCGGCCTCAAAGCGATTTGCTTGTTGGTGCCAAGCACAATCTCAGTACTTTACGGCCTTTTTTTTTTTGTGTCAAATTAGCATTTAATGGCCTGCTGCCCACTTAAGATTAAGATTGAATTTATTGATCTCAGGGGGAAACCCTGGGATCAAAATTCTTCAACAATAAGAACGCAAAGCAAGCAGAAGGGATGCAAGGAACAAGAACCCACAAAAATCCACAATGAAGCAATTTAATAAATTGAGGTCTACTCTGGCAGTATAGGCACAATTACTCAAATTAGTCTTTAAGCAACACTGCAGAACGTTACAACTCATAAAAATGAAACCTAACAAATTATGGAAATCAACTCCAAGACGTTTTCAGATTTTAATGAGCACAGGTACTGTGAGATATAGTGTCTCACCCTGGATGGTGTAGGTCTTCCCAGAGTTAGTGACACCGTACGTGTACAGGAGCCTGTTCTCTCCACGCAGGACATCCCGGACAGTGTCCTTCATGGTACGCTCGTAAAACTCCTGCTGCGTGGTGTTGGGAGCAGAAATCTGCAACAGCATCAGAAGGTTATCAGCTTGTTGTCTCCCATTACCGTGACCCTTCACACGTGCCGTTAATTCTGCAGGACGCTCGACCACTCGTCTGCCACCCAAGATCAGCACGCCATACTGCCGGCCCTCGAGAGCCTGAAATTGTCTTACTTGCGTGAAAGTAAACTTGTGCATGTTCTGGCCGACTCCCCTCTCGCTGCTTTTCATGCTGAAAGAGTCTTTCGGAGCTCTAAGAATCAAGGTCTCCTCATCCTGGACAAACACGGAGCCCTGGAGGCCAGGACAAAAACAGGGGCGAAGGATGAACTCATCACGTCGGTCATAGGGAGTCACAGGCAGCGGACACAAATTCAGATGTGAACTTCCTGCTTTGACTGCTGCCGCAGGGGTCATGCTTCAGGGCATTAACCAATGGGCAGGTGAGCTGCTACTTGCACATGCGCTCCATGCAGACGGTACGGTAGGCTTGGTATTACGGTAGTATGGTGTGCCGCTGTATTTTGAAATATTGGCGACTTGAGTGCCTGACAGCACCCCCCCCCCCATAAATTTCACCAGGTGGCACCCACATAGCGCATTTTAAGATTTCAAAACACTGGAAGAGCATTGATTTTGAAAATGCCATGAAAACACCATATGCCGCGGTAAAATGTCTAGAATAGCTTCAGCATGCTACCCACCATGTAAATTTCCCTTTTAAAACAGACACTTTTCTGCGAAACTACCAATGATGACACAACGGGTGTAATGATCATGATCAGGTCACACCCCCTGCCCAACCCCACCCAAACAGGCCTGCCAGTCCGTGGGCTCAGTGCCTCCTCTGCCCATCCACTCAGCTCTAACCCCACCCAAACAGGCCTGCCAGTCCGTGGGCTCAGTGCCTCCTCTGCCCATCCACTCAGCTCTAACCCCACCCAAACAGGCCTGCCAGTCCGTGGGCTCAGTGCCTCCTCTGCCCATCCACTCAGCTCTAACCCCACCCA
>JAODKE010000002.1:9789906-9810980 GCA_026779605.1 Mormyrus hasselquistii
TATCTATCTATCTATCTATCTATCTATCTATCTATCTATCTATCTATCTATCTATCTATCTATCTATCTATCCATCCCTGCCTGTCCATCTGTCTGCCTGTCTGTCTGTCTATCTGTCTAACATTTGTTTAATTTTTTTTCCCTGAACTAATTTTACAGGCACTGGCAGTAAAAACCTGATTAACTGACAAATTACAGGATATTTTAAAATATACCTTTAAAATAAATGATATCTCTTTTGTTGAAATTGTGGTTAAGATTAAATCAAATATCTATGCCTGAGGAATTCCTTGGGAGTCTAGTACAAAAAAAAAAAAAATAACAGAGTGCTCCCAGGTTGAATGATATCTCAGTTTTATTGCAATTTGTGTCTGCCTTGTGTAAAAACAGTTTTACATAATGCTGCTTTTATTGTTTTTTCTTGAAACTTGTTTGTCATGGGTACTCCAGTAGAGTCTAGACACACCATTGTCTCCTCTAGGGGTAAATACTGTGCCCTTGGCCTTTTCACTTGGTGAGTAATACTCTCTGTCTCTACTTTGATAGTTTAGGATGCACCATTGTAGCTTCATTTTTTTTTTTTTAAAGACAAAAGCAGCATTCAACTGTACGTTGCAACTTTAAATATAACCAATGGCCATATATATGTGCATAGTATAGAGTCTGTTGTTCAATAGTCTATGTTGTGGTCTCTTTCTGGCATTTGTGAGTCATTTTCCCACTCATGTATGTAATGTTAGTAGGGTAAAAAAAATTACGCGAGAATGAGTATGATTCTGAACTGCAAGTCGACTGTATAATTGTATGTTGTAAAAATTTACACTTTTTAAAAAGTGTTCATGTAATGTGTGCAGGTGTACTCTCATCCTTATGAATATCTGAGCAACTGTCAGAGATAGTGAGATAGTATAGAATAGCTTAGAAACTTTTTACTGGAACTCGCCTGGTCTGAGATACTGTTGTGGACTTTGGGGGACCGCTTTGCCATGAAATATTTGTCTGTCTTTCATGTAATAGGGTCTCAGGTAAACAGATTCATCAGCTACATCTGTAGGTGTTGAGTGTATACCATCAGCATTCAGGACAAGATGAGTGATTAGACATTTTTCAAGTGTCACATTGTGTACTAATATTAAAAAAGAAAACATAAAAATTTCAAGACACAGTGTTGACATGGAAAACAAACGTGTTGTGTTCTATGTGAATCAGCTTAATGTTTTTAAAATAATCTATTTAGCTTGTATATAATATCAGCATTGGCCGGCAAAATCCTGTTTTTTCAGACAGGATTGCCTGAATAGGGTCGATTTCAAGCTAAGCAGAACTGGGGAAAGTCACCCCTCAGGCCTTTGTCTTTGCATATACTCAGAAATGAGCAATGATTCTTACCAATATTGTTCATTTTGTAGTTAAACTAGCCTATTTTTCAATGTACATGATTCCTGAAATATCATGGAGTCGGTGGTTTGAAGAGTGTGACTGGAAGGAGAAGTATCACAGCAGATATGACTAGTGATGAGGATGTTCTGATTGCCATATGCTGTTGTGTTAATGAAGCACTCTATAAAATATGATCTTTTTCCCCTCTTATCGTGTAACACGGTAAAAAAAAGAGAGGATAACAGAAAAAACGGAATCCCAGTTGTTGATGCACTTATAATGATGTGTCACCTTTATTTATGGACGTGCGTTTTAACTGATTCTCTTGTGTGTCTATAAATGTTTCTTGCTGGTATTATTGTCTTTACTATCTTCCCCCAGCCTCCCAGCACTGGGAAACAAACCAGTTGGAAGATAACTGAATGTGCAATGGAAGGCTGTGTGAAATATATCATTGGGATTGTTCAAATAATCTGTCCAATGAGCAGACAATGGAGAACTGCCCTTTATGCACAGGCACTTCTTCACAGAAGACAGCTTTCCAC
This sequence comes from Mormyrus hasselquistii, assembly GCA_026779605.1. Classification (NCBI taxonomy): domain Eukaryota; kingdom Metazoa; phylum Chordata; class Actinopteri; order Osteoglossiformes; family Mormyridae; genus Mormyrus; species Mormyrus hasselquistii. The sequence continues at coordinate 9,791,832 of JAODKE010000002.1, forward strand.
GCAATGCCTTTTGCTAAAAATCTCCCAAACCCTCTAACTGCTTGAGAAAAGTCAGTCAGTTATATCTATAGAATTGGCAAAATGTTTATGGGTAGAAACAGCAACCCTTGTGTTACTGTGAATCCAATTTTTTCTTCTTTCCTGAAATTTACAGCTTACATGGAGCCACTTTCAGCACTCTTAGGCCCTCAAGTTGTCAGGCTTGAATATAAGTTGCCATGCTTCTTTATCATGCAGTTTATGTCACAGATGGCAAATGTATGCTTGCATCCCCCCCCCTCCCTCCCCCATTTTGAGGCACTGTGATCATCCCAGTGGAGAAGCGAGGCACAGGTTCGAATCATAACCATTAGCAGAGGGATTCACTATTTCCAACATGCAGTGAATGTTTGTGTGCTGTATTCAATACGCGCGAGAAGATTGTGTCATTAGTTAAAACAGATCGCGTTTGCCTTTGAGAAATCTTGCTTTGTGGATCACACCCCAGATAACATTTTGTGACCAATTAATGCAGAAAACCAGGTAACTGCAAAGGCTTCACATATGGTATACTTTCTTGCCATTGTGGGTTCTGAGGTTGTTAGGAATGCAGCTCTTTGTTCACTGTGTTGTTCATTAATCTTTGTAGGTCCTCTTTTAAACTTCTGGGCCTTAATCTGGACATATTTGATGTTTGTGCTGGACGTACATGTGCACTTCAAGCAGAGCAGGACTCACTCCGGAGCCTCTGCGAGGAAAGAGGCCCAGACCTCTATAGTGAGTTCAATGGTTTGGCAGATGTTCTCTTTTTATTGAGTGTTATATATACACGTGGCTGCCGATGGTTTTGTTGCTTACTGTGCACATCACGTGTTGTGCCTTCTTTACCCGAATGCACCTCACTTTAAGCATCTGTGCAAAACCACCATTATCCGGAATGTGAATGCAAAAAAGCGACCCGAGGGGACGTCTGAGATGTGAGATGGAAAGAAATATCACCAAATCTCCTGAGTGAGGAGAACACAAAGATCCACCTGCTTAGATGATTACCGAGCCTAAAGGAGAGGAACAAATGACACGAAACACTCCATGGTAGGATGTTTTACTCAAACAGCACTAAGCAATTAATCATTACCATGGCTACAGAGTATATATGTGTTCAAAATAAAGGGACCGGACTTCTGCTTGTGTAGCTAAAGCCGTAGTTAAAAGCAACCAAAGCAAAACTTGACACACTTGTAGGACATATCTCTTCATTCCTCCACAGCTGCTTTTCGGTGAGGCAAACTGCTCTGCAAAATACTATTACCAAAATTGCCTCTTCAGATAAAAATCGGGTGAAAAAGAGAGAACGGCCGGAGTATTTCTTAAAAACCGTCAGATAGCTGCTGACGTAGTAAAGCTGTGTGTCAGTCATTACGGTGTGTGACTGCAATGTCATAGGCCCGCGACCACACACAGCCAGGTGTTATTGCCATCTCATCCTACCCTAGACAAGAGAGTGAGCTGCTTCACTGGAAGAGGAGAATGCCTTTCACCACGTACATGCGGATTAATTTCAGCTTAGTGTTTAGTCTGTATGAATCCGTATGTCCCCTGGTTCCTACCTGAAAGCTGTCGTGTCTCTGCCTTTTCTACACAAAGCTACAAACCGAGCCTTTCATACAAGACCCCTCACATCCTCCCTGACCTAATATGGGAGTATCGTAGTAGTACTGCTATCCCTGCTGTTTCTAAATAGCAGAACCTATATACCCTGACGTTCGTGCAACTAAATAAGCGTGAACGGGTGTAAGAGATACCGCTTCCCTTAATGTAAGGAAATGACAGTACACTTTACTGCGATTTTATGTGCTTTAGACCCCAGTGAAATTTTAGGTGAGAGCACCGTCTCAGAGAGCCTGTGCAAATGGCACCCAATGTAAATAAATAAATAACTAACACATAACTGTAAACCAGCATCCTAAGTGCGAAAGTACGACCAAATGAGATACGTATAAATAACTCAATAAATAAATGGCGCGGATGACAGTGGGCTCTGTGCTGGGGTATGGAGGTACCCTGCCCTGCCTGCCCTACTCGCCCCTCGCCCGTGCCACCAGGCGCTGCAGCTTCTCGCAGTCGTCCAACTTCATGGAGTCCGCCTTCTGCTTCAGCCGCTCGTCGCGATACAGATGGCCCAGATTGGCCAAGTCGGACTCTGTGCAGAGCGAAGACACGTTATCACCCACTGGGCACCCGCCCCTCCACAATCGCAGACGGACGCGTGTCGTACAGCCGCATATCGTATTGGCGCCACTGGCAGGTGCTGCACTTATCAGTGCCGCCTGTAGAGTCACGGTGCAGCCGTTGGCATGGGGCTTAAAGTCATGGGCTGGTAACCACAAGGGTGACACAAATCAAGTCCATTTCAGACCTTGGGAATGGTACCCAACCAGAATTACTCTGCTAAGACATGTGACCCTATGAGTACTTCGGCTAAGCTAGTGGTTCCCAATCAGGTCCTCCTGTCACACCCCATGAATGTATTTTCTTACTGCACTACATTTCCTGTGTGCTCCAGTAATCTGTGCTTAGCTCAGCAGATGAGGCAGATTCCTATTTTAATAAGGCCACATGTAACCCCAAGGCTAGCTGGTAGCCAATAGGCAGCCACAGAGCGACAGAATGGGCGGGATCAAGAGTGGTGGTGGATGGCGGGGGGGGGGTGCCGAGGTGGCCCCGGCTGTGAAAAGGGCATGGGACGTACTCTGCTGCTTCTCCTTCACGCAGTTGTTCTGCAGGTGCTCCATATAGCTGCTCTCGATGGATTTCTCCAGCTCCCAGAGCGAAACCCCCTTGTACTCCTTCTGGAAGCCCTGGCTCACGTAGTAGGGCGCGCCCAGGTGTTGCGTCTCCCTGGAGACCACCAGGCCCAGAGACCTGCGGGGTGGAACAGACCACGGGTCTCACACGGCAGAGACAGGCGGCAGCGTCACTATAACAGACGCAGCTCTGGTGCTCAGGCAGTATCCATAACAACAGGCGACACGTGTCACAAAGATAAAATGACTGCAGGATTAGTTAACAAGTCAAAGCGTCTCCATTACTGAGAGAGTCGACACACCATCCAATCCTCCATAACAGTTTTTATCTCCACTAAAATTGAATTATCAACATTCACACCCTGAGGTCTAACTGTTGTTTCAAATAAAAGTTTATTTTTAGTAGAAATGGCGCAATAAGCTCGATCCTAATCCATCCCACACCTACACGTCGACAGATGTGAATGTTTATTTTACCACAGCTTTACAGATGCCTTCCGGTTTATTTTTATCATTTCTTTTTAACATTCGCTCTGCTTCCATTTTAGAAAGCTCCAGAAAGATTCACATAGCAGCTGCAGTTATGTTCCCAGCTGCCTTCGGTTCTGCAACACGGACACTTTTTTTCTAACCCTGGGGAAAGGTTCTCTGTCTGAAGGCGCAGAGAAAAAGAGAGTGCTGAGGTCAACAGGAGCGCATGCAGAACTTCTGACACTCTCCAACGCGTCTGATTGGGTCGAGCCTCCACGCTAGCTAAAGGCAGGGTAATATCTCGATGAACCTCAGCGCCATTCTGCCGCATTATGTTAATAGTGCCTCCTGGACATCCGAAATCTCCGTCTCGCTGCTGGTTCGGTAGTGCGGGTGCAGCAGGAACACGGCCCGCAGCTTGCGGTTCTGCACCGCCGTCCCGCCGCCTGACTTACGGATTGTAGAAGAGGCTGTAGGAGGGGCTGGTATGCATCAGTTGGGTTACCACGGAGATGAGAATGAGCACCAGCACTGGAAGCAGTTGCAGTAAGGCAGTGAAGGAGTTCTGGGGAAACACAACAGCGCCACCATGAGGGCATAGGGATTAAATACGACCGTTCTGCAATTAAGGGACGGATGTTTCAGCCGTGAACGATGGTCGACTCGCTTTATCAGTGTACCTGGCTGCGGTTGTTACTGTCTGTCTCCTCCGCCTCCTCTTCCTCCCGTCTCTCATTTCTGCGACGTGGCCAAGGGTTGTAATAATGGGCGTAGGTGGCCCTTCGGTTGGTGTACGCGTGGATGTTACCTAGGGCAGAACAAACCACCTTCACGTTCATTCGGGAATTAGAACCACCAGATGACGGTGTGCTGAAACGCACGTGGACACAGGGGCGTGTGCTCAGACGCACCTGTAGGGAATCTGCCCCCGAAAAAAATGTTGAAGAGCTCCTCAGGGGATATGTCTGCCTCAAAATCCCGGTAGAAGTCACGTCGGTGGCTGCGGTGAGGCTGGCCGGAGGTGCGGGTCGCTGCGGATTTGGTAGTCATCCTCTCACCATACTGGTCGTACTGTTTCCGCTTCTCTGGGTTGCACAGCATGGCATATGCATTCCCAATCGCTTGAGTGGGGGGACAGCATGGATAGGAAGTCGAGTCACATGCATCTAGCATCACCAATGACTGGCCATGTCAATCACACACGCCGGGGAGGATATTTTAGCAGGAGAGAAATTAGCGATGCCTCTGTGATGCTCTTCAGCTTCGGACTTACGGTGGAGCGGGATACCTTTGAAAGCGTCTGTTGCTCCCGGGGCACAGTTTTTGTCAGGGTGAAACTGGAGCGCCAGCTTCCTGTAGGCCTTCTTCAGGTCCTCATCGCTGGCATCTTTTCCCACACCCAGGATCTCATAGTAGTCCCTGCAATTCTTTATTCTTTGGAGAGGAAGAATAGGGTTTGGTCACAAGTTCTCCTTTTCACTGACTTCATGACTCATGGTCTGCAGAGTGTTGGTCTTTACTGCAATGCAGAAATGTTGGGAGAACCATTTACACATTGCCCACCAAACGACCATACAACTCAGGACCCTGGTTGACGACCCCCCCAGGCCTACGTGTGGTCCCGTCCCACCCTCCAGGATTGGCCATCTATTTGCTACAGCCAGGTATTACGTGGGCTTCCCTCGGCCTGGTCCAGCCGCTTGGGTCCTCAGCAATGAGGATCCTGCGAGCCGGATCACCCTCAGGGAAACGCGCCACATGGCCGTAGTGCCGTAACTGACGCTCCCTCACAATGCAGGTAATGTGCCTCATTCGGGACTCCTCTAGCTACATAAAGCAGCGGTACCCGAGGATTCTCTGAAGAGACAGTACCGGAGGAGTCCAGTCTTCGTCTCAGCTCACTGGATAGCGTCCATGTCTCACAGCAATACAGGGAGCACCAGGACTCTAAAGACTTGGACGTTTGTCCTCTTACAATGATATCAGGAGCGCCACACACCGCTTTCCAGCGACCTCGTGACTCATATCCAGGAAATCCCAAACCCAGACGCTCGGTCTTTCGTGAACCTGGATCAGAACCTCCGTTGACTCCGTGAAGATCACAGCATCGTCGGCAAATCAAGATTGGTAGATCTTTCCACGGCAACGTTGCTTTGGATGTTATGTAAAGAAATGAGTTAGAGGTTGAGTTCATGACCAAACAGCATTATTTTTTATAAATCACTAGGAGCGACTGAGCTAGAAGTAAAGGCACTCTGTCTGATGATGAGGCGCAACAATGAGCTTGCGTTTGGTTTTAAGGCAGAACACATTCAGAATTGAACAGAATCAAAAGACCAAAAGGCAAGGTGTCTAATGCAAAGCAGCTGACAAAGACTGAGCAGTCAGGCTGCCACAAGAAAGAATGAACAAGGAACCCAGTCGTTCATCTCCATCTTCTGGTTCCTGCCCTTTTACCTCGTGGCTCCTGTCTGGCTGTGATCAATTTGTCAACATTCTGACAAAACTATCTATTGTCTTAGACTCAGTAAAATGGCTGGTATCACACATGGTAGGTTGAGAAGGCTGTGTATAACAACATCTACTGCACCAGAGAACATCCTCTGGAAATAAACTCCCTCCTAAAGAGAGAGCCTCTGATCTGGTTCATTGCTTTAAAGGTGAAACAAAGGAATTTACCAACATATAATGGCATTACTGTATAACTGTGTTGACTCTGCTCTTATGTACCGCCACCTGGGTTGTACTCCAAGCATTAAGGTGCTTATGGGTAACAGCCGGTCTCCTTGCGAGGTCCCGTACCTCAGCACCCCTTGCAGCTGCTCCTCCGCGTAGCCCTTTGCGTCTGCGCAGCTGCTCCCATTTTGCTCCTTGCAGGGCTGCCGCGGATCGCGCCAGTCACTCTCGCCGTCACGGTGCCTCCCGACGCCGGCAGCGCTGCCGTTCCTCGCGATGGTGTCAATAAGGGCTGCGGGACAGTGAGACGCAACTAAATTCCCCCTTTGCGTATATATGCCACGTAATAGAACGCAAACCCTCACAATGACTGCGGCCATGTTACACTCATGCTCGTACACACCAGCATTTTTCCTGACTGCATGTCATTACTCTTCTCTGGTAATAACTCAGACCAATACAAATGTCATATTCGAGCGTAACACTGCTGAGGTGTAACTAAATACGTCAGTTGACTTAACGGGAGTTTTAACTATAGATGCTTGAAGGAATATTTCAAGATCAACTATTCCTGTAACAGCCAGTAAAGGATTTTTTTTCTATTGTCTTCACAATAATATTATGTTACCTAGGTACTGCTGCAGTGTTGAGAAAAAAATCACCTTGTTAAATCTGTCGTACTTACAGGCTATTACTCACGTAGCCTTTTATGTAACAGGGAAAGCATCTGCATTTATCTCAAATGCCACCAACGACCGGTGTTCGTTTAGTCAAATGAACACGAGACTGTAAACGCAGTTCAGTGTTACCAGGAATTGTAGAAAAGGGGAAAATCAAGATGTAATCATGTGATATCAAACGTCATCCCGATCTTCACAATTCTCCAGAAGGCAATGCCAATTTTCTGCTTATGGTTATCTTTTATAAATCCGGATGAACTCGGTTAACCTATTAGTCTGCACATATGATGCATAACAGAGGTCAGCCCTTACTGCTACATGAATGATTCAATAAAGACACGATGTTTTTCTCCATTTTTCTACCCATATTGCGTGAGGTGTAATTACCTCTAGCTCGGGTGCTGGGACACAGTTTCTGAGCTTCATACAGTAAGTGTAGCGCTGTAGCTCTCCGTCCAGATCGAAGACACAGTTTCGCCTTTTCTATCAGTCTGTCAGATTCCTCTTTGTCCATCTTGATGCGTCTCTTAGCTAGCTGTCTACCTAGCAAAGTTAATGGTTACAGGCTATACGCAGCGTACACCTTCCTTGTTGGACTCCAGCTGCATCTCAGCACACCAAATGAATAATTACAAATATACAAACAGCATGCACCGTACTAAAAAAAATCTTTGCTGCTGCATTTAAAAAAGCATAATGGCTAATTTCGGCCAATATAATATACCGTTACTTACTATATAAATATTAAATAGAAAGATGCTGTGATTTAGCCTTCTAGTTAGCATTCAAAGCTAAAGCTTCCCTCGGCACGATAGGACGATGACGCCATTTCCAGTTTGTAAAATAATTGGCTAAAAATACATCACTAAAATCCAGGCATGACAGCTATGAGGAATGCAGTTAGCTAATCGTTAGCTAATCGCTAACTGCTGGCAGAAGCATCTTTCGCCCCCATGTCCAACAGGAAGAGGAAGCGAATAGGGCGCATCTCCGCGCGACATCGCCCCTGTCCAATGGCGAGATGCAGCGCGTGTCCTTACATGGCCGGTGCTAATCAGCTGTCCTGCTGGCTCTGCTACTGATTCACACCCACCAGCTGGCTTTATAGCGTTAAATAATGAAGAAATACTTCAGTATGTCTGACCCTTACGTATTATAAGCAGCAAGGTGATCTGTGACTGTTTGTAACAGCTACTTTTCTGGGGATTTCTGGGGGTGGGATTTACATATAATTTAAAATTATATTTATTCAGCGTTTTATTTAAAAAAAAAAAAAAAAAAAAAAAAAAAAAAAAGGGTCAGTAAAGACACAGGGGCACGGATTTTTGTTCAAAAACACGTTTATTTGAGTTCAATACTGAAATAAATAACACTGAAAGACAGAGGGAAGACCAGCTTGCCCTCACATTGAGGTTTCCATGGTTTCACAGAATGCGGGTGAGCCCCAAAAGTGCACCGACATTCATACCTTTTGGTCTCCAGGTGGTCAGCCAGGACACCAAAAACAGGCAACTCCCTCCAAACCCAAAGCACAACCAAACGTTCAAATCCATTCCCCCCTGAGCCAAAGTAATACGTGCCACATCACACACAGCAGCCGTTTCTGGAATGGTGACGTCCAGGCGAGCCCCTCCCCCACCCACGCGGCCTTGAGCATTAGTAACCGAGTGACGCAGCGCACAACTCACAGCATACACCTGGATCAGGTGACTGGCAGTAACACTAACATACCCAACACGTTGCACATGACAGTAACACCAGACGTTGACTGGTCCTTGGCTTTGAATAAGGCTGTAGTCATTGTCTAGCCAGGAGCTGTCACAGATTTGACCAGATAACCAGTTTGCACCATTTAAGATAACATTTCAAGTATAACACAGCAGTAGACCTTAAAGATAGTGCTCAGAATGTACTTTCCCACTACTCATCATGACAAAGGTCTCATTAGCGTGTCCTTGTAGCGTAAACCATTACATTTATAATTAACGTTGCTCTAAATGAAGTCTCTTATGACAGGACTTGCAGAGGAGTAGAGTTTCCTTTTGACCATTCTGTAGCCAGGACAGAGCCTGAGTGCCTTGTCAGTGGCGAATAGCTGCTTCAGGGCAGACCAGCCCTCGACGTCCGCCTTGAACACGACGGACAGCTCGAAGGTGGGGGTGACGCTGCGATCCGGAGTCAGGCCGCCCACGGGCTGCAGTGCCCCCTTGGTCTCCAGGTACAGCTGAATGAGGGCCCCCCGCAGGCCACACGGCTCGTCAGCAGAGCAGCGCAGGATGTCACGGGCGACGTGTGCCGTTAGCTGCCGGGGCAGCTGTAGCTGGTGGCAGTGCAGGCGGGACAGCTTGGCATCAGAGAGGCAGAGCTCAATGCGCCTGGTCAGCTCCACCTGGCTGCTCTCTTCAAACTGCTCCATATCTGGCCCCCTGCTCAGCCAGTCCATACCTGTCAAGGGAAGGGGCAGTCGCACTTAGCATCAAATGACAATTCTACTCGCATTTCTCACCTATCTAATTATTGTAACTTTCAAACATTTCAGAGGTAATCAATTTCATTACTCGTCTACTATCTTCTGAGAAATATATTCGGAAGTCTGGTGACGATGACTTTACGAAAGACAAGTACAATTCTCACACATACTCACCAGCACAATATCTCGTCAGAAATCTACATTACAGAAATAAATCACTCAAAGGCAAAAACACTACATCTTCTTAGAAACAAGTGTAAATATCTTAAACGGTGTCACTCTAAATAGGTAGAGAGTACTGATACTTCAGATGACACACACTTACCCGAGTTCTTACTATTTTCGTATCGCTCTTTAAGACTTCGTCCGTCTGTATCTTTTTTTGCACTGGACGTAAACTGCTCCACAAACTTCCTCAGAAAATGAGCTACATTATCCTCCTCCGACATCATAGGTATACTGTTTCCAAAGACTAGCGCCTGTGTATAGACCATTATGCATCGGTATCCTGCTCTTGATCGTCATTAAGCCGGCGGTGAAGTGCCGCGGCTCGCACTCCGTTCCGTTTAAATAGCAGCCGCGCTGTTGCATCAGCTGCCTCTGAGCATGCGCGCATCGAGCGAGGCGTCTCCACTCACCATAGCAACGACATTTCGGCAATACTTCAGTGCGATTTAATCAGCTTTTTGAAAGACAGATTTCGGGAAACGCAATATTACGAAAAGTTGCATGATTTACACTTATGGGTTTAATATGTATGATAATAGCAGTTATATAGGCTAGGCCTACAACAACAGTAATTGATTGTACTGAATTAATATACTAAATAATTGTGCTGAATTAATGTAATCATGTGCTGAATAAAAAATAAATCATAAGAAACATATGAACCTGTGTTCGTCTATACTGTGTGTGCGTGCGCACATAAAAAAATTATGACATCGCATATAAAAAGTCTGCTCTATTCCAATTCCGGGCTGAACAGTAATATTTTATTTTAGGAAGTGAAATGTGAAATATTGCATTTAAACTGTAAATATGTATATACTATTCATAAATGTAAAGTTCACTGTAAGAAAATTGATACAGTCTAAATATCTGCCCGATCTTAATATGAATCATACGCCAGTCACGCCGTGCATCAGGTGAGACTTTAACTCCGCCCTCATGCTCAGGCAGTGAGTGGCTGTCTTCCAAAGAGAAGTCTTCACTGGAATGGAACTTTCCAGTGACTTTCCATGACTGATTACCTATATTTTTGTAGGTATTGTCCCCTAAAAGGTGGGATTTAATTCTAGCCTGCAGTAATTGGGTGGAGTAAACTAAATGAAAAAATACGGGCCTCGGAGTAGTGCCTTTGTTTAGACTTCGGGGTAATCAGCATCGCTGATGCAACCAGCCTTTCTGCTTGCATTACCATAGCCTTTTTCGTACTGCGTGTTGTAGATCTGTCACCACCTCAGATTGTGCACGACGGAACTGATGCCGTTTCTTTAACTTTACAAATTAGATTTTTTTTAAAACTTTCCAATCTGAAATATACACTCCTTCGTAGTTAAACGCATCACATAATTATATAATATATCGATACAGTTATATTATAAATTGGTACATGGGTCATATATTAATTTCTATTGCGATAGTGTGGTATTACCCCTCCAAACTACTCATAGAGCAAAAAGACCAGAGTCTGACCGTGGGAGATTCCGGTGATCTCACAGATTGAAAGTAATATGTAGATTTTTTTAAAGAACTGAACCGATCCTACTTAACATATGTTCAAAGGTTTTTATGGAGAACAGGATCTTCCGGGAAACTGATAATTGCTCATTTGAGCTCATGTCACTATGATGAGTAGGCATACATCCACATTTAACCTAGAATGAACTATATCAGATTATACAAGTGCAATACTACATTAGAGCCTCTTCGCATCATGTGAAACTCGTGTGATTTGATGCATCGAAATGCATTTTCAGCACCATCCTAACCCTTGGTTTGGGTGTCAGTGTGTCAGAGATAGGCTAGCGGCTTTTTTGAGAAGGTCATTATTTGTTGTACAGACAGAGAAACTGTCTGCTACAGTGTTTGTTAGGACATTCTAAAGAAGGAAATATCTAGATTTAGTTCCCGTGCTGTTTTATATAAACTTCACCTATTTGTGGGTCTTGAGCCAAGCACCCCCAGGATGACTTCATTTCTTTGGTCAATATATTAACTGCCATAACAGGAACTTATATTTTTTATCTGGTTTAAATTTGAATTATGATATCAAGCTTTTTTCTATGATATATATGGTATATAATCTGTCTTTGAGTATTAGCTTCAGTAATATTGTGGTAGAATTCACTTCAGCTAACCCGGAATGATATTATGTGTTATCACAGAGTTAATAATGCCGTACCAGAGTTGGACAAAGCAAAGTCAAATTTTTGTACACCAAAGGGCTAGCCTGAATCGGTTTAAGTGTGTAAACTGTACCTGACACACTATTACAGTTCACATTCAAAGTAATTCAGGTTATGTTTAGTTTCTCTTAAAATAAATGAAGTGTTAGTTCCAGTTTGCTCTTAGGGGACCCGCAGGCAGTCCATTCCACCATAAATTCATACATTGACTCATATATATAAAATCTAACCGCAACTCGACAGAAAACACGGAACGCGACAAAACAAACAGACCTGCTAAAACTTGTATGGATCGAGACGCGTCTCTGATGGGCTGAAACAAAGACAAACGTACCTGCTGGCAGCTGATGCCCATGGATCGGTCTCAGTTCTCTCGACCGAGTTCGGCGTGCAAAAGCTGCGTTTCTGTGTTCGCCGTGATTTTTTTTGTGCTTTATTTACAGGACATTTAGTGAGACAGTAATCATGCCCCCTAAGAAAGTAAGCAGTAATAGGAAAAAACCAAAGAGAAAATCAGTGAGAGTAACCGTAGAACTTAAAGAGGAAATTATAGCGAGACTTGAAGGTGGTGCACGTGTGTCTGCGCTTGTTTCAGAATACGGGATTGTCCTTCATTTTATGTTTATTGCCTTCGTGTGTGTATTTTTTCCACGTTTTATATTGATTGCTAATGTTTTATCATTAGGTAGGTAGATACGTTTAGTTAGGCTATCATTTGGGGGTCTAAAATGGATTGGACTTTTAGATAAGGTCCTTCTAGAAATATCAGCACTCCATACATTATGTTATTCATTTATTGTTCCATATTTGACTTATTGTATAGAGGTTTGGGGCAATACATTTAAAACAAAAACTAAATCTTTGTATTACAAAAGAAAGCTATGAGAATTTGATATAAAATGAATGTTAGAGAACATACTAATAGCTTGCTTATTCAATCAAATATCTTAAAACTAAAGGATTTGGTTAATTAAAAAACCCTATTAGTTATGTATAAAGCTAAAAAGATATCATTACCAAATAATTTACAGAAGTTATTTGTTTTGAGATCAAGTGATGGAAATAATAGAAGGAAGTTTGATTTTAAAAGTATAATTGCACGGACATTAAAGCAGATGTGTATTTCAGTATATGAGTAAAACTGTGGAATAATTTGGATGATGATTTGAAAAAATGTTCAACTATTAATCAATTTAAGAAACTTTACAAAGAAAAAATTACAAGATCATATGAACTTGTGAGTTAAGGATGATTGAGTGATATTGTAATTTATTTTGTGTGTGAGTTTATGCATATGGTCAAATGTAATTCTCTCTATAATCATTGAGAAAAGGGAAGATGCAAGAATTTTCTTCTTCCTGCTCCCCTTTTCACTTATGGATTGTTTGTAATGAACAGTTTGTGTTTGTGGCTTAATGATGACATTTATACATGATTGTTTTTTGGGGAAATTTGACTAAATTGCAAGTGGACCAGCCTTCTGGAACAATTTAAGTTAATTGCACACACACACACACACACACACACACACACACACACACACACTATTTTATTTGTTTTATGTTTGTTTGTTTGTTGATGTCACAAATTTAAAGTGATTGAAAGTGATAGAATTATTTCTAAAGAACTGAACTGGTCCCTGGGGACCCACAGACAGCTTCTTGCTGCTGTTTGCTGCTGTAATAGATGCTCTGGTAATAAGACTCCTATATTGGTTTAAACAGTACATTACCATTATGGCATATCCACAGTTATCTGTCATTAATACTGTAACACCTTGTTTATTCTTGTTGCAAAGGACCCAAGAAATATAAAAAAGTGTGGCATAAGTACAAAAGTAGGCACAGTAGAAGCATGTATGTATAAAATTCAGCAGCATAATATCCAGTAGTGAATACAACTTTCTGTATATAATCACAGACGCTGTCTTAGATTGTCACGTTCCTCCATTTCCCATAAGGGTTCATCCAGCTTAAGGTTTTGGTTAAACTGAAATTCATCCTGAGAAACAGAGGGAATGAGGTAAGGCAAATGCTGGACTGGGTGCAGGGAATCTTATTACTCACATACTCAGAGGCTCCAGTTCACCCAGATTGCATGTCTGTGCACTGTGGGAGGAAACTGTAGTAGCCAGAGAGATCTCAGTGGTCAGAGAGATCTCAGTGGTCAGAGAGACCTCAGTGGTCAGCCTATGGAAAGCAGTACTACTGAGCCACTGTGTGACACAATTATAAGTAATTTATTTACAGTTTTAATAGCTATAGAGCCCAACGTTGTTTCATTTTCATTGTTCTGGACATAGGTAAGTGTTCTCAGTGGGATTCTTGAGAGTCCTAGGCATGTCACTGTCATCGCTAATCATGAGAGATGGAATTCTGGACAAATTTTCAATTTCGTTGTCCGGCTGCTTTAAATGCTTTAATATCTCCTTGGATAAAAAGTGCGGATCCTTCTCCTCGGCCTGGTCACACCCATCTGCAAGAAGTAAGGAATCACTGGGGTCGATCATTGACATCCAGGCTGGACCCTCTCCCCAAGCACCTTTCATCGTTTTGTTTAACCATTTAGCAGTTACACTGTTATTGCCACTGTTATTGCTCTGCATTTGGCCTGTAATCTTTCTCAGAAGAATTAAGTAGAAAAGCTGCAATTGCTCAGTTGGCATTTTTCTGAAAGAAATCATGAGCTTCCAAAAGCAGGACAATAATTCCCCGAGAATTTTAACCTACAGTGCTTATTTCCTGAAATTTTCATCACTGCTATACACTTTCTTGCTATTTTATAGTATTTGAGACACTAAATTAATCTTTATTAAAGGCACCACGTGAATCAGTGGACTAAACTGACTTACCATCTAGTAGAATGAGCTGGTAACGGTTCCGACATTCAGTGGAATTCTCCAAGATGTTCTTCAGGGTTTGGTGGAACACAAGTACTTGTTGATACCTGTCTTCCACTCCGAATCCAGCACTGCTGTCATGGGACATCTGGAAAAGGGTCTGCAGTGGAGTGGCATACTCAACCAGGCAGTAGTGAGGCTGGAACAGAAACACACACCTTTATGATGTCATGAACCCCAGGCAAAATCAGTCATTCAAAAGAAACAACTCAATTAGCAGTTCACCAATGTAGCCACAGGGTGGTGCTATTGTAATAGAATAACTTGCTTCATTAGCTTTTCTTCTGAAGTCCTAATACCTTCGTATAATAGCGGCTTCCTTCAATCAAACAGTTTGAATATAAAAGGGAGCTCTTGCTTTGTCTTAACTCACCCGTTCCTGGCTGTCATACACAGCATACATGCTGTGCTTGTAGACTCTGCTTCTGACCCCAGCTCTGTCCATGTTTATTTCAGTCAAATTGTCATAAAACATGATGCGCTGATCCATATCTTCCAGCTGGTCAGGGATGTAGGCACTCACTGGTACCAAGATATAAATTTTCCAGGAATCTCTGTGCACCAGAATATTGTTCTTTTTTCGACAGCGGTAACTCTCAATGGAAGTCTGTAGTTCTGAGCAAAGAATTATTCATTCAGTAAATGTTCATTCAGTACAGAAATAATTACAGGTGACTAGGAATAGGTCCAATCATTTTCAGCTACTTTCAGTGTAAATATATATATATTATATATTATACACACAGACCTGTAATCATATCTCTGGGGGGATTGTCCATTCAAAAGCCTAATCCCAGCAATGACAATGAACTTAACCCCTACTCAGCCCTAACCTTAACCATAAGTAACCAAACAAAGTACAAGATACAAGGCATTTTTACAAGATACAAAGCATTTTTACAAATGACAAGGCATTTTTAGTTGGTCGAACATAAGAACATAAGAAATTTACAAATGAGAGGAGGCCATTCGGCCCATCAAGCTCATTTGGGAAGAATTTAACTAATAGCTCTGAGTTGTTAAAATCTTATCTAGCTCTGATTTAAAGGAACCCAGGGTTTTAGCTTCCGTTACACTAGCAGGAAGACCATTCCATACTCCAACTGCACGCTGTGTAAAGACTTGCTTCCTCAAATTTGTTTTAAAATGTTCTCCCGCTAATTTTCACTTATGGCCATGAGTTCTAGTATTTAAACTAATATTGAAGTAGCCATTTGGCTGAACAGCATCCAGACCTGTTAGAATCTTATATACCTGGATCATGTCCACTTTGCAGTCACAAATTTTTGTAAAGTTGAATTTCCCCTTGTGGGGATTGAAAAAATGGACCACACACACACACCCACACACACACACACACACATACACACAAAATGAGAAGGGAATTTTGGTCACATGGCTATACCTCTATCCCTGGGGAAAAAAACTTCTGAAACTGACCACTGTCAGTTTGTCAAATGAATTGCAGCAAGCAAATTAATGTCGAGGATGTGATTAGTTTATAACGCTCCAGTTTGTCCCCACTTGGATGACCGTGTTTACTTTTGGCCAGGACAGAAAGATGGGTCCTTTTAGTTATTGTTCTGCGGAGCGAGGTAGCTCCAGCCTAAGGGAAAATTTAACACACGTCTTGTCAATGTGTCCATGGGAAACAGTAGATGATTAAAATTTGGTGGTAGCAAAAAGCACAATGAATATTTCTGACAACTCATCCAGTCTAGGATTTGGGGACAAATACTTATTAGAAAGAGTAAAAAACATACTTGGAAGTACCAGCTTTAGGTATCCCACGTAGAAGGACCAAGCAAGTCCGTGCGCCACGTTCGTCTTCTGGTTCTCACAGATGTGGGTGACCTCCACCTGCGTGGGGCTCTGAAGGGGGGCACAGGACAGATGGATGGTATAATGCAGGAAATGATAAAATAATATATAATAAAATAATGCAGGAAACAATGTGAAGTGTGAAAAATGTTAAGATACGCTCTTGTGGAGCATGTAGACTGTGAAAGTAAAGATGGGATTGGCTGCTGCGGAGCATGTAGACTGTGAAGGTAAAGATGGGATTGGCTGCTGCGGAGCGTGTAGACTGCGAAGGTAAAGATGGGATTGGCTGCTGCGGAGCGTGTAGACTGCGAAGATAAAGATGGGATTGGCTGCTGCGGAGCGTGTAGACTATGAAAGTAAAAATGGGATTGGCTGCTGTGGAGTATGTAAACTGTCTTAAGGAATGCTCAGATTGGCTGCTGTGGTCACAGACGGTTCAGCGAAATGTTTTTGTAGGGATTCTGACCAGGAAACAGGTTTCCATCTATATGTGGTTTACATAGAGAACTGGTGGACATTTTGGGGTTGGCCTGGGCTTTTGAAGCCGAATGGTATTCACGGTGCTGACCTCCTGTCCAAAAGCAAAGTTCTTAGTCTCGAGGCCAATTGCTAGCTAACCAGAGCCAAGTCCATGTGGCAGGCTAACCAGCATAGCTGACCGCCTGCTAGTCATTTAACTAGCATAACCGACTGCCTGCTTAGAGTCGTCACCCAGGGTTCATGTTATTGAGTCGTATGCGTCGTTTCACAGTACTCTAGATCTTGTAGCTCCACTTAAAATGAAAAAGCATAGAGATAGGAAACCTGCTACCAGGTACTCTGATCATACACATGAACTGAAACAAGCTTCACACAATCTAGAGCACAAATGGTGCCCAACCTAGCTAGAAGTTTTCAGATCCACCAGGAAGGAGAGCCAGTAGGTACAGACAAGCACTGTTGACTGCAAGGTCTGTGTATCTCTACAGGCTAAGAAAGAAAACAAAAACAATTCTAAATTCCTGTTTGAATCCATGTGTAGGGTAGGATAAGTCCCAGAAGCTCTTAGGAGCAGGCCAGTCAGGAAATTTGGGCCTGGAGTGGCCAATCAGAAGATTTGTGAGAATTCTCTGTGGGCCATTTAGCTGTTGAGGCATTCAGAAACAAAATAATTTGACAATTTATGAGATTCATTGTTCACATGAACAAAATGATAACAATCAGTTAAGGGAGGTTGAAACTAAGTGAAGACCTGTTCCTTTAATGCCAAGCACAGATTCCAGCGGGTCCAAGAGAATATTATGGTCCACAGTATTGAATGCTGCAATTAGATCTAGTAACACAAAGTAAGACATGCAGCCATGATCAGAAGCCATTCATTACTTTGACTAGGGCTGTTTCTGTCGTATGGTTTGGCCTGAAGCCAGACTAATATAATTCATCAGCATTACCTTTCCGTAGGAAGGAAGACAGCTGATGAGCAAATTTTTCCAGGATCTTTGATCCTTGAAAATGATTTCAAGATGACTAGATTTGGTTTCTTTAGAACAGGACTAATAACAGCTATTTTCAGATGTTTGGGAACATATCCAAGCCTAAGAAACGAGTTTAACAAGTCTGACAGGGTATTGCTAATCAGTGGTGCGATTTCCTTGTGGAGTTTCGTAGGAACTGAGTCTACAAGGCTAGTAGAAGATTTTCAGGAGGAAATTAAGTTCAAAAGTTTTTATTGTTTTATAGGAAAGAATGATTCAAAGGTGTCATTATCAGTATGAATGGGGCAGGAAGAAGGCTGGTGTCTGCCAGACTTTTAATTAAGTCAATATAGCCTTATCTGCTTACATATCACACTCATCTAACTGTTTGACCTGCCTCTAGTTTCCCCTACTTTGGCTAATTGCACATTTTATCTCCCCCACACCTCCTTGGGTATGCTGCCTGGAGACCACCCCCCCCCCCCAAAAAAAAAAATCAAGATTGCCTACCCTGCTGGCTGCAACACCTCCACTACCTGTGACATTTTGCTGGCCTGCCAGCACTTGTCCCTTTGACGTCTTTTCGGCCTGCCCTCCCTTGTCCCTGTGGCATCTTTCCGGCCTGCCCTCCCTTGTCCCTGTGGCATCTTTCCGGCCTGCCCGCCCTTGTCCCTGTGACATATTTCCGGCCTGCCCTCCCTTGTCCCTGTGACATATTTCCGGCCTGCCATCCCTTGTCCCTGTAGCGTCTTTCCGGCCTGCCCGCCCTTGTCCCTGTGACATATTTCCGGCCTGCCCTCCCTTGTCCCTGTGACATATTTCCGGCCTGCCATCCCTTGTCCCTGTAGCGTCTTTCCGGCCTGCCAGCCCATGTCCCTGTGGCGTCTTTACTTACTTCCCTGCTGCTGTTTAACTGTTCATCCTGCCATCAGAAGCAGCACCAGCACCAGCACCTGCCTGCCCCCAGCACTGAGACTTAAATCTTAAGATTTGGACAGTGTAAATTAGGATTTTGGCATCTTGTTCATTTGACTTCCTCTGCTGCCCCCTGAAGGATGGGCTCCCCCTTTGAGTCTGGTTCCTCCCAAGGTTTCTTCCTACTAGGGAGTTTTTCCTTGCCACTGTTACCTCTGGCTTACTCACTGGGGGTTTTGGGCAGGGATAATGTAAATCACTTTGAAAACATGTAATGATGTGAAAATCCGCTATACAAATAAAACTGAATTGAATTGACATTGAGTATTTTTATGCTTCAGCAAACTACAGAAAAATATACTTAATCATTTGGCTGTTTTTCTTCTCTGAATGAAGCACAATTCCTATAAGTACATAAGAACATAAGAAATATACAAACAAGAGGAGGCCATTCGGCCCATCAGGCTCGCTTGGGGAGAACTTAACTAATATCTCAGAGTTGTTAAAATCTTATCTAGCTCTGATTTAAAGGAACCCAAGGATTCAGCTTGCACTACATTATCAGGAAG